>CM062813.1:923701814-923948977 GCA_031772625.1 Pinus tabuliformis
GGAGATAATGATGAAGTGTTTCATCTTTTGAAAAAGAGTCCTAATGGTCTTTTTCTACATGCTTGAATTGAAGGGTCATTTTTTTAAAGGCATGTTTTGTGGGCTTGTTATCGAGTCCACCATTTGTATACAGATACAAGACATGGAAGTGTTCACAAGATGTGAAATCTGTTTCTTTTGTTGAAGCAGGAGTTACTCCATCCAGTTGTTGTCTGTATGCCTGTTGTTGTTAACAGTTGTTATTGGCAGCCTTTCAAACAGGTACAAATGAATGTTTTGTGGAGAAGATGACTTCACATTAGTTTGAGCCACCTTGGATCAATGATCAAGGCAAAAGAGTTCAAACTACCTTCCATAACCATTTTAGCAGAATTTTTGCATGAAGGCAAGAAGGAAGACCAGCCCATCCTAGAAGGGAAGTGGTCAGAAACTTTGGTTCAAAGGCACCATGCAAAGGCAAGCGTAGGGAGGTTGAAAGAAGAGGGTGAGTCACTCTGATTTACTGCTCAGATCAGTATATCATTATTTTGGAGACCAGAAGTTCTTTTAGTGGGAAGGCGTGATCCAAAAATGGATCCTGAATAAACCTCTAAGTCTAAAAGACTTCATATAAGAGGTAAAAGGTGCCAAATGGCACAAATCCTTTGTAAATCAGAGGAAAATTAAAATCACAGGCTACTCTTGGAAATAGTCTCATTGCAAAGATCTCCTCATTATAAATCCAACGCAACTTGAATGGGCGAAAACGGACTTCAGATGAACGAGTTATCATAAAAAGAAATTCCCCTTTTGTTCTTTGGGAAAGAGGCAAAAACATGAGAAAACAACAAAATTAAGGCCTATTGGAGGCTTGAACCAGATCTGCATAGGAGCCGTCGGATCTGGCCGACCAACGGTCTAGATCTGATCGGCAATCCCAATCGGCGGTGGCAATTGGCAGATATCGAAGGCATTGCATGCGATGGGATTGGGCAGAGCGATATGCCGATTGCTGATATTGGTGGATCACAATTGGTGATGCCATGAGGAAAAGATAGGACCCCGTGATGCACGATGTGTCGATCACTGATATCGGCGGATCACAATCAGCGTTGGCATCAGTCACGCCATATGGCTTACCCCGAGTCCCCTGCAATACGCGACTTGCGGTATGTATATATATATATATATATATATATATATATATATATATATATATATATATATATATATATAGATAGATATATATCTATCTATACAAACCCGATGGGGTTTCTTAAGGCTGTTGAATGTCATTTCAGATCCACCCAAGGTCATATTTGTGGGATTTTAGTGTTTTAACATATTTTTAAAATGCAAAGGGAAACCTTGGAACAGGGCCGAAGCGACTTGCGATAGCGACTCCCGGTGGACCCGATAGGAGTATAGACCGGATTTAAGGACTTTTGAAGTCCGAAAGACTGTGTTTTGGTAGGTTTTTCCCGTGTTTTACAATGTTCTATGTGTAAACAGGGAACGATTGTTTCTGAGGAATTTCAAGCACGGATGCACTCATCCATTGCGGAATAGGTGGCCACCTCCCCTGAATGCATTATTTAACGCTAGAAGAAGGATTTGAGTGGGCAAAGGCCAAGAGCCAGATGGCAGTCGAATAGAAAACACGCATGGAAGCCAAAGAGCCACAGAAGGATGATTGCACACAGAGAAACGACTGGGGTAGCCAAAAAGTTGGAAGCTCACCTCAAAGGAGGAAGAGAGCTCAATGGAGAGACGTTGAATGCTAAAAGTAGTAGCAGAGAGCTGAGAGAGCAGAAAGAGTCAAAGAGCTACTGTGTAGAGCAGTTGAGGGAGCCTTTTGGGTCACTTGAAGTTCAAGTGAAAAGCCAGAGAGCTGAAGGTTGCAGAGGGCCAAGAAGCTAGAGCCGAAGAGCCAGAGCCAAAGCCAGAGCCAGAAAGCCAGAGCCAGACCCAAGAGCTAGAGCCAAGAGCCAGAGTCTGAGCCGAAGAGCTAGAGTGAGAGCCAAGAGCCAGAAAGTCGAGAGCTTCAAGATCCAGGGGATCAAATGGTGTCTGAACCCACTGTTTCTTTGTAAAACATTAGGAGTTGAGCCAAGAGCTTGTAAAAAGGACTTATACCATAATCTGGGAGAGCCTTGTTGAGTTTACTAGAGCTCACGGAGATGTAGCCCAAGAGTTATGGGTAAACTCCTAATTAAATTTTTGTTCTATGTGACTATTTTATTGTTGCTTTATTTTCTGTTACATATATTTATACATCAGTTTCAACACATTAATTTATAGCACATGAACAGTTAAAAACAAACACAAGCATACACCTTTATTTTCAAGCATTTCTTAATTCTGCATTGGTTAATCGTAAAGACTTGGGAAAATTTAAAGCTTTGGAAGTGGGTGAGGTTCTTGTAAGTTAGACAAGAAGCCTAAGATTTAATTACCATCCACTTCATTTCCTCAAAGACAAGATCAGTTACCTATACAACCACTCCCTAATCCCAATAAAAAACACATCAACAACTCATTTAGGTCCAAAATTTTCAATCTTAGATGATAACTCCTCTAGATTTAAATGGAGTCCAACTTAGATTTGGTCGAGTTTTACTGCGAAAAAAACCTCTTATTGTCATTCGAGAATATAAAGAGGATAAGACTCCTAAAAAGGAGGAAAATCTTAAATAGGGAAAGACTGCTCAAAAGGAAGACATTCCTACACAAATGATGAAAACAAAATAAAACCAAATCCTACAACTCCTCTAGATGAGCAACCCTCTTTTTCCTTATAAAATCCTCCTTTTTCAGAGAGATTACAAATTAACAATGGTATAGATTAAAAAATAGCCTTACCTTATTACAACATGTTACATGGGTTGAAAAATATTTTCATTAAAATTCCTTTGGTTCAATCTATAAATGAAATTCTTATTTTCACAAAAACAATCATGGAGTTGTGTATTAGAAAACCTGGAAGAAAATTAAAAGAAATACAAAAAGTGAAAATGATAGGAAAATTATCAAACATTATAATGGGAAAACCAATAATTGAAAAACACTTAGATCCAAGTAGTCCCATTGTAAATATTCACATCAATGATATCAAAATTCCAAATACAATGATTGACCTAGGTGTAATTATAAATATCATGACAGAAATACTATGGATAAATTATAATTAATTATTCTTTATTATACTCCTACTCTATTGCAATTTGTAGATTTGTTATCAAACCTGAGTGTATATTGGAAGATGTATTAGTATCCCTATATTCGTGGGAGTATCTTTTTGATTTTATGATATTAACTCCCAAAAATAATCTATGAGGTCATCCATTAATTCTTGGTAGGCCATGGTTAGCCACAATCGATGCATTTATAAATTTTAGGTTTAGAGATATGTTTATTTATGATTGAAGTACCACTAAAATGTTCGCATTATACTAACCAACAAGAGCAACAACTGAAATAGATAATGAAGTATGGATTGAAGATGATGATGAGGATTTTGAAGACATTCAACTAGTTCTAACTATCTCACAAAATGATGAGGAAGATCAATTAATAAATCTAAAGAATAATCATTACTTTTGTTCATATTGTGAACAAAATTATTATGTGCATATGTTAGATCAAAGTTTTCATGAATATTGTAGTATTGAATACTTGTCATTTCGACAATTCAAAGTATCACTAAAATCAATGGAAAAATTTGGCAATTCTCCAGTAGAAATTTATCCAAGTAAAACATTAAATATTAATAATAACTTGGAGGAATTTCAAAAGAAACAACTAATTCAAATGCTACTGAAGAATTCCTCTCCATTTGTATGGGAATATACTGACATGAAAGGAATCAATCCAAATACATGTATGCATCATATTTATATTCAAGAGAATGTCAAACCTATAAGACAATCCCAAAGAAGGATGAATCATAATATGAGGGAGATTGTTAAAGAAGAGTTACAAAAATTGCTCAATTTGAATTTTATTTATCCAATTTCAGATAGCCAATGGGTCTCACCCTTGGTTATTGTGCCTAAGAAAAATAGAAAGTGGAGAGTATACATAGACCATCAAGAATTAAATAAAGCAATTCTAAAAGATCATTGCCCATTACCTTTTATTAATCAAGTATTAGATAAACTAATAGGAAATAAATATTTCTCTTTTCTTGATGGTTTCAATGGATACAATCAAATTCAACTTGCACCTGAAGATCAAGATA
This sequence comes from Pinus tabuliformis, assembly GCA_031772625.1. NCBI lineage: Eukaryota > Viridiplantae > Streptophyta > Pinopsida > Pinales > Pinaceae > Pinus > Pinus tabuliformis. The sequence goes on from CM062813.1 coordinate 923,706,034, forward strand.
AGAAAAATTTTACATGTCCATGGGGTACATATGCTTATAGGGTACTTTCGTTTGGTGCATGTAATGAACTTGCTACATTTCAAAGATAAATATCCAGTATCTTTTCTAACTTGATCCATGATTGTATAGAGTTTACATGGATGATTTTACTATTTATGGGAATACTTTTGAAAAAGATACGGAAAAAGTAGAGAAAGTCATTTTTAGATGTAAATAAGTTAATCTTTCATTAAGTAATTAAAAAGTCTTTCCGATGTGTAATGAAGGAATTATTGTCGGTGATCAGATTTCATGTGTTGGAATCAAAGTGGATTCATCAAAGGTTGAAGTCATCTCTGAAATTTCAGTACCTACATTTCAAAGGGATGTTTGAAGTTTCCTAGGATTCATAGGATATTACAAAAGGTTTAGTGAAAATTTCACAAAGATTGCTTCACCACTTTTCAAATTACCCAGTAAAGATTATCAATTTAATTGGAATTTTGATTGTCAAAAAACTTTTGAACTGTTAAAACGTAAAATTTCTGAAGTAACAATTTTAAGAGGGCCAAATTGGTCCCTTCCATTTCATTTCTCTATTAATGCTTAAAAAACAACCTCACGGGTTGTTTTAGGACAAAATGACTTAACTCCTTATGTTATATATTATACAAGTAAAAATTTGACTCTTGCATAGTTAAATTATATAGTCATATAAAATGAGTTTTTAGCAGTTATTCACACCATTAACAATTGTATACATTACATCACTTGTTAAGAAAATTTTATTCATAGAGATCATTTTACTATTAGATATATTATGAAAAAACTGATAGCTCATGGCATGATTACTAGATGGCTTTTCCTATTGTAGGAATTTAATATTACCATTTTAGATGGGTTAGGAAAAGAAAACACAGTTGTTGATTTACTTTCCAAGATGCAAAATAATATTACTAATACTCCTGTAATATATAATTTTCCTAATGAATATATTTTTACAGTATCTACTAAAACTCCTTGGTTTTCAAAATATTGTTAATTATTTGGCTATATGAAAATTCCCTCCCCATCTATCAACAAAAGAAAGAAAAAATATCTTCAAATCTAGCGCACCTTATTCTTGGATAGAAGGAGAATTATAGTGAACAAGAGTTGATTTGACCATTCGAAGATGTGTTCGAGAGGTTGAAGTGCCTGTGATACTTAAAGCATGTCATGATGTACCATGTAGAGGACATTTTTTTGACAAGAAAACTGCATATAAAGTACTTCTTTTGGAATATTATTGGCCTTCCCTTTTCAAGGATGCAAAGAATTATGTCAAAATATGTGATAATTGTCAAAGGATGGGATGACCTAACCAATCAGATGAAATGCCTCTACAACCACAAGTACTAAGTGAACCTTTTGAGAAATGGGCTCTATATTTTTTTGGACCCATTAATCCTCCATCCAAGGGAAAGAGGTATATACTTGTTTGCATTGATTATGTTACCAAATGGGTAAAAGCTAAGCCACTAAATTTTTCCATTGAAAATGTTGTTTTTACATTTATTTTGAAGGTATTTTCACTTGTTTTGGTGTTACAAGAGGAATAATAACAGAATAGGGAGCACAATTTACATCCAAGCTAGTGCAGAAGATCATTGAGAAATATAAGATTAAACATTGCAAATCCACTCCATATCATCCACAAGATAATGAATAAGTGGAATCCACAAACAAAGTTCTTGAAGTCATACTAACCATGATTGTGCATCTACATAGAAGAGATTGCGTAGACGGAATTCTAGAAGCACTCTAAGCATACGATACTACATGGAGGAATAGCATCAGACATACTCTTTATGAGTTTGTCTATGTGAAACAAGTTCCGTTTCTTATTGAATTCCGATGGATACCTACAATACAACAACAAAACTATGGCTAGATCTTTTTGAAGCTCAAAAACAAACATTGGCATAACTAAATGAATTAGATGAGATTGAACAAGATGCCATACAAAGGAAAATCATAATCCAACAACAAAGAACAAGATGGCATGAAAATTTCATGAAAGTCATCAGTTAAAGCCAGATGATTGAGCCCTTCTCTTTGATTCTAAGTTTAAATATCCTCAAGGGAGATTTTAAAAACATTGGTCGAGTCTTTAAAGGATAGAAATTATTTTCGATAATGGAGAATAAGGATTAAGGTCATCGGTGAAAAAGGGATTACTTTTCTTGTTAGTGGGAAAATATTAAATATCTATCACAAGCCCTTAACAAGAGAATAATTTGTTCAAAATTTGCACGAAAGTTCTAATTTGAAGTTGATGGGAAAAGGGGATCCGTCTCCTCAACTACCAAAATAAGTTTAATTTCTATTATATCTAAAAGAAAATAATAATAATAATAAACATAAAAAATATTATAATAATAATAAATAAAATAAATAGTTATGAAAACTAGAATTGTTGGCATACACTATGCATAAAATCCTAGTTAAAAACCAAAGTCTTTTGGCAACTTGAATTTTCATTTTCCTTTCCTTTTTTCCCTTTTCTCTTTTTCCTTTCTTCTTTGCAAATAAATTTTTAGTTCAAACTAATTCATTTGAAGAATTTGTTTTTTTTTTAAAGAGATCGCATACTCTGAATAATTGGAAACAAATTTTTAAGGTTGGTAGCATTTCGTAGCTAGTTGAACATTTTGTAGCTAGAGTCATTAGAAAAATGTTTTGGACCTACATGCAAAGAAATATTAGAGCATAAACGTGAAGTAATGCAAGAAGGTAACATTATGGATAGTCAACCAATTTTATTAAAGTATAAAATACAGATATTTCATTTTATGGACTAATTATAAAATTTAACAAGCTTATACACTTCAAGGATGACACATCATAACTCACTTCTTATCATTTCATTCCATCATAGCTAAAAAATCTTCCTATCCTATTTAGAAAACTTAAAACTACAAATCCTATGACAAAATTAATGGATCATATCCAAACGATTCATGGGAAATTATGATTTAAAAAGGGAGAATCCCATCGTAACACCATCATAGAAGCCTTTCATTTCCATTAAAATCCATTATCCCTCCTCGAATTCCATTTCACCATCCATTTCTCTCCATTAATCCTTGTAATTGACTATAAAAAAGTAAGTTCGAGCCTGTGGGTGAAAAATTCTTAGTTGCCTATCCAAAAGTCAAGAAGTAATTGTAGAAAGTGGGATGGTTAAAGTTCTTTGAGAAATTTGAGGGTTATGAAATAGAGGTGACCATGGTGTTTGCATGGAAATTTGATGGGGTCAAACCAGATATTGTGGACATCAAATTGAAGTTGATAGAATCATTTATGAAAAACAACATAACTCCCAATAAATGGTGAAATCTAGTTAGAGAATCAGAGGTTAAAATATGAAACATGGAAATGTTTCTTACATCACCCAGGTATGGATATCTCATCATTTAAAAAGGAAATTCCAATCTCTACATTAAAATCAAAATCAAAAAATCTATTTCTCATTCTACAAACATTTCTTACTTGTGAAGGAAGATATGGAATCTTATTGTTTTATCATGCCCTATTATTGATGTATTTATAGAAGAGAAAAAATGTAACTTACCATATTATCTAATGTGGAGTTTAATGAAAATGGAATTTAAAATTAACCAAGACTCAAGAAATGTAGACAGATCTCTATATCATCATGGTTTAGTAAAGATACTTGTCGAAGCAGAATTGAAGGCCAACAATTATAATTAGAGAGATTTCTTTGTTTGAAATCATTTTTTTTTAAGTTCAGATGAAGAAAAGGTTAAAAAGGTAAGAAGTAGTCGAAGAAGGGTTTCCCCAAACCCTAATTCTGAGCAAGGAATTAAAGAAAATGAAAATTTGGTCATTGACAATGTATTAGAGACAAACGTTCATAATATTGAGAACGAGAAGAAAAATATTACACTAAGAGAACTAGCAACGCAAGCAAATATTTACAGAGGTAGACCAAGGAAGAAACAAGGTGATCAAGGACAAAAGAAATATGAATCAGAGGATATTGTAAGAAAGAAATCAAGTGAAAACAAACAAGAAAAAACACCATGGATAGATATACCTTAGAAGCAAGGTACTAAAAGGAAAAGTGACAAAAGGACAAAAAAATATGCATAACATTAGAAAAATAATATAAGGATTACAAGAAGCTCTCGATCACGTGCTATTTGAGGGCTTAAATATTTCTCTATCAAGATCTAAAATAAACCCTTAATCAAGCTCCTATGTAATCCGTAGTTACATAGGAGCTTGATCGAGATATTTTTTTAAATTCCAACCCAAAACAAAATAGGGAGTTTATGGTTGGAAGGGCTTGATTGAGCCCTTGTTTAACTATGTGTTGATGATGCTGGACCCACCAACATGTCAGGGGATCTCCCCGGTAAGAATTACCAGCTAGGCCTCAAACTGTTTGGAGTAGGAGTCCCAGCAGTGGGTAGTAAGGCTATGCCTTGACTGTGATAGTGCACAAAGGTAAGCAAGATATCCTTGTTGGAAGCAAGTGTGTGACCTTGTAGCGAGTCAAGAGAGATGCATGGGGGGTTTCTAACACATGGAGAGGGAAATAAGTGTGTCCCTTAGAAATATGTAATAGTAAAACTTGAAAGGAACACACGAGTTGAATGACATCACAAACTTCGAAAGAAGAATTGTCGACAATCCAAAGTGATGAGTTAAACCAACAACACGCCTCAATAATATTCATACAATCACATACGAAATAGTTCATACATAAATGTGTAAGTTAAAACTACATACATTGTTAAAGTAAACAGAATAGTTGAACTACAATAACAACACATGAGTGAAACATGCTGGCTCTGTTATATTATATAAAGTGAAAGTTCCATCCATACATACAACCATGACAACCACTAGCCCCAATAGTGGAACGTTACACTCAATACCCCCTGGTCCTGTAAATAGATATACTCGCTCTACACTGTGGAGAAGCCAATGTTTATCACAATACTCTCCAAGTGATCTAGGTGGATATTGGTGGCCACCCGCCAATTCCACTTGGACCCCCACCATTGTTTCTTTCAATTTTTAAGTCCTAAACTTTCGGAGCCGTTTTGAGGCCCTAAACGACGTTTTTTTTGGGAAAACTGGGAGTTGCATGGGTCCATGGACTGATGTTGCTCTTCCCAAGGTTGTATTCCTGGGATATATCTTTCTAATGAGGTATTGTGCATGTCAAACAAATATCGTATGCCAACGTTATGACCCCAGGCAGTGGATGTACCAATTTACCCAAAACAGGGCCCATAGTTTGGTGCTTGATCTCCTAGGGTTAGTGATGAAAGGAGAAATTGTGCTAAGGCAATATCCCTTTCATTTCCAAAATATCGATTGTGGACCTGTGGATTATGGCCCACGTTTCTATCGGAAGCGCTAATTGGTGCTTTTGCCTTAAAAGCTGGGACAACACAAATTATCGGAATACATTGGAAACCCGCAATCGATTGTCGATTCCACTTGACGTGTTAGCCTCCTGTTGCGGCAGGTGTTCATTTTTCATGATTGACATCTTTACATGCCAAATATGTCATACTTTGCATGCTGCAGTGTTCCATATTTCCAAAAAGAGGTTAAAGAAGATACTGTGAAAGTGTGCCAATCCAAATGCCACTGCTGAATTCCAATTTTGATGACTCAACCATTTTTGTCCTATAAAAGGGAGGGCCAAACAGCTTAAACTTGGTCTCCCTAGGTTTCAATTTCTTGTTTTAGAATATAGAGAATGATATCTGTCCAAACAGTTTAATCTTGGCAGATTTGTAGATAGGTAGAGAATCAAAGGAGCCCAACTGCTTAATCTAGGCCCTTGGCAGAAATAAGTGTAGACTTAGATAGGATAACAGAAAAAAGAAAAATTTGTAAAGCTGGGTCTGCAAGTCTAAGTGCACCCAAACCAAAGAGAAGAAAAAATGTCAGGATGGTAGGCTGGGTAGGTAGTTTTTGAGGTTGCAGAATGATGATTCATGATCAATTTTGTGTTTCTAAGTGTTATATCTTTTCAGATCATAGCCATGATGCAGTTTTCATCTGGAGGAAGTCAAGCTGGACATAAATAACTCCCCTGTTCATTCTTATTCCCCAAATCACTCACTAATTTTCCCAAAGAGGTCAAGATCTGCGTGATGCCTCTTAGTCATCATTTTCCACATTATTGGCCTTGGTGAAGATCTGCTTTACTCAAGGATCTCCATTCTTCTATTACAAAGTCCTATTCCCCGAAAATGGCCTAAGGTTCCTTACCTTAGCGCTTTCTCATCATCTCCATATTAACTCCTAACTATATTATATAGCCCCCCATCTATTTCCCCCTCCCCTACTAAATCTATACTAAATAACTCCCCTATATACATACCTCGCCCTCTAGCACTATAGCTATGTATTTATCAATTCTGGGACATAATAGTCCACCTGGGACTATCATGAACCCGTCCGCGTCCTAACAGGAGTTAGTGTGACACTTGGTCATGCTAACAACCTTTTTCCCTAACACTAGCCCTGAAAAACCCTCTTTTCCGCCCTTAACCTAAAGTTGTGTGCATAAAACATTAACCCTGCTCGTTAAACAACCCCATAACCCACAGTTCCTAAGTTCTAAACCCCCCCGCCGTGCCATATAAAGATTCGCATATTCGCGCGCCCGTCCATTATTCTCCCGCCAGCTCCGCGCTCCATCCACCGTCGGATCGGGCCCTCCCCATCCGACGGCTCTCGGCGTTTTCGGAGGCGCCCCGCTGCTCGGACGTTAGCTTCCGATGGCGAGGCGGTTTTTCCACCGTACCCAAAGACACTTGTCCACTTCCTATTGCATCGGAGGGGCTCTGACGGATACCGCCCCCGTACAGAAAGCGGTCTGATGAAACCACTTTCCGCCCTCTGTACGCGCGCCCCATGTCGCCTGTCCGGTTCCACGTGTCTGCCAAGTCACCTTCACCACGTCATCTGCACACGTCGGCCCTCTGCTGAGTCACCCTTGCCACGTCATCAACCGTACATGCTGACATCACCCTGCTGATGTCACCCTGCCACGTCATCTGCCGTACCATGGTCCCACCTGCTGACATCATGCTGACGTCATCATCAATTTTGAGGCGAAAGGCGAAAATCGTGCTTAGGAGGCCCAGATTCAAATTCCGAGGCAGTTTTTCATGCGCGATTAGCGCCTAGCGCTAATCGCGCATGGCTACGGGAAAAGGGCCGAAATGGAAAATCCCTCATTGCGTAGCCCCCAGCAAGCCCAAAAGGCACCGAATGACCCGTTTTTCTTCGCGAGGCATGCAGAGATGAATAAAAGACAATTCTAAAGAAAACAGAGGGCCGAACAGCGGCCATTAAGTTTTGATTTGACCCGCAGCGAGAGAGAAACCAACCCAATTCATTTGTCAAAGAGTATCAGAGGAGAGATGAAGCGGCAAAGAATATCAGTTAATTTTTTAATGGAAATCTTCAGTTCCCAAGGCAGGTCAGCATTAATTGGCCTCCAGCAGAGTCAAGTCAGGAGGTGTAAGCCCATCCCAGCTCTCAAATCACAGTTAAAGCACTTAAAGCCACCGAACTACAATGGAGTAGAAGTCCATGCTCAGTTATTACAGAAGCACTGCACCAAGCCACCAAGGACAACGCATTGATTTAGTTCTGATACGGCTGCCCTCAGTGCAGCTCATAGATATTTTTTGCATTTATAAGTTTAGGTTAGAGTAATCATTTACTTTCAGACCTGCTTAGGTCATAGCTATAATAAACGATTTTGGAGAATCTTCCCTATATATACCACCCACTGTATTGTTTCAAGGGTTGGTTGATTGATAACTTTTCATTAGAGACTCGCACTGTATGTCTGATATCTTTCTTTAATCAAAGATTGCTGAAGAGATTGGAAGAATGATTGCCTGATGTGTTTTTACTGGTCTCTACAGACTAAATGATGGAATTCTTGTGCTGCAACATGAATCAATAAGTGCCTCTTACCTCTGTTTTCATTTCTCACCATCTAAATAGCAAAAAGAAAGATTAGCTTAGAACTTGTTTAACTGCACTCTAGGCTCAATTTCTGCTATTTCTTTATGTTTTTTCATCTGAAATGAACTGGACATGAATATGAATTCCTTGTAGCTCATATTTACTCTTATTCACATGTGTTTGACAGTTATCTAAGGATTCTTTACTGCCCTTAGATAGAGATCATCCACTTTCCTCTGTTAAGCTGACTGAGAGATTCTTAATTGCCTCTCCTTCCTTAGCATTCTTTCCATCCTTTGAATTTGGAAGATTGTTCCATGTGCAGCTACCTTGCTCCTTATTCCTCTTGTGACCAAGAAAATGCACCAGCATTCTTACTTCCTTGACTCCATGCCCAATGGTTTGAAACTTTCACACTACACTTGCCTCTTTACTTGAAAACATCAATTTTCCCACCAAAACACAAACAAGACACAAAAAAAAATCCTTGAACTCAATAGCTAGCCTAAAATCATCATCAACAAAGCTGAATCATAAAGAGGGAGCCCTCTCTGACTGCAAGTGGGCTAGAACCTGCAGTCCAAAGTTGGTTTGTGGTTACCTCGGCCGTATCCCTTTACTCCGACCTGGGGGACAACCTTAGCGATAACATGACGCATAAAGACCGGACTTCAAAAGAATTAAATCCGTGTCCATAAACTTCTCAGGTCTGTCTCTTCACCCGAACTATATCGGCTTAAATCTCCGCTGTCCATCACATTCTTCGATCCAACGGCTCACGCTTCATCACATTCTCGGCTCGTTGCACATTGCAGTTTTCATAATCCACCAACACTTGATTCCTGCAAAATGCAAGAGTTAACCTCTGTCGTTCAATCAACCCTTTGATCTAATGGTCCATAGTCCATCACAACATCGCAAATCTCGCCTCATCGAATATCGTAGTTTTCCACCGTCCGCCAGCACTTGACTTCTGCGAAATGTGATTAAATCTCAACCGTCGATTTGGCTCTCGATCCGACGGTTGTGACATCATCAAACGAGAACTTGTGCAACGTTTAGCTTCCCTTTCGAAGCCAATAGGATTTTAGGTTGCGATTTATAATTTTTGGGGTCTGGCTTTTTCCACGTGCCTGCTTCCTTTGGATGGAGCCGATGGGAATATTAAGCTGTGATTTAATCGATATCGGGTCCATTTTTTGAATTAACTGGCATGCATCTTCTGACCCGATATTTATCGATTTCACCCATCTGTAGATCTTACGATCCAGATCAGTTCTCGTCTTCACCTCGCCTTCCGCCATTTATCGTCAACACTAACCGTCAATCTATAAGATCCGATGGTTTCTGTGCATTACTTCGTCTATTCCTTCTTTGACTTAATATCGTTCGCTATTGATGGAATCTACGTTAAAACATAGTTCCTCTGCCATATTTTGTTTTCACACACGACACCCATATAACAATAATTTGATTAACATTTGATCGCCATCGATCCTTCTAGTGATCAATGGTCGATCAACATTCCAACAACATAGAATAACTCAAAAAGGCATAACTATCCAAATACATGAATTTCACACAACTCACAGATATTTTCATTATATATATACAGACGTCTATTACAACCTAAGTCATTTCAGCCTTAGTCACACTTCCCCCTCTCAACTACATTGAATCTACACTCTGGTTCCACAAATCTCTATCTATTGCTTTATATCTCTCTCACCACCTTACACAGACTCTCTTATATAAGAAGTTACAAAAGGGAGGGATCGTTTATGATCCATGAATTTCTCCCACAATCACTCAACAAACCCCTAAATCTCTCTATACGCATACATGGCAGATTAAATTACATTAAATAAGTCTTCTAGAGACTTTATCCATTCCATCATTTTAGCCCTATTTTAACAGAATTTGCCCCCTGATTTGCACGTTTGTCCACGTCTCCTCCTTCTTAGCTTTGGATTCCTCTTTTAATGAAGAGTGCTTGGATGCTCCTGCATCAGACTCCCAAGGCACAAAAATTTATGACCTCCTGGTCATATGCTTCTCCTTAATCCCATAGCAATTCTACCCACTTCCTCAGTGGAACTGCCTTCATGATCTTCTGTGAGCTGCAACCAAACCTCTGCAGTAACAATCTTCTCTGCTACATGATACCTCACCAAGCTTTCTCCTCTGAGCTTAGTCTTTCGGCATCCTTCTGGTTCTCTCCTCTGGAACCAATTGAGCACTCCTTGCTCTAGGTTGCTGCAAGTCTTCTCACCTTCTGCTGTCGCTATCTATATGATAGTAAAGACCATAAACTCACCAAGCTTTAACACAACTGTACCTCCTTCTCTTTCTTCTTGCACTCCTTCTTCTACACGAAATCTCTTTTATGCGGGAAACCTTTCCTTGCTTTGATACCACTTGATGAAAGGAGAAATTGCGCTAAGGAAATATCCCTTTCATTTCCAAAATATCGATCGTGGACCTGTGGATTATGGCCCACATTTCTATTGGAAGCATTAATTGGCACTTTTGCCTTAAAAACCGAGACAACACAAATTATTGGAATACATTGGAAACCCGCAATCAAATGCTGATTCAACTTGATGCATAAAGACCAGACTTCAAAAGAATTAAATCCGTGTCCATAAACTTCTCGGGTCCGTCTCTTCACCTGAAATCTATCGGCTTCAATCTCCACTGTCCATTGCATTCTCCGATCCAACGGCTCATGCTTCATCGCATTCTCGGCTCATCACACATCGCAATTTTCGCAATCCGCTAGCAATTGATTCCTGCAAAATGCGAGAGTTATCCTTCGTTGTTCGATCAACCCTTTGATATGACGGTCCATAGCCCATCGCAGCATCACAAATCTCGCCTCATTGCATATCACAATTTTCCACCATCCACCAGCACTTGACTTCTACGAAATGTGATTTGAAATTAAATCTTGACCATCGATCTGGCTCTCGATCCAACGGTTGTCGCATCATTGCACAAGAACTTGCGCGATGTTTAGCCGCCCTTTCGGAGCCGATAGGATTTTAGGTTGCGATTTATAATTTTTTGGGTCCGTTTTTTTCCACGTGCCTATTTCCTTTGGATGAAGCCGACGGGAATATTAAACTGTGGTTTAATCGATATCAGGTCTGGTTTTTGAATTAACCAGCATGCATCTTCTGACCCAATATCTATTGATTTCACCCATCTGTAAATTTGTCGATCTAGATCATTTTTCTTCTTGGCCACGCCTTGCACCATTGATCGTCAACACTAACCATCGATCTATAAGATCCGATGGCTCCTGTGCATTACTTTGTCTATTCGTTCTTTGACTTGATTTCATTCACTATTGATGGAATATGTGTTAAAACACAGTTCCTCTACCATATTCTGTTTTCACACATGACACCCATATAACAATAATTCGATTAACATTTGATCGCCATCGATCCTTCTAGTGATCGATGGTTGATCAACATTCCAACAACATAGAATAACTCAGAAAGTCATAACTATCCAAATACACAAATTTCACACAACTCACAGATATTTTCAATATATATATACAGACTCCTATTACAACCTAAGGCATTTCAGCCTTAGTCACACTTCCCCTTCTCGACTACATTGAATCTACACTTCGGTCCCAAAAATCTCTATTTGTCGCTCTATATCTCTCTCACCACCTTACACGGACTCTCTTATATGAGAAGTTACAAAAGGGAGGGATCATTTACGATCCATGAATTTCTCCCACAATCGCTCAACAAACCCCTAAATCTCTCTATACGCATACATGGCAGATTAAATTACATTAAATAAGTATTCTAGAGACTTTATCCATTCCATCATTTTAGCCCTGTTTTAACAGAATTTTCCCCCTGATTTGCATGTTTGTCCACGTCTCCTCCTTCTCAACTTTGGATTCCTCTTTTAATGAAGAATGCTCGGATTCTCCTGCATCAGTTAAGGTTTTGGATGTTTGGGGTTTTCCATTGTTTCTCAACAATAAATAGGCCTTCGAGTCTCATTGTAAGATATTTTAGAGGCATGTAGCCACCACAACTCTCCTAAGAGATAAGCCACCATCACCCAAGCTATTTTATTTCCATTTCTGTTTCTAAGCATATTTCAGTATTTTACATTAATCAAATGAAGTATTATTTTTGTTGTATCTTTGTATTTATATTTATCTCTGTAATTTGTTGTGTTTCCTGTTTAAATCCAAATTTTTGGTATCAGAGTGGTCTACTCTTTCTCTTTTTTTATTTGCATGTCCCCAACAAGGTCAGGATATAAGGATTTGGGGCTTGAACTAGTCGAACCTTTGCAAGACCAGCCTCGCAAATCCTGACGGCCTCCCATGGCGAATGAAAAGAAAGGCGAGGGGGCAAGAGGTCCTATCAAAATCTTGCTTGAAGAGGCCCTCGAGCGACAAAGGAACGCGATGATGGACAACTTTGCCCAGATCCTTCAGCGGCTACCCAGGGGCGACAAATCTACTTCCAACAGCTACTCTGGAAGTGCCACACCCTTTAAGGTACAAGTTAACTTTGAAATTCCCATATTTGAGGGTCATATAGATGCAGACGCTGTAGATAATGGGTTATATCTACTAGAAGGGTATTTTTCTGTTCATGATTTTTCCAGCTGGGAAAAGATTGCTTTCGCTCTTCCCAAAGCCGCCCCCCACGTCAAGGACTAGTGGGAGACCTACTTTGAGAAGAAGGATGAAATTACGACCTCACTTTTTTCAGCTGCACCCACTTGGAATTCATTCTGAAATGCCATCGAGGAGTAGTACTACCCTATCAAAAGCTATGAGCATAAATACATAAAGTGGACCACGTTGTGACAAGGAAGGTTCCAATACGTGCTGGTGTTTACCAATATTTTTCATACCCTTTGCATAAAGTTGGCTATCAAGGATTCTAAGCTGCATTTGGTACTCAAATACCACAGCTGCCTACATAGCTACATCCAGGATGAGACGGAGTTCCTGGAAATCTCCTCACTCGTCATGACGTACCGATACGCTGTCAAGATCGAGCATAAGATAAAAAAGAATAAGTGAGACTTTGGATCTGCAAATCTGAAGCAAGGGAAAGGGGCCCCCAAACCGCTGAACAAAGGACAAAGCCAAGGAGGGGTGGCCCAGGACAACCCCCCAAAGCCGCAAGCAAAGAACAACGCCGCAAAGCCAAAGAAGGACATGGGAAAGTGGTGTGAGTTTCATAAGAGCTCCACTCACAACACAAGTGAGTGTTAGGCCAAACAGTCACTGGTGGCTGAGCTAAAGTATTTAGAATCAGATGCATGTTCAGACTCTGAGTCAGAACCCGATAAGGGGAATGAAAAAGGGAAGCATATTATGGATGTGGAGCCCAACGCCACCGTTGCCACCACAAAGATCCAGAAGGAGGAACTCGAAGATCCAGAGGAGGAGGAGTGCCTCTTCCACTCCCAGAAGTGGGTAAAGAGCTCCTCACTATAGTTCATTATCGACAGTGGGAGCCAAAATAACCTCATTGTTGTAGAGGCCTTAAAGAGGCTAGACTTACCGACCACAGCACATCCACAACCATACACCATTGGGTGGCTTCACCAAGGACGAGATCTTCGTGTGAGCCAACAATGTCACCTTCCATACAACATCAAGCCCTTCACGGATGAGGTATTGTGTGATGTTGTTGTATATTAGTCAAAGCCTCGTGCTGTATATGAGTCAAAGCCTCGTGTTGTTATTGTTACTTTAGGAAATAAGTTGTACAAGATATCGGAGGTAGCACTGCCTACCGTCATCTCTTTGGTTACTACAAAAAAATGTAGTAAGCTCATTTCCAAAACCGAGAAATTTGTTTTCCTGCTGATACGCCCTCAAGGAAAGAAGAAGATGGTGGCCATGACCTCCAGACAGGTCCCTCTGCATGACAACTACAGATGAACAAGGTCGTGGAGGAGTACGAGGACATATTTACCTCCCCCACAGGGGTTCCTTTGGACTGTTAGGTCAAGCACTCCATCAATTTGACCCAAGGTGCGTCGTTGTCCAATTGACCAATCTATCAACGCTCTGTTTTGGAGAACGATGAAATCAAGAGGAAAATTCAAGAGCTACTATAGAAAGGTCACATCCGACCGAGTTCATTGCCCTATGGGATCCCAATTGTGTTGGTACACAAGACGGATGGGACTTAGGGACTCTATATTGACTATTGGACGTTGAACAAGATCACTGTTTGGAATAGGTACCCGATCCCACGGATTGATGACCTTCTGGACCAACTAAAGGGGGGAAAATATTTCAGCAAGATCGATTCGAAGTCAAGATATCACCAGGTACCAATCAAACCCTCTGATGTGTGGAAGACTTCCTTCAAAGCCAAGGAAGGCCTTTTCCAATGGTTGGTTATGCCTTTCAGGTTGACGAATGCTCTTGCAACCTTCATGAGGTTAACCGATAACATCTTATGACCATTCACCAACTCATTTGTAGTGGTATACTGGGATGACATCCTGATCTTCAGACAGAGTTGGGAAGAGCACCTCCACCACATCCGACAGGTTCTCCAAAAACTGCAGCAACACAAGTTATGTGCCAATTTGGAGAAATGAACTTTTGGCATGACCCAAGTTTAGTCTCTGGGATACATTATTGATGAACAGGGGATGCATGTGGATCCAACTAAGATCCAAGTGATTTAGGATTGGCCATCTCCAACCACTCAGATAGAGCTCCGTAGCTTTCTGGGTCTTGTCAACTTCTACCATAGGTTCGTGTTGTGATTTTCTTATATCACTTGGCCCCTTGAGTTAAGTCACCAAGGGAGGAGCGAAAGAAAAATTCTTTTGGTATGAATATCAACAAAAGGCATTCACAGAGTTGAAACATTACCTCTACTCGACATTAGTTCACGTATTACTAGACTTGCAACAACCATTTGAGATCGAGACAGATCCGCTGACTATGCTATTAGGGTAGTCCTTAGTCAACACGGGAATCTAGTGGCATATCACAATGAGACACTTTAAGACATAGTCCATAATTATCCCACTTACGACGAAGATATGTATTCCATTGTGTAGGCCTTCCAACAATGGAAGCATTACATTTTGGGGAAGGAAACAGTCATCCACACAGACCACCAGCCCCTACAGTTCATACAGATGCAAGGGAAGTTGCAGAATGATCTCCATCAGAAGTGGTCCACATACCTGCAACAATTCCATTTGAATATCAAGTACAAGAAGGGTAGCACCAATAATGTTGCAGATTGCCTCAGTCGACCACCGATCATGGTGTTAACCACCGTGCTCAACTCTTGTGGGCACGAGACTTCTGATTGGCCACTTATCTACAAAAGTGACCCAAAATTCGGCCACACATACCAGACACTCTTGGAGGGTCAACATGTTCTAGATTTTCACCTCCATAAGGCCTTGTTATGCCACTTGGGTCACCTTTGTGTTTCTTCAAGCGAGCGTGCCAGGATGATTTGGGAAGCACACTACAGTCAGGCTACTAGGCATTTCCGGGTCGAGAAAACGGTGGCAATACTACAGAAGTATTTCTATTGGCCAAATCTTTGACAAGATGTCTGAAAGTACATCAGATCCTGCACTACCGGCGCCATTGCCAAACCAACCATCAAGAAGTAATGCCTCTATACTCCACTGCCTACCCCTAGTTGACCTTGAGAATCCATCTCCATGAATTACATGTCGGGCCTTCCTTCTACTAAGCATGGAAATGACTGTGTTTTTGTGGTTGTCGATAGGTTCTCAAAGATGGCCATTATGGTGACTTGCAAGAAGAATATCACAACAGAAGCCACTGCTAAAATCTCCTTTGAACGAGTGTGGGTACACTTTGGGATCCCACAATATATCATCTCAGATCAGGACAGCAGGTTCCTCAGTACATTTTGGTCCAGTCTCTGGTCGATGTTGGACACCCAACTCACTAAGTCCACAGCCTTCCATCCCCAAACTCATGGCCAGACAGAGGTTGTCAACAGGATGATCGTACACATCCTGCACATGTACAACTCAAAGCATCCACGCACATGGGATGAGAGCCTCCCCTATGTTCAGCACATCTATAACCGGGCTCTCCATAGCTCGACTGGCCACAACACTTTTCAGGTGGGCTTGGGATTCCAACCACTATGTCCCATTGATGTGGCCATGCCATTTGTAGCTACTTAGGCAGATTCAGCTCATGTCCAGTCCAAAATGGATAAGGAAAACAACTTCATTGAGCACATCCAACATATTTTCCAGCAGGTCCATGACATTATGGAGAAATCAAATGCCAAGCAAAAGAAAAGACATGATCAACATAGCATGCCAGACAAGTTTCAGGTGGGCGAAAAAGTCTGGTTGCATTTGAAAAAGGAACGCCTTATTGGAGCCTATCGGAAACTTATACCACTCCGATATGGTCCTTACACCATTACCAAGGTTGTGGAAGACAATGCATTTGAGCTCAACATTCCCCCATTCCTTGGCCTACATTGAGTGTTCAATGTGGACTGCCTTCGACCATACTTTCCACCATTACTGGACACATCCAACATTGCAGAATAGCTCACACCAACAAATTTAAATACAAATTGCATGGAACAAGTTGCAACTGATCAGATCATGGAAACGCAGATCAAGCACACTCACTAGCAGAAGATCCAATTGTATCGAGTTGTCAAAGCAGGCCAACTCCTTCACCAGGGCAAGTGGCTTAAGAGGGACCAAGTTCAACAGAAGTTTCCTCATCTCATGGAGGAACTTAACACAATTGGGACCATTGCTTCCTAACAGGGGAGGAATGATCCAGGTGGATATTGGTGGCCACCCGCCAATTCCACTTGGACCCGCACCATTATTTCTTTCAGTTTTTCAGTCCTAAACTTTCGAAGCCGTTTTGGGGCCCTAAACGATGTTTTTTTGGGAACACTAGGAGAAACATGGGTCCATGGACTAATGTTTCTCTTCCCAAAGTTGTATTCCTCGGATAGATCTTTCTAACAAGGTATTGTGCACATCAAACAGAGATCGTAGGCCAAAGTTACGACCCCGAGAAGTTGATGTACCAATTTACCCAAAATGAGGCCCATAGTTTGGTGCTTCATCTCCTAGAGTTAGGGTTTTGGATGTTTAGGGTTTTACATTATTTCTCAACAATAAATAGGCCTTTGAGCCTCATTGTAAGACAGTTTAGAGGCATCTAGTTGTCACATCTCTCCTCAGAGATAAGCTACCATCGCTCAAGCTAGTTTATTTCCATTTCTATTTGTAAGCATATTTCAGTATTTTACATTAATGAAATGAAGTATTATTTCTGTTGTATCTCTGTATTTATAGTTATCTCTGTAATTTGTTGCATTCTTTTCAAATTTGGATCACCAAGCCCTCTCTAAGCAATGCCTAGAAAAATATTGGCTCCCAAAAGCTTGTTCTATGAGTTATGAGATTATATATATAGCAAAGGGTGGGGTGACCCTTGGCATTCCCCTTTGACTCTTGGAATGCCCTCATGACTCTTCAAATTTGTTAAATATAACTCTTTACATTACATATGATTGTTTCCATTCCACCCATGACACTTTGAATTTCATTTTACATTACATTTTATTACAATAGTTACGACTCATAGTAGTGAGGTAGCCAAGACAACTCATAACACAACTTGACATGACACTATTGACATGTACTGGCTGACTGTGGTGTCCGTGTCAAGCTGTTGTGTTGTTAAGTGATGGATGTGTCTTTGGATGTACTTTGTCTTCATCTCCACATAGCTTGGTGTTGCGGGGTCTTCAATGGTCTTGGTCTTCGCAAGATGGTTCCATGCATGTGTTTCTTTCGCTTGTCGCTTGATGTTCTTCGTTCGTTTGTTCAACTGCGAGAAAGTCTTTTAGCATGCACTCCTTCTTCATCCCATTTGCCATTGCACCACGTTACATCAATGTTCCTATTCCTGCAATCACTCATGACGAGATGATATCAAATCCAAAACCTCCTAGTCTATCATGATGCATTGTTCTTGTGTTTCAAGTCGAGGTGACTGGGAGGGACGACAAGACACTGAAATTGCGCAGAGCACAACTTAGACCAGAATGCGAGGCTCCAGAGCACTGTCAGGGAAAACTGCATAGATGTCACTGGGAGATAAATTTGCACATTTCGGGGCTGCAGTGACAACTGCAAGTTCGAACCCATCTGGGAGGCAGAATTGTGCAGTTCTAGGGAGGAAGACAAGGCAGGGTTTCTGGGGGAACTTCTCGACAGTTCTGTGCATTTTTCAAGGTGAGGATTGGGCAGGTCACTCAGGTTCCATCTGAGAATCTACACAGATTCTCTCAGAGAGATAGAGCTGAGTAGAAAGGGACACTGGTAGGAAATTTTGTGAGATTCTTCAGAGCAGGGCATTACGGGATGCGGGAAGCTGCTGGTGAGAACTACGCAATTCTTGGAGATAGTCCCAGATAGGCAGCAGGGGCTCCTGGACATAACTGGACAATATTTGGGTTGAGTTCAGAGTGAGGCAGCAAGGTAGTGCCAGTCAAAACTGTACAATTTTCTGAGGGAGAGCAGAGCAGGCCAGCAGGGTTTCCTACCTGTCAGAACTGCATAATTTCTCAGGACAATGCAATGACAGGAAACAAAGACTTGTCCCATAGTTCTGCATAGTTTCTACAGGCAATGCAAGGCAGGCAAATGGACAAGTTCTGCATAGTTTTTTGGATCAGTGCAACCCTGGGTCACAACTCAGTTCGGTTTTTTTGGCTTACTAGAGGGAGGCTTGATGGATGATATTGTGGGAAGCACATACTCGATTGGATTCTAGGACAACTTCTGCACTATTCTAGGAGACAGTTAGCTGGCTCATTTCTAGAATTTCGTAGTTCAAGCTGCCTGGAGGATAGCCTTATGCTCTGTGCAGTTTTGGGCAGCAGTGCAGGGTCACCATGGAAAATTTTCGGGGCTAATATTCGCAGGTGAGCTAACTTTCCATGATTTTTCCACAAAAAAAATATTTGCCAATTTCCATTTTTTATAAAAATAATTTGCCCAAATTTTACAATATAAAATTATTTTACATTAAAAATCACCAACTTTATATAGAGACTATATATAATTATTATAATTTTGAATAATTTTACAAATATATCAATAAACATTGTATAGTTTGCATATTAGGAACTAGTGAGATTTGCCAATGTTTTTAAACTTCAAGACAATTTTCCATCCTTAAAATTTTCTCTGAGGGGCACTGAGAGCTGAGACTACGCAGTGCAACTCAGTCAAGGTCCAGTTGAAGGAGCGTTGTATGGTCAACAGATTTTGAGGAAAAATTGCTAAGTGTGAGAGCAAGTGAACTCGGGCATACATGACATTGTGATCGCACACTTAGCATAACTTGACGACATACACCTCAAACCAACAAGACAAACATGGCAAAGAATGACCCTCTCTGGAACTGTCTAATGGTGAAAGCGACAAGTGCGAAACTTGGGATAGACCTTTGGACAACCGTGATGACTTTCTCGATGATGCTTACAACTTTGTGTGTGAGTGCGATGGGTGTTCACATAGCTAAGACAACCCAAACACACAAAGACAAACCTTCGAAAACACCAGAACCAGATCACAAGCATGACATAGAAATCAACATGCCAAAGACGACAGTTGGTTCAACAAGTGAAAATGAAGCAAGAAATGTAGGGGAAACACATGGAATGACTTTCAGTTTTTGAAAACATGCATTTTATTGAAGACATAATGATATGACAACGATAGGAAGTCCTTCAAACTATGCTAATAGATGTACTTCAAAATATATACTTTACTTACCATACTTACCCTCGAGATGATACGCATCTGGGGGAGTTTGCATGAGGTCCTGATATTTTATCATAACTTGGTTTCTTAGTCCTTCTCAAATCCTTGACAATGATGTAGCATGTCACTTTTTCTTGTAGTCACTGAGAGATAGATCAACACAGTTTTAGTGGACAGTGACTGCTGCTGAGATGATCTGTTGCTGGGATGAGAGCAGTGTTGGCTGGGCAACTGAGGGAAAACACTGTGAAGTTTATGAAGACAGTGGGTTCTGGTTGGGGAAGGACACTGGAGGAAACCACTGCGCAGTTTTGGATTCCAAGGTAGGCTGGTGTCTCTACACATTGCGTAGTTTCAACGGGAAATGGAAAAATCTTGAGGGTTGCAGAAGCAAAGTGTGCAGTTCCGGAAAGTTGGATGAGGCTAGGTTGCTCAGGAAACTAGCTAAGCGTGAGATTAGTGAAACTGATGTAAACAGTGATAGGACTTGACTATGATCACACACTTGAACACTTAGTGATACAACATAGACCATCCAGAGCATAAAGGACATACTCTACTTCATGCAACAACCTTTGTGACAAGAGTGCGTGAAGTGAGTGTGAAACATGTCTATGTAATGAGAACAACCCATATGCACAAGATTTACCCTTGAAGCAAAAAAAAATTCCCTTTGCATGAAAAACAATAGTCCCAATGCCCAAAGATGAAACATACTGCATAAAGGTGAGAGTGTGAACAAATCTTAAGATTAATGAGGGGGCTTGAGATCATCAACTTACCAATAAGTGACCAAGGAATGATCGATCACAGGATCCAAGGTAGGCTCTAATATTTGCATGTGAGCCAAATTTGTTGAGGGTGATTGTAGTTGCTACAACATTGGTGACACACTGGTAGAACTCCACGTCTCTTTATGGACCTTGTTTCGTGAAAATCGAGTCTAACCCTTCTAAAAGTATTCTTCGATTCTTTGATCATCATGGCTTCCTCACTAGCTTGAGTGAAAGATGTAGTCCCTACCATTCTCTTGATCGGTCAATGCACATACCAAGCCAAGTCAATTGAGTTGTTTTGATTGGGGTTGAGGGGTATATGGGTGCACAAGTAATATAACTTTCAGAGTTTTAGTTTCATCTTTGGTTTTGCTCCACTACCAGCAAACTTGGACAGTACCCTCTCAGAGTCATGTAGGAACACAAGCATCACTCCGCTGCCAACGAGCCTAGTCAATACCTCGACAAAGTTAATTGCATCACCTCTTTGCACAGGAAGCCTTTCTGTTCTTTCGCCTTATTTAGTTTTCATTTTTTAAAGAACTATGCATAGGCACTTATTTATTTCGATGGTGGAAGATGGATCGCGACTTATTGAGAGCATAAGAGGTTGTCCCTTTAAATAAGTATGTTATATATGCCTTTGACATACTTGTTAAGGTTTTCCCCCTCACCTTGCTCTACTTGACTTAGATGACAAGGGTTAACCCAAAAAAACCAATTAGAGTAGGTCGTACTAGTTAACAATGCAATAGTTGTGTTTTCTCCAAGACTCACTCTAAATAGAACGTATTTTCCATCAGGGTATCATCGAATGAAGACAAAAATATCTCCATAAGGAGAGAGGACAACAAATGACCAAGTGTTGATGGTTTTACAAGTCCTCTTATATTTTCCCGGATTGTCTCGAGAGCCAAACATGGTTTCACGTGAGACTAAAGCTATGAGTACAAACAAGAAAATAGACAAGCAAGCAAAGAGAAAAAGTAAAGATAAAGTAAAACAAGTAAGAAAAGAAAGTAAGAAAACAAACCAAACCAAGTAAGCAAGCAAACAAACATGCAAACAAAGAAAAATAAGAAAGAAAACACTACTCCTAAACTAAATAGTGCATGGGCCTACTCACGTAAAGTGATATTTCCAATGCAGTCATCAGCGCACTGGTTGTCCCATGTTGGTGAAGGCATGGTTCACAAGAAAGATAAGTGTGTAAACCAAAAAACAAGAAAGATAAATTAGTCAAGACCAACACACTTCGAGTTTTAAAGCGTCCATAGAAAAGAAAAGAGTAAATGCATAAGACAAACATTTTGCAGATGCACCATGGTATTGTGACACACTGTACACAGATGATAAGAACATACACTCTTTGGACTGAGACAAACAAGCAAACATGAGAAAGAAAGACAATTTGCGCTTCGCAAGAGTGGTTTTTGTGTAAGATTCATCCAATGCGTGATCACATGATTTCGGTGAAGGATGTGAAATCTGTGAGCTAGAGTGATCTTCAATGCACGCAGGAGAGTGATGAGGAGCCTTAGGTGTTTATCCATATTTCTGACCAGGAGTGGAATTGAACTCATAACAATGAGGGCTTGACATAACCATCATCGCAGGCTGAAGTGCCTCGAAAACTTGAGGGGTTTCCACTTCATCAACGGGTAGATAATCAAATACCAGTGGCTTAGAAAGATTATTAACAAGTGAATCATCATCGTGATCGAATGAAGGAGTGGAGAGATCACGACAGCCATGATTATAAAATTCAAGATGTTGATCGAAATCCTCATGATCTGATGAAGCATGTAGAGGGGTTAATGAGGGATAAGAATGTTCAACCTCTGCATTTCCAGAAATGACAGATGAAAGATTGAGTGGATTTTAAGAGAAATATGTGTCCTCACCACAATAAAATGACAGACTGACATCCGGTGTGTCCTATGAATGATTGGAAGTAGAACCATCCGGTGATAATTTTTCATAGGGAAAATCACAAATCGTAGAATCACAAGGGATGTCAGGATGGAGTGGATGAGGCGTGAATAAAATGAGGTCATCCTTCACCGCGGGTTCTTCTTCAAATTCCCACACACACTCATCATGAATGATAGTGTAGGCTAGCTGCACAACACCAACTCCATCAACAACTTGATCCTTGTGAACAAAAAGTGTGGAGTCCAGAATGGGAGAACACAACACAGTACAATCCAGAGGATCAATAGAATGTGGGGACAAAGACTGAGGAAACAGGTCCACGTGCCAACCAACATTTGTTTTAGCCAAATATCTACAGAAATCAAGTGCAGGTGGGGTGGGAGGATGTGACAATTCAACAAATGGGCACGCACCTTTTCCCACCTGGCACTGCAGAGCTAGAGCTATTTAATGAGAAGAGGATGGATAGTCACTTCTGAGAGCGACCTTGTCTATCTTGGATTTGGAAGCTCTAACACTGAGGTATGCTGAGAGGGGTTCACATGATTCTAAGATTTGTGGATTTTCAGATATGTGAAGAAGATACTGAAATCTTCGATCAAGAAATTCACAATCAATTTCATCTTCAAGAAATTGAAATGCAAGATTACAAAAACGTGTGTGAAATTTCTCAATGGATTCATCATGTCCTTTTCGTACTTCAGGAATTTTTTTTATTAAGTGATTTGCAGTCATAACAATAGAAAGCACGTGTTAACTCTCCAACCAAGTGATAGAGGGAGTGAATAGATGTTGCGGGCAATGTGACACACCATTGTAGTGCGTGCCCTCGAAGCGTGGATGCGAACAATGAGCAAGCAATGTAATCCTCTTGGATTTCATGCCTTTCACAGAAGCCTGTGAAGGAAACTACATGTCTAAGCAAGGTTGCTTTTCCTTCACCATCATATGTGTTACGTGACAAGTCATTCCAGAGATCCTCTGATACTTGAAAATCTTCTCCATAAGAAAGACATGTCGGAGGATAAATTGTAACATAAATCATGGAATATTGTGGAGATTCAAAACAAACTTTGAGGACTTAGCCATCTGTCTCTACTTCTAACACCAAAAATGTGGACAGTGCTGGAGCTGCCAACATGTCAGGGGATCTCCCTGGTAAGAAGTCCCAACCAGACCTCAGGCCGTTTGGAGTAGGAGTCCTAGCAATGGGTAGTAAATCTATGCTTTGACTACAATAGCGCACAGAGGTAAGCAAGATATCCTTGTGGGAATCAAGTGTGTGACCTTGCAACGAGTCAAGAGAGATGCATGGGGAGGTTAACACATGGAGGGGGAAAGAAGTGTGTCCCTTAGAAGCCTGTAATAGTACGTTGCCTGAAAAAAACACATGAGCTAAAAGACATCACAAATTGGAAAGCAGAATAGTCGACAATCCAAAGTGATGAATTAAACCAACACCATGCTTCAATAAGATTCATACAATCACATACGGAATAGTCCATACATAAATTCGTAAGTTAAAACTACATACATTTTTAAAGTAACCATAATAGTCAAACTACAATAATAGCACATGCCTGAAATGTGTTGGCTTTGTTATATTATATAAATTGAAAGCTCCATCCATACTTACAACCATGATAACCACTAGCCCCAATAGTGGAACGTTACTGTCAACACTACTTGCTCCTTGAAAGAGACATACTCGCTTTGCACTTTGGAGAAGCCAAGGGTCATCACAATACTCTCCAAGCCCTCTCTAAGTAATGCCTAGAAAAATATTGGCTCCCAAAAGCCTATTCTATGAGTTATGAGGTTCTATGTATTGCAAAGGGTGGGGTGACCCTTAACATTTCCCTTTGACTCTTGGACTGCCCTCATGACTCTTCAACTTCGTTACACATAAGTCTTTACATTACATATGACTGTTTTCATTCCGCTAATGACACTTGGAATTTCACTTTACATTACATTTGATTAGAACTGTTATAGCTCACAGTAGTGAGGTGACCGAGACAACGCATAACACAACTCAATATGACACTATTGACATGTACTGGCTAACTGTGGTGTCCACGTCAAGCTATTGTGCTGTTAAGTGATGGATGTGTCTTTGGACGTACTTTGTCTTCATCTCCACATAGCTTGGTATTACGAGGTCTTCAATGGTCTTGCTCTTCGCAAGATGGTTCCATGCATGTGTTTCTTTCACTTGTCGCTTGATGTGCTTCGTTCATTCGTTCAACTACAAGCAAGTCTTCTAGAATGTGCTCCTTCTTCATCCCGTTCATCATCGCGCCATGTTCCATCAATGTACCTATTCCTGAAATCACTCCTGACGAGACGGTATCAAATCCAAAACCTCCTAGTCTAGCCTAATACATTGTTCTCGCGTTTCGGGTTGAGGTGACCAAGAGGGAGGAAAAGACACTAAAACTACACAAAGCACAACTCAAGCCGGTATGCGAGGCTCCGTAACACTATTGGGGAAAATTGTGTATATTTCACTGGGATACAAATTTGTACAATTTGGGACAACAGTGATAGCTACGAGGTAAAACCCAACTGGGAGGCAGAATTGTGTATTTCTAGGGAGGAAGACAAGGCAGTGTGTTCGGGGGAACTGCTCGAAAGTTCTCCACATTTTTCAAGGTGACGACTAGGCAGGTCACTCAGGGTCTAGCTAAGAATCTGCACATATTATCTGAGAGAGATAAAGTTGAGAAGCAAGGGACATTGGCAGGAAATTTTGCACAATTCTCTAGAGCAGGGCATGTAGGGCTGTGGGGAGGAGCTAGTCAAAACTACGCAATTCTAGGAGACAGTTTGGGACAGGCAACAGGTGCTCCCGGGCATAACTGCGCAGTTTCTAGTCTGAGTGCAGAGTGAAGCACTAGGGTAGGTGTTAGTCAAAATTGTGTAATTTTATGAGGGAGAGCAGAGCAGGCCAATAGGGGACCTGCCTATCAGATCTGCGTAATTTCTCTGGACAATGCAATGACAAGAATTAAAGACCTGTTCCACAGTTCTACGCAGTTTCTATAGGCAGTGCAAGGCAAGCAGCTGGACAAGTTTTGCGATTTTGGGTATCAGTGCAACCCTGGGTCACAAATCAGTTCAATTTTTCTAGCTCACCAGAGGTAGGCTTGATGGAGGATCTTGTGGGAACCGCAGATTGGATTGGATTCTGGGACAACTTCTGCGCTGTTCTGGGAGACAATCGGTTGGATTATTTCTAGAATTGCGCAGTGCAGGCTACCCGGAGAAAAACCTTAATATCTGCACAGTTCTGGGCAGCAGTGGAGGGTTACTAAGAGTTGATACTGCACAGTGCAACTCAGTTGAGGTCCGACTGAAGGAGGGTTGTCAGTCGACAGATTTTGAGGAAAAATGGCTAAGTGTGAGAGCAGATGAAATCATGCATACATGAAATTTTTGTCACACACTTATAATAACTCGATGATAAGACACCTCAAAACAACAAGACAAACTGGCAAAGCATGACCCTTTGCGGGACTATCTAATGGTGAAAGCGATAAGTGCGACACTTGGGATAGACCGTCAGACGACTGTGACGACACTTGTGTGACTGTGTTTATAACTTTGTGTGTGAGTGCGATGGGTGTTCACATGGCTAAGACAAGCCAAAAACATGAAGACAAACCTTCAAAAGCACTAGAACCAGATCACAGAAATGACATAGAAATCAACATGCCAAAGACGACAATTGGTTCAACAAGTGAAAATTGAGCAACATACGTAGGGGAAACACATGGAATGACTTTCAGTGCTTGTAAACATGCATGTTATTAAAGACATAATGATATGACAATGGCAAGAACTCCTTCAAGCTACGCTAAGAGATGTACTTCAAAATATGTACTTTAATTACCATTTTTACCCTCGAGATGATATGCATCAGACGGAGTTTGCATGAGGTCCTGATATTTTATCATAAATTGGATTCTTGGTGCTTCTCCTCAACTCCTTGACAAAGATGTAGCATGTCACTTTTTCCTATATTCACTGAGAGATAGATCAACATAGTTTTACAGGACAATGATTGCTACTAGGATGATCTTAACAATTTTTCAAAGCAAGGTTGGGTTGCCTGCTCTCCACAATTTCTGGGAGCAAGGCTGCTAAATAGTTAGGAAAGCTCTGCACAGTTTTGAGATGCAAGACATTGTTGTGGGATGGGTCATGGGAGGACACCTCTGCGTAGTTTCTGATTGCAGCACGGCCTAAACACCTGAGGGACAATACTATGCATTTTTTGATGATCGTACTTTGTTGCGGGATGGGGTCCTGGGAGAACAACTCTACACAGTTTCTGAATGCAGGGCAGTCGGAATTCTCTGCACATTTTTGGAGAATAGTGTTGGTTTTCTAACTACTCTGTGAATTTTTGGAGAGAAATTTTGGCTACCTGACTGCTCTGCACATTTCTGAAGAGTAGTGCTGGTTGCTTGACTGCTTTGCACATTTCTGGAGAGAAGTGTTGGCTGGGTAGCTGAGGGACAACACTGTGAAGTTTATGAAGACAGTGGGTTCCGACTGGGAAGGACAATGGAGGAAGCAACTGCGCAGTTTTGGATTCCAAGGAAGGTTGGGGTCTCTGCACATTGCGTAGTTCCAACAGGCAAGCGAAAAATCTTGAGGGTTGCAGAAGCAAAGTTTGCAGTTTCAGAAAGTTAGATGAGGCTAGGTTGCTCGAGAAATTGGCTAAGCGTGAGATCAGTGAAACTGATGTAAACAGTGATAGGACTTGACTATGATCACACACTTGAACACTTAGTGATACAACATAGACCATCCAGAACATAAAGGACATACTCTGCTTGATGCAACAACCTTTGTGACAAGAGTGCGTGAAGTGAGTGTGAAACATGTCTATGTAATGAGAACAACCCATACGCACAAGATTTCCCCTTGAAGCAGAACAACATTCCCTTTGCATGAAAAACAATAATCTCGATGCCCAAAGATGACACATACTGCATGAAGATGAGAACTTAAACAAATCTTAAGATCAAGGAGGGGGCTTGAGATCATCAACTTACCAATAAGTGACCAAGGAACAATCGATCACAAGATCCAAGGTAGGCTCTGAAATTTGCATGCGAGCCAAAATTTTGGAGGGTGGTTGTAGCCGCTACAACAATATGTCAAAAGCTTGATCGAGGGTTTGTTAAACCCTCCATTGACCTATTTAAAATTTTATTTTATGTGCTCGATCGAGTTGTTGAGGGCCTAAAAAAGAGTTTTGGCTCCCCTCCTACAGATTTCTTTGCAACACCAACTTGTAACATGGTGAACTTTTGGAAATATTTGTCCTTAGGTGGCAGAGTTGATCACGTTGGATTCGTGAAGGAATCCTTTATCCAATGGCATATGAGTTTTACATTTTTGAATTCATATGATATTTTTCATCTAATTTCTTTTAAATGTTATGCTTGATATTTTTTTGGACCATTTCAAAGGGGCTAAATAAAAAAATCAATAACATAAAAATATACAAAACTAAAAAATTACGAAAAATACCACCATCTTAATTTAAGAGTCTTCTTCAAAAGGGTACTCTTGGTTTTCAAATTTATTTAAATAGTAGAAAAAATTCATACGTGAACATGTGTATGAAAAATGCAATTCCAATAATTTGCCAACTTTGAAAAATAATAAAAAAATATAATTTTGCATTAAAAAATAAAGTTTCAATATGCATAACTTATTTATCTTTGTGTGTGTGTGTGTGTGTGTGTGTGTGTGTGTATATATAGACACACACACACACTAAGTTATTGCACGTGAACACATGCATACTTGTTAAGATGTGCAAAAAATTGCAAGGACAAGCATTTAATTTAATGGAAAATTTATAGATTATATGACACTAATATTTTTTGCAAAAAGTATCATTAGGACAACAACATAATAATCCAAAAATGGTAATTTTCTCCAAATAAAAATTCACAGAGCTTATATGAATTTTGAGGGCTTCAATTCGATAAGAGTACAATTTTGAAATTTCGTTGCCACATTTGGCCCAAAAGTGTAACCCATCTTCACGCATTCACACGTGAGCGTTGTATATACTCAAGCAAGAAATATTCAAGGATAAAGATTTGATGGTCTAGATATATTGAAGTTGATAATGTGTCCTCTCATGATTTGCTTCTCTGATAGTGAATCATAAGAAGGAAAATATTTTTTTAGTTTGAAAAACTGAGATGTTAGTTTAGATTATGAATGTTAGCCAATAGAATCTCAGGTTGTTAGAGTTGAAACTCTATATAAATGCTTCGTTTGGAAGTGCATAGACAGTCTTAAATTTGATTTGAAGTTCTGAATTATTGTGATTTTGCAAACTCTCAGTATGCACTTTATTGATAAAATTCCAGTTATGGCATCCCATTAAACTCTGGTGGTCAATCGAGTTATGTGATCTGAAGTCTACATTATCTCGTGCATCTCAAGAGGTCCCCCCGCAAAAGTGGGAGTTAGTTTAACCTACTTTTCTCATCGCAATTTATCATACTCTATTTTGTTTAAGTTTTAGATTAATGCTTTGTTTTGTCTCGAGATTAGATGCTTTGTTTCCTATCTAGATTTGTTATGTTTTTCAATCATTTGTTTCTTTTACTTTCCATAGTTAAAGCACTTGAGTAAAACATAAAAATAATAAAAACATTTTCCTTGTTTCAGTATTTCATAAGGATGCATTAAATGTTAGACTACATGCATGAATTCTAGTTGATGTATACATGCACAAGAGTTACTTAGCTCGTCTTTTCAATCATTATTAGAATAAGAATTTTATTGCTTTTAGAATAGATTTTATTTCTTGTTCACTCGATTAGAAGATCAATGCTTCTCAGTAGAATATAACTTTACTACTTTCTTAGAAGTAGGAGTCTCATTGCTTTATTAGAACAAAGTTTTACTACTTTCTAGATTTAATGGATTTTCATAGATCAAATTTTCTTTCATGTTCAGTGGAATAGATTTACTTTTGTGATTAATATAATACACTTCAAAACTAATATAGAATAACATTGTCAATTTAGTAAGATTAAAGAATTCCTATACTCTCTAGTTTAGATTTTATTTCTTATCTTAGATTAATATTTTATTGAAGCCTTATCTTGCTTTATTAAGTGTTGTGTGTACTGATCTTAGATATCATTTTATAGATAGAATCTCATTTTGAAGTTTTTCAAATTCATTTCAATAGATTATATCATTTTCTATCAAAATTTAATTGCCTAACATATATAGTGCAAGTGTGCTTTATAAAAACACGAACCCTAGATTGATAATTTAGTGCATGTAATTTAAGAGACAATAAAATTACCCAACACTTGTTTAAACATTTAAGAATAACAATCAAATAATCTCACATATGGAACATAATAAATAAATGAAAAAACATTTATAGCATATTTTTGTATGCACTACCCTATTGATACAAACTTTGTAGCAACTAACATATTGTTAAAAATTTGTAGGCACCAACCTACAAGAGATACCAATCCCCCTACTGCAAGATGTGTAGCCACCAATCCCATCTACTACAAGATTTGTTGGAACCAACCTAGAGGGGACACTAGTACCATTTGCTGCAAGATTTTCAAGCACCAATGTATAAGAGAAACCAATCCTCTTTGTTGCAATATTAATAGGCATCAACCTACAAGAGACACTAATCCCCTCTATTGCAAGTATTCATAGGCACCAACCTACTGGAGACATCAATCCCCACCTCTACAAATATTTTTTGTTACCAACCTAATGGAGACATTAATCTCCACTACTAAAAACTATTCATAGGCACCAAATTACTGGAGACACCAATCCCTGCCATTGCAAATATTTGTAGGAACCAACCTACTAGGGAGTTTGATACTCACTGTTACAGATATTCATAGGAACCAACCTACTTCAAAGAGTTTGCTTGTTATTTATTCCTTCACCAAGTGGGTTAGTTGCTTCTTCCTTCACTAATTCTTCTTGTTTATTTTTCCTTCACTAGGTATGTTAACTTTCCTTTCCTTCACCGAGTTTGCTTGCTACTTCTACCTTCACCAAGCCTGTGTGCTTCTTTTTCCTTCACTATTTCCACTTCTCCCAAAAGTTTTAGTTTTTTGCCCCTTCTCAAGAACAAAATTGTACAACATGAAAAATATCGAACTTTGCAAATTTGATTTTGATATGTTCTCCTAAGGCACTTCTATATGTATCCTTGAATCTAAAAAAAATCACAAAGTGAAAAATCCTAGAAAATAAGTTATAGCAAAAATGTCAAACTGACCTGTTTGAAGCCAATCTCAAGACTATGCGGTAACTTTAAATTCCAGAGAGAATAAATCTAAAATTATAGTGAACAAAAGTCCGAAAATTCTATAATGGGTATCTAGAGATCTCATTTCTGTCTCCCAAAAATCTCACAATCTGAAACATCACACAGGAAAAATTACATTGAAATTTCCAAGCTGACATGTTTGAAGAAGCTTTCAATATAATTCAAGAACCTATCTTCTTCATAGCATATGTCTGGAAAAATATATATATATATATATATATATATATATATATATATATATATATATATATATATATATATATATATATATATATATATATATATATATATCTAATAATAATAATAATAAATACAAATAAATAAGTAAAATAAAATCTCAAATTTCTACCAAATGAACATGAAGGTCTCCCCTTATCTTCTTCAAATTTAACATCATGAAACATCCTAGAGGAAAATTTATAGGAACAATTCCAAGAGAACATGTTTCAAGAAGATTTCAAGAGCATTCAAAAACCAAATCTTCCTCATATAATATTGTAGAGATGCAGCCCCAAGGGTTAGCTCAGTTGGTCAAAAACTGTGCCTCGCCATCGGGAGGTCACAGGGTCGAATCCACCCGAAGCCCTTGGGGTCAGGTCTTGTAGTAGGCCAAGGGGCGATTTAGCCCAGCTATTGCCTAGATTTTTCCGTGGACGTAGCGATCACTCACTGACCAGGGTGCTCGTGAACCACATGCAAATATATATATATATATATATATATCTATATATATATAGATATATATATATATATATATATATATATATATATATATATATATATCTATATATATATAGATATATATATATATATATATATATATATATATATATATATATATATATATATATATATATTGTAGAGATGAAGATTTCAAGAGCATTCAAGAACCAAAACTTCCTCATATAATATTGTAGAGATTAAAGTGAACCACAGTTTGAAATTTCTAAAAGGTATAGGAATATTTCCTCTTTATATCCTCCAAGTTTCATATTCAAAAATATCTCAAAAGAAAAGTTATAGTGAAAAATCCAAGCTAGACTATTTGAAGTAGATATCATGAGCAGTAAGAACCCCAACTTCCTCATGGCACATATCTAAAATTATAGAAAACCTAAGTAATTTTGTAGCACATTTACATTAATATATGCCATCTATTTCCTTCAAGATTCATAGTCCAAAACATCCTAGAAGAATAGTTATACAAAAAATGCCAAGATGACTTGTTCACTCCATAAATCACATCTTTGTGGCACCTTTAAGACCCCAAGAGTATTCCCTAGAATTTTTTGCACACTTCATATCTCTTCTTTCTTCGAAGGTCTTTAAATGCATTCATCTATCCTTTTATTTATATTGTTTCTATGTTCACTTATGGTGCTTGTAACAACCCTGGTGAAAAATTCATGTAATAAAAGTTAATAAAGGAGAAATAAGACAACGGTTAAGGGACACTTATTCCAAGCTGAATGTTGGGCAAAGATATCCTAGTGGCCATCACTGGATGTGTTTTTGGATAAGGAAATTGGCAAAGGAAAAGGCATTAAAAGGCAAAAGGGCATTTTTGGCACATTTATTTATGAAAATAAAGGAAATTAGGAGAAAAGTAAGGTCAAAGGTCAAAGGTTGCATGTGAGGAGGAAATTGAAGGAAAATAATGGAAAATGAAGAAAATAGATGCCTCATTAATAAAAAGGCTTTTGAGGATCACTTGGTAACCTTTTGTCAGTTCATGTTTGGAGCTCTCTCGTTATTCTCTCTCTCTCTCTCTCTCTCCCCCACTCTTGGTCACTTAGAGTTTTCTTGGAAGCACTCTAGCAAGGATCAAGGAAGGAAAGCAAGGATCAAGGAAGGAAAAGTAGGATCAAGAAACTTCAACAAGAATACTTGCAGGCAACCTTTTACATGTGTGATTTCCTAGCTGGTTTGGACATGCGTGGATTTGCATGTTGGTGTATGGTTCTCAAGCTGTTGATGGCATGGTTTTGCCGGGTTGTGACAGTGGTTTTCATCCTAGCCTTCTTTTTTCTGGATGTTATGTTGTTGGGGTGTTTACTTTGGTTTTTCACCTTTGGTTTGTCGGATGGATTTCAAAATCCAAGGCAAAGGTGGTCTCAAGGTTCATTCCCAAAGGCCTAGGAATCCCTTGACCGATTTTGGCGGGATACACAGTAAATCCTTATGGAGAAGTCTCGATTTAGGGCCTACTGATCTAGGTTTGGATTGCAGTAAATCCTGAGAGTCTAGTCTTGGTCTAGGGCCTAGCGATCTAGGATTGGATTGCGGTAAAGCCTGAGAGACAAGGAGAAGGAAAATTACTAAAGGATAGTGATTGATTTCAGATGGCATTCCAAGTTCAGTTCGGTTGTGATTAGAGCACCAGTTTTGGTGTGATCATGGTTTGATGAGGGTGGAGGTGGTTTAACCTCTGGGTTCCCTTGGTTATTTTTGGATTGATTGTTCTATGAGATCCCACATTCATTCTTGGAATATGGCACGGGGGTGACTGGCTAAAAGAGAGATTTGGTTCAGCCATGTCCACAATCGGGTGGTTCGTGGAAAACCCAAACCTGGTGAGATTTTCCTATGATTAATAAAAGCTAAGTTCTCTTACTTTTGCATTGGTTTATATGTAGATTTAATGGCTACCATATCTATTATATTTATATGGTTTTATGTTGGTTATAAGCATGGTTAAATGATTGGTTCATGTCATGGTTATTTCATGTATTTACTTGTAATTTTTAAATGGATGGATGCAAGACCTAATTGATGATATAATAGTTCAATGGAGAAGGGGATGATCCTTTTGGTTATGTTTCATAAGTTCTTTCAGTTATTTATGCTTTGTCTTGTATCCTAGACTTATAGGTTGCATTGATGCTAAGTGTTTGACAAAATGTCAGTTCTAGTTGAGGATGCTCAGACCTAGTCCTCAGGTTAACTTTTTATTTTCTTATAATGGCATCATGTATTTGATGCATTCTGAAGGTTATAACAAGATCTGGGTAGAGGCTGGGATTCTGGGCTAAAAAAGGGGCTCAAATCTCGTGGATGCTGGCACATGTCTACTAGAGAAAGTCTTGGGACGCTAGCACACATGCCTCTGAGAGCGACTTTGGCTTTCAGTCATTGTCTTGCCTATAACATGAGAGTGACTAGGGGTTAAAAGGCTTAAATCATCAGTGGGACTCACGGACAACATGTCTCAGTGGTTGACATGTCTCCTGAGGCTGTTGTTACTAATGTGGATGGGTTTGTTTAATATGTTTCGTCGATTACATTTCCTTAAGGTCACCAAGGAAGTCGAATCCCTTATAGTAGCATCCCTCATCACATGTTTACCCTGGCTAATCGGTTTCTTGGGTGGACCTTGGAGGAGGGGGTGTTACAAATTGGTATCAGAACATGGTTGCGATATCCTTGAGTGAAAGTGTTGGTCATGCATGCATGTCAGTTGCATGTGTGTCTCTTAAACTTCCATTTTATGTGCTTGTTTCATTGCATCATGTTGATCATGATGGTAGTAAGGTTGTCATGAGGAACTTGATGCGATTTTGTGGGATGCATTTTCGGAAGGATATGACTGTTTGTATATGGTTATATGTCTCTTACATGTTGATTATATGTCACTTGACTACATCCTTGTATGTCAGGTGCATTCTTGAATGTTTTGATTACATGTATCAGTCTTGTAGGTTGATTACAAGAATTGATCACTTATGCTCGACTACATGCATTCATACATATGTGTAGTTTATTAGGAATTTCTTATGCATGTTGATAGTTGCATGTGGAAATGTGTGCAATGGAGTAATGGTTGTTGTCATGCATGAGGTCATAACATGCATTGTTGATATGGCCTTGCATTGATGATTGGACCCTAGCTAGAATGATGTTTATGTGTTGATACACTTATTTGATATATGTCTATATGTTGTTATGATTATGTTATACATGTATCACGCTAATTTGATGATACTGCAGATGAGGTATCCTCCCCAAATTATGCTAAGGTACATTGGTTTATTATGATTTGGTTTAGTTGAGATAGTATCCCTTACAGGAAAGAGATCAGATGGCTAGCAAGGTGGTATACTACATAGAATCTCCCTATACATCAAATGGGAAGTGTGGTGTAGGGCACTCTTCTGATTTGGTAGACACATTGAAAATCCTAAAGGAAGAAATAAGGAGTTGCAAAGCAGACAATGAAAAAATCATACATGCACAAGAGAAACAAGTAGAGGTGAATGTGATACTACTTCAGAGTTTGTCAGATTTGTAGCGACAAGGACCACTTCGGATCAGACATGGACATGAGGATAGAACTAATGGGACATATGGCAATAGTTCTCCTAGTAGACACGGGTCAGATAGATCTGACATGATCAGAGATGGATGGTTATTGGACACTCCAGATAGGAGAGGTAATTGACACAGGTACTATTCTAGTTATGGTTCTACCGGGCATCATGATCGTCATTATTATCATCCTTATAGGAGGAGTGATAGGGGATACTTTCCATATGAGTTTAAGAAGGCAAAGCCACCTACCTTTGATGGAGAGATGAAAAAATCATAGAGTGCAGAAGCATGGTTTCTTGGTATGAAGAAATTCTTCCGATTGCATGATTATTGAGAAAACATGAAAGTAAAGATAGCCACTTTTAGTCTCAAAGGTAAAGCGGATATTTGGTGGGAATACGTGAAGAATTTCAAAGGTATACACAAGGAATATTTGACTTGGCATGTATTTGAGAGGCTCTTCAAGAAGAAGTACTTATCAAAGAGGTAATATGATGACAGGGTGAAGGAGTTTTATGAGTTGCGGATGGGTTCTATGACAGATGATGAGTATACTAGCAGGTTTTGGGACTTGTTGAGATATGTGCCTTACCTCATGGAGGAGGAGGCCAAGGTTCAGAGATTCATCAATGGACTTCTAGTTGCATACAGAGACCGAATTGAGTTCGATGATCCTAGATCATTGGAAGAGGCCATCTCAAAGTTGAAATATTGTTATGCACAGTCAAAGCGCAAAGTTGAGGCTAAGCATGAATTGTAAATAAATCAGAAAGCTAAAGGAAAAAATCCACCAAAGAGAGGAAGACCTGAAGATGCAAGTGAGAAATAAAATGTATTTCCTTACAAGAGATTCAATACAGCT
The DNA here is from genome assembly GCA_031772625.1 of Pinus tabuliformis. Taxonomy (NCBI): domain Eukaryota; kingdom Viridiplantae; phylum Streptophyta; class Pinopsida; order Pinales; family Pinaceae; genus Pinus; species Pinus tabuliformis. Next base: position 923,742,122 of record CM062813.1, read on the forward strand.
GAGAAGGGACATGGAGAGAAGCAAGCTAAAGGTGATGGTAGGGAACCATTGTAGTGTTGTATATGTGGGAAGGATCATTGCAAGAGGGATTGTTCACAGTATCATAGTGGTGGTAGACCCCAGATCTATAGTGCTCAGGAGGTGCATACAGTTGGTGATGTTGGTCATAACATTCCTCAGATCTATGCAGCTGTGGACAACAGGCAAGCAGATCATCAGGCATCGATCATTGAGATGGATGGTAAGCTTTGTGATCAAGTTGTTTCTATTTTGATTGATCCTGGATCTAACTATAGTTATATTAATCCTGACCTGGTGGATAAGTGTGGTTTGAGAAAAGAAGTGCATGAAGAATCTTGGTTGGTACAGTTGGCTATAGGTACGAAGAAGATAGTTCACCATTGGGTGAGAGATTATGCATTTGAGTTAAATGGTATGCCTACAACAACACATTTGAATGTATTTCCATTGGGATCATATAGTATTCTTTTGGGTATAAATTGGTTATACCTTCACAGAACCATGGTGGCTTGATTTGACAAGGCCATTGAGTGTGTGGATGATAGTGGGGAAAAGAGGACTTCGCAGGGGAAGAAGAATCCTACATCAGTGAGGATGGTTATCACTGTGCAGGCTAAGTGTAGTTGCAGAAAAGGTTGTGTGATGTTTGTAGTACACATTTCGAGTGACAAGAGTAAGGCAGCTGAGGATGTCGATGTGTTAAGAAGGTACCAAATTTTGCAGCAGTTTCAGGATGTGTTTCCTGAGGACATTACAGAGTTTCCACCTCATAGGGAGGTATACTTTTCTATTGATTTAGTGCATGGGGAAACACCAACATCAAAGGCAACTTACAGGATGAGCGCACCTGAGTTGGTTGAGTTAAATTTGCAATTGAAGGAAATGTTGGACAAGGGATACATTAGGCCAAGTGTATTTCCTTGGGGTGCACCAATGTTGTTTGTGAAGAAGAAAGATGGTACTCTCAGATTGTGCATTGACTACAAGCAACTAAATAAAGTAACGATTAAGAATAGGTAGCCATTGCCACGGATTGATGATTTGTTTGGTCAATTGAAGGGAGAAACAATGTTCTTTAAAATTGACTTGAGATTGGGATACCATCAGGTACGCATCAAGGAAGAGGATATCTTCAAGGCTGCGTTCAAGACCAGGTATGGGCATTATGAGTTTGTTTTTGTTCCATTTGGTTTGAATAATTCTCCAGCTACATTTATGTGTTTTATGAATAGTGTGTTGCATACTTATCTGGACAATTTTTTTACTGTATTCATTGATGACATACTGGTATATTCTAAGAATGAGGAAGAACATTCCGAGAAGTTAGCAGCATTGTTGATATTTCTAAGAGAGCATCAATTGAATGCTAAACTTAGCAAGTGCATCTTACTTCAGACTGAAGTACATTACTTGGGGCATGTTGTCTCCAAGGATGGCATAGCAGTGGATCTAGAAAAGATAAGGGCTATCATGGAGTGAGCATATCCTAAGAATGTGGATGAGGTGAGATCATTTATGGGATTGCCTAGTTACCATAGGACATTCATCAAGAACTTCTCATGCATTGCATATCCTATCACATCATTGCAGTAGAAAGGTAAGAAGTTCGAATGGAGAGAATAATGTGAGGCTATTTTTGAGTAGCTTAAGCAGTTGTTGACACATGCACTAGTGCTAAAGATTGCAGATTCGGAAAACGAGTTTGTAGTGTGTACAGATGCTTTCATGAGAGGACTCGGTGGATTTCTCATTCAAGAAGGATAGGTAGTGTGCTATGAGTCACAGAAATTGAATGAGCATGGGAAGAACTATCTGACGCATGATCTTGAGCTAACAGTGATTATACATGCATTGAATATGTGAAGGAACTATCTTCTTGGAAGGAGGTTTACATTGATGAGTGATCATAGTGGGTTGAGGTATTTGTTTGGCCAGCTGAATCTAAATGCCAAGAAAGCTAAATGGTTGGCTACCCTCAGTGACTTTGACTTCGAGATGAAATACATCAAAAGGAAGGAGGACCAGGTTGTAGATTCTCTTAGTAAGAAGGTACAAGTAAATCATATAATAGCTATGAGCTTTTATGGGACAGAGTTACAGGATAAGATCTTGCAAGAAGTACAACGGGATGAAAAATGCATGGAGATTATGCATAGGTTACAGTAGAGCATAGTTATAGGTACAGGTGCAGGATATTGGCATATAGACTATGGTCTCATGACAGATGGTTTGGTGAGATTTAGAGATAAGATCTATGTGCGAAATTATAGTGAGCTGAAGAAGCTTATCTTGAGGGAGTTTCATGCCAAGCCATACACGGGTTATCCAGGATATTAGATGACATTGATGTTGGTGAAGAAGTTCTACTATTATCCAAATCTGAAGAAGGAAGTGGCAGAGTTCATGGCTAGGTGTTTAGATTATTAACATGTAAAGTTGGAATGTAAGCATCCAGGTGGTTTACTACAACCTATAACGATTTCGAAATGGAAATGGGAGGTCATTTCCATGGATTTAATTACAAGTCTTCTGAGGACAGTGAAGCAACATGATTCTATTATGGTTATGGTTGACAGGTTGAGCAAGGTAGCTCACTTCATTCCAGTGAAGACTACATATTCAGCCAATGAGGTAGCACATGTGTTCATCAGAGAGATAGTGAGACTGCATGGTGTTCCAAAGAAGATTGTGTCAGACAAGGATGCAAATTTCACTTCCAAATTTTGGAAGGAGCTATGTGTAGGCTTGTGCAAAGAGTTGGCCTTCAGTACAACTTATCATCCACAAACAAATGGACAGACAAAGAGGTTCAACATGATCTTAGAGGATATGTTGAGGATGTACGTGATGCACCAGAAAAATAAATGGGAGGAGTATCTTTCATTGGTTGAGTTCGCATACAAAAATGGTTATTAGTAGTCATTGAGGATGAGTCCTTTCAAGGCATTGTATGGGTAGAGTTGTAACACTCCCATCAGCTGGAGTGATCCAGTAAATAGGGTACTTATTGGACCAGACATGTTGGTAGATATGGAGTAGAAAATGCATGTTATAAAGAAGAATCTAAAGGTAGCATAGGATAGACAAAACATTTAGGCAGATTAGCACATATTGTTCAAGGAGTTTCAGGTTGGGGAGCCTGTGTATTTGCGCATCAAGCCCAAGAAAATCTCTTTGAGGATTGGTTCATGTGCTAGGTTGGAACCATGGTATTGCAAGCCCTTTGAGATCCTTGAGAGGATTGGACCAATGGCATATCGACTTGCACTGCCTCCAATAGTGAAAGTCCATGATGTTTTCCATATTTCATTGCTTGAGAAGTATATAAAGGATGTGGGTCATGTTATTGATTGGTCTATATTGCAGGTGGAGCAAGAAGGAGAGTTCCCACCAGAGCCTCAATGCATATTACAGTGGAAACATCTCATGCTCGGGAACAGAGCCATAACACAAGTTAAAGTGCATTGGAAGCACTTTGGGCCTGAAAAAGCTACATGGGAGATGGCAGATCAGATGCGGGCCCTGTATTCTTCATTATTTACTAGTTGACACAAAAAAAAATTGGTTTGATGTTGGTATATCTTTGGCATATGTTTTTATGATGTTTTGGTATATGTATGTATATGTACATGGATGTAAATATATCCATGAGCTAAGTTATAAATATCCAATAAGTGGTATGGGTGTCATGTTATTATGGTTGTTATATTGTCATGTTGTCATGATGTCTTTCTTTTGAGCAGGTGTTTCAATGTAAATATTGCAACAAGCTAAGTTATAAAGCTCCATGAGCAATATGTTTTCTTTTCAACGGTTTTGTTGAGGTCATGGTGTGGTTTAACATTGAGGACGGTGTTCCCTAAGGGGTGGGGTAGTTCTTAACAATCTTGGTGAAATTTTCATGTAATAAAATTGATTAAAGGCAAAATAAGACCATAGTTAAGGGACACTTATTCCAAGCTGAATGCTAGGCAAAGATATCCTAGTGGGCATCACTGGATGTGTTTATGGCTAAGGAAATTGGCAAGGGCAAAGGAATTAAATGGAAAAAGACATTTTTTACACATTTATTTATGAAAATAAAGGAAATTAGGAGAAAAGTAAGGTGAAAGGTCACAGGTTGCATGTGAGGAGGAAATTGAATGAAAAATAATGGAAAATGAAAAATTTAGAGGCCTCATTAATAAAAAGGCTTCTAAGGATCAGTTGGTAACCTTTTGTCAATTCAAGTTTGGAGCTATCTCATTATTCTCTCTCTCTCTCTCACTCTTGGTCACTTAGAGTTTTATTGGAAGCACTCTAGCAAGGATCAAGGAAGGAAAAGCAAGCAGAGGGAAAGGAAGGAAAGGAAGGATCAAGGAAAGGAAAGAAATATCAAGAAGCTTCAATAGGAATACTTGCAAGTAACCTTTTTCATGTGTGATTTCCTAGCTGGTTTGGACATGAATGGCTTTGCATGTTGGTGTATGGTTCTCTTGCTATCAGTGGCATGGTTTTGTCTGGTTATGACAGTGGTTTTCAGCCTAGTCGTGCCTTTTTTCGGATGCCATGTTGTTGGGATGTTTATTTTGGGTTTTTAGATTTGGTTTATCGAATGGATTTCGAAATCCGGGGCGGAGGTGGTCTCAAAGTTCATTCCTAAAGGCCTAGGAATATCTTGATCAATTTTGGTGGGATACATGGTAAAGCCTGAGGGCGAACTCTTGGTTTAGGGCCTAGTGATCCAGGTTTGGATTGCGGTAAATCCTGAGAGACTGCTCTTGGTTTGGAGCCTAGTGATCCAAGATTGGATTGCGGTAAAGCTTGAGAGACAAGGAGACAGAAAATTCATCAAGGGTAGCGATGGATTCTGGATGGCATTCCAAGTTTAGTTCGGTTGTGATCGGAGCACCAGTTTTGGTGTGATCACAGTTTGATGAGGGTGGAGGTGGTTTAACCTTTGGATTCACTTGGTTGATCTTGGATTGGTTTTTCTATGAGATCCCACATTCATGTTTGGAATATGGCACGGGGGTGACTGGCTGAAAGATATATTCGGTTCAACGATGTCTACGGTCGGGTGGTACGTGGAAGTCCCGAACTTGGTCAGATTTGTGTACGATTAATAAAAGATAAGTTCTCTTACTTTTGAACTGATTTATATGTGGATTTAATGGCTGTCATATCTCTGATATTTATATGGTTTTATGCTAGTTATAAGCATGGTTAAACGATTGGTTCATGTCATGGTTATTTAATGTATTTACTTGTAATTTCTAAATGGATGGATGCAAGACCTAATTGATGATATAATAGTTCAATGGAGAAGGAGGTAATCCTTTTGGTTATGTTTCATAAGTTCTTTCAGTCATTTATGCTTTGTCTTGTATTCTAGACCTATAGGTTGCATTGATGCCAAGTGTTTGACAAAATGTCAGTCCCGATTGGGGATTCTTAGGCCTAGTCCTGAGGTTGATTTTTGATTTTTTTATAATTTCATGTCTTTGATGGATTCTGAAGGTTATAACAAGTTCTGGGTAGAGGTCGGGATTCTGGGCTAGAAAAGTGGCTCAAATCTTGGGGATACTAGCACAGTTGTGCTAGAAAAAGTCTAGAGACACTGGCACACAGACTTGTGAGAGCGAATTTGGCTTCCGGTCATTGTCTTGATTATAGCATGAGAGTGACCATGGGTTAAAAGGCTTAAATCATCAGTGGGACTAGGGACAACATGTCTGAGTGGCTAACATGTCTCCTGAGGGTGTTGTTGCTGATGTGGATGGGTTTGTTTGATATGTTTCATCGGTTCTATTTCCTTAAGGTCACCAAGGAAGTTGAATCCCTTATAGTATCCTCTCTCATCGCATGTTTACCCCGGCTGACAGTTTCTTGGTTGGACCTAGGAGGATGAGGTGTTACATGGCGAACTTGTATAACCAGTTGGGATGACCTAACCAAATCTTTCATATCTCCTCACTCCTATATAGTGAGATGAAGTACCATATATCCATGGGAAGGTATCAACATAGTATTTTCAGCCATTTATTCTATGTTTCCACATGAGCCATTGAAATTTGGTAGCTCCAGGAGAAATTCCCACCTTTGGGAAGCCTTCCTCATCGAGAGAAGACCTTACTAGCCCTTGGAAGAATTTATTTTTCACAAGGAAAAATATTATTTTTGATGTGAAACCCACATGTGCAAAAAAGTACAAGTCGGCCTAGGAAAGGAAATTTGATTCCCTTGGACACATATAAATAGACTTTAGGTCACATCACTTGGAAGGTATTATCACACATCACATCATCTTCTCTCTCTTGATTTTATTTGTTCGTAGATGTCTGAAATAGGAGTTTTGAGCTCACATGTGCGAAGGGAGGGGGAATATTCTTGTTTGGTTTATTGATCTTTCCGTTGGGACAACTTTGAACAACCTTTAACTTGGTTTGATTTGTTTAATTTTGACTTGGACATTCATAATTTATCTCTATTTTGGAAGGCGAATTGATGGGAAAGAGACCAAACGTTTTTGTGCAAGTTGACCTACTTTGACTACAAACTTTAGCTGATTTTGACAATAGATCTATTGAAGGTTGAATGAGTTTTTGAAGGTTGCTTTAACAAGGTTTTACTAAGAAAAAAGGTTGAGTTCTTTGACTATTTGACTAAGCCTTTTGGAGGTTGATTTTACCATTGACCGGGACTGGTTAGGGTTGTTGTTGCTGCCATTGAATTTGACCAAAATTTGTAGATTTAAATTTTAACCAAATTTGACATTTTGGGCTCATCTTTGATTGGATATTGGATTGGCATTTGGGATAGTGAAAACTTTGACCTTTGACGCTTTGTTGATGAACTTGAACATTGTATCTCTTTGTTGAATATTTGATGACAATCTAATAGAAGAAGAATTTGAAAATGCTTTTCTCCCTTGTGGGGTTTTTCCTTGGTATTTGACCAAACTACTATTTCTCTATTGTTCTTGGCTATCTTCTATTGTGAATTTGATTTAATGTTCTATCTACAATTGCTTATTGTTATTGGAAGATTGAGTTTTATTGGATATTGATTGTTAATTGAAGAAGAATTGGAATACGTGATTGTGTTAAGCATAGAACAATGGAAAATTAACATGATATAGGTACTTAGAGTAAACATTCCTTCAATGATGGGCTATTTAAATTGGGCAGCAAGAAAAAAATAGTATCCATATAATATTTCCAACAATATCCCCCAGATTTGACATTCTTTGTCTCCTAACCTTGACATCAATGACAACGTAATATTCGACATACTTCAATTGAAGATCCATTAACAAAATGGTTTTGGATGTTATTGGCTCTATAAATCCAAATTCTAATAGTGTACTCATATATAGTGAAAACCATTGACTATTTTAGAAAATGGCCTGAAGTTGTAGCATTCAAGACTATTGATTCATAACAACTCATTCAATTCTTAAAGGACAATAAATTTTCCATATTTTGCATCCCACAAATATTTATAATAGAAAATGATTATATTTTCATATGATCAAAATTCATAAAGATTTACGAAGAATATAGTACATTGAAGGGAAATTCATTTAATTATTATCCACAAGATAATGCTTTAGTTGAATCAACAAACAAATCATTGATTCAAAATATTGAAAAGATAATCCTAACAAATCAAAGGTACTTGCATAAGAAGTTTATGAATGCTTTGTGGGAAGGTGAAATCACTCCCAAAAGAAGCATAGATCATTCACCTTATACCCTATTGTATGGAAAAGAAGTAAGGCTACCAATATATTTGGATCTTGATGTTTTGGTTATTACCATTCGAATTGAAGATGAAGGGTTAAAACCTATCTAGACATGTTATTATCAATTGATTCAATTGAAGAAAACGAAAAATCCAACTATAACAATTATATGTAAAAAGAAATAAGCAATTAAAAAACATTCTGATCAAAGCATCACATTGAAATATTTTGGAAAAAACTAGTATCATTATACTACCTACACTAAACAAGTTTATGCCACTTATATCACTTATGTGTTTATGCTACTTATATCACTTTTGCAAGACATATTAGGTGTTTTTGCACTACTTAGGCCACAAAACATGCAATAATGTTAAACATTATATCAGTTAAAATACCACTACAACATAAAATGTTATTCATGTATGAGTAATCATTAGCCCCAAGTTTATGCCACTTATATGGCTTTTGCTGGACATATTAGGTGTTTTTCCACTACTTAAGTCACAAAACATGCAATAATGTTAAACATTATATCAATTAAAATACACTACAACATAAAATGTTATTCATGTATGAGTAATCATTAGCCCTATCCATAAAAGACTTGATCAACATTAGTAAGAAGTGATGTGTCTTCTTACTTGAACCTTGAACAATTTGAACCCAACCCAAATTGTCTCTTTTGCCATCCAACCATCACAACCTTTGTATCCCAACTTTCAAGCATTGCATCTATGTGACGAAATGATTTCTTAAAATAGGACCCCCAAACATAGTTAACACTAGGTTTTTTAGATAAATGTTCATGTTCAAGCTACTATAAAGGTCTCTTTACAAATCTTGAAGAAATATGACGACCCTAAGTAATCATTACAACCTTAATACATATGAAGTTCAAATTTTTGGTGTTAGTTTCAGTAAAAGGAGATGTAGATAAGCATCGTTATGAAATTTGAGATTCTATCTTTCAAGCTTGAAAATAAAAATAAAAAGTAGTTTTGCAAATTATGTTATTAGTTTTCTTTATATTTTAAAGGTGATAACTCATAGTTTCGTTTTGGATCTCGTTCAGCTAACAAAATTCTGATGTCTTTATGACTAATTATTTTTTTAGTAGGTAAGGTTTCAAGGAATTTATATTATTACATAGTGTTATAATAAAAGTGAATTAAAATTAAAATTAAAGTTTAAATCAATTGTGTATTTATTTTTGAATAATATTTAATATTTTTTAATTTAAAAAATAAAAGTAATATATATATATATATATATATATATATATATATATATATATATATGAATATTTCACTGTATATTTATTTTTAATAATATTTAATATTTTTAATTTAAAAAATAAAAGTAAAATATTATAATTTATATATATAATAATTATGAATACTTTACTATATGAGTATCACTATTAATATTATTAATTTGAAATATATGATAATGTAAAAAGATTACATACTATATTTTTTTATATAAAAATAACAATATAAAAGAAGTGCATTTCTATTTATAACATTGAAAAATAAATTAATGGAGGGTGGAAAGATTATTATGAATTGAAAGTAATTGTAAATCAAAAGATTTTTAGATATAGAATTAAGTTATATATATATATATATATATATATTAATATTTTCATTATTCTTATTATTTTATATGGATATGAGGTTTTAGGCTCCAGTTCTTTTAAAGAGCCATGCAAGAAGATCAAATAGATCCAAAGGCCATTTATAACCTACAATGTAAAAATTGAAGGAAATACACTCTATTTTATCCTCCTCATCAAGGCTTGCTTCTCCTGCACTGAGAACATGGTCATGATCATGTGTTTAATGTATAAGAAGAGATTAAACAAGAGGCTTTCAAAAATTGCTTCAAGGTCTAGCTGAAATCACATTCATCTGAAGCAAAGGATGACATAAGGATTTCTAATCTTCACTAGATTGTTTGGGGATAAACGAAGAGATTATTTGGAGAATAAGAATAAGACTAAATATTATTACCTCAAATTTAAAAGGGAAATTGTCGTGTGAAAAGGAGTATGAGCAAAAAAGGAAATGAAGATATTATAAGGAGGTGATCAACCACCATCTTGAAAATCAAAATTATCCTTCTATCTTGAGTAGTGTAAAGAAGAGAATAATCATTTTTAAAATAAGAACAAATTCTTATGAGTTCCATACTTAAACTAAGCATTGGCAAATTCCAAAAATCCTCAAATTATACTCAAATTATGTTCAAATTATATCCAAATTTCAAATGCTTGTCACAATACTAGCATTATTGACCTTTTAAATCAATAAAACTATGGTGATCTTGGAACTTTTTTTAATGTGTTTTGAGCATAAAAACAAGCTTGTAAAGAATTTCAAGTAATATCCTACCTTTCATAAGGTAGGATAAACCATTTTTAATTTTAGTAAATATTTTTTTGTGAAGTAAATAATTTATGTTGCCTTCAAACCAAAGAGTGCATTTTAAGTTTTTGAATTCTGACTTAGTTTGTCACCAAGAAAATTGGGCCTTAACCATGATTTAAATCTTTTTGAAAGGGAAAAAAAAATTAGTTTGCCTAGAGAATTAAAACCAAAAAACCCAAAATACATATCTTGAACATAAGACTTCCTAGGCCCTGAAGAGATTGAGAAGTAAAAGAATGAAACATAAAACTAAGAATAAGAGACAAAGAGTCAAATTAAAATGAATTATCTGAATCTGTGGCGTTAGCGGGTATAGGATCCTTGATTCTAAGCAGAGAACAACTAGAATCAGGAGGAATGCCCAAATGTTTCTCAATACAACACAACTGACTATCCAACACTCTCATTTGTCGATGCCTGTGATCAAAAGCAAGGAGAACATCCTCTCCACTTTTTCTTATGGCCATCAATACCCCGCCAAAAGCAAGGAGAACACCCTCTCCCCTTTCGCTTATGTCCATCAATACCCCGCCAAGAAGAAACTTAAGATGTCAGTAAATGTCCAATATGTAAATGTATTGATTATATAGTCTCCATGTGTGCTCAACATTACCAACCCAATCTGCAACTTCTATGTGAAATTTCATGTCTAGGAGGGTACATCTCTTATTATCCAATTCTCGTTCCTCCTGAGGAAGGTCCCCTTGGATAGGTTGAGGAGTGAGCTCTCAAAACAGTACAATTTAACTTTTTGCCCTTACTTGTGTCCAATTGCATCCATGTTCCCCTTGGCCTTGGTAGTAAGAAGCCCCATGATGAACCTAATCTCGTTGATGTATCATGTTATCTGTGTTGAGTGAGGAAAGGCCCAAAGTAAGTCAAAGGTTACCCCATGCTCAAGATAGAATCGAGAGAAAAAGGTGAGATTGTGGGGGATATGATCCTTGTCGAGAGCCTTGTTAGATAAAATAAGCTAGGGCATATTCTTTGAATAACATAGACTAGTAGTTTTGAAATGGGAAAGAGATTTGTCACTAACAAATCCCTCACAAGTTCTTATAGAACCAGCTAACACCAAACACAAGATCAGGAGAAAATTAAGATAATGCATAAAGAGATCAGATTCAAAACTAAGTTTTTGGATGTTGGGAATATTTGTTGGTTGAATGCTAGACCTATCCTTGTAAGTCTACCTACATGGAATCCAACTAGAAAATACTCTTTCAAGGTGTGACTAGGGCAGGGAGGCTACCCACATTCATTGGCTAAAAATGATATAGGCCAAGGGAATGGAGGAAATGGTTGGTTCTTGTTGGCTTCTCCAGTGAGACCCCTCGTGATTAATTCTTGAACAAATGGAGATCCAAAATAACACTATTTCAACCTGCTTCAAGAGTATCAACATCACCTCCATGAGGAAGATAAATAATGTGCTTCTGCCATGAGCAGATTACTAAAGTATCGACTCAATACACCTGGTTTGAATCACGTAACTAAATGGAGATCCACCAAACTGGTGGTGTTCCATAAGGTTTTTGAGCTGTGAATTATCATGATTATCCTCAACTCGGAATATATTAAATTATCCCATTATGACCTGTACTAGGGAACCAATCAAACTGGGTTGGCAAATCCCCTTAGATCGTGTGAAAATATATTTGTATGTGGTGGATTCCACTGAATAACTTGAGTTGTGAGTGAATTGATATTTGTACTGGACATGGGAGAGTTTAGTGGAGATGTTCCTCATGCCTTTCACATGAAAACAATCTAAACCATTGTTGGGGTACGTTGACATGTCCCCAGGGCTTATTGCCGGGTGGAACCACGGTAAATGGGAGTTGGCCCTAACCCTTTCTCGATTCAAGCAACCCATCCTTGATAATTTGAATAAATATTAACCATCATTATTTTAAAAAAATAATTAAAATTAAATTTTATATAATTAATCAATAAATAAATATATTTTTATATCTTTAATTTTATTTATTTTTTAATATTATTACATAAAAAACTTCCCATTACTACTAATATGATTAAAGATAAATGTGCCTTCCCAAAATCCATCTTTAATTTTTATTTTTATCTTTTATACAACACAATAATGTGAAGACTCTTACATTTTAAGCTAATATAATAATAATAATGTCTTTTATTTTAATTTTTACAACATTATTTTAAAAAAGTTGGTGTAATTACTTTTATTCGAATGAATAATGAATATTATTTTCTTAACAATAATTAAATAAACAATATGAAATTTTATTATAACTTTATTATGAAATTAATAATAAGATAATCATTTTAAGTCTTTAGGGTTGGCTTAATTGGTCGAGTCCCCATCGTTAAAGCATCTTTGTTATTGAGAGTTCATGGGTTCAATTCTCTCAACACTCTCGAGGTTAGGTTCTATGGTTGATTCGACGGAAAGTGATCCCTTCGAGTGGATCTGCTTGGTACAAATATTTCTTAGACATAGTGACTCACTGATCTCTCGCATTTGTGAACCACATAAAAAATTAAGATAATCATTTAAATATGCATAGTCTTATTGTTTGAAATTATATATATATATATATATATATATATATATATATATATATAAAGAGAGAGGGGGCATGCACTTTATATTATCACATCAATGGGTTATATTGTCCAAAAAAAATTCTCTTTGGTCTACATAATGGGAAGTCAAACCAAAAGCTAAGATTCAAAGTCTTGAGGTTATAGAAACCCCTTCTAACTAGAGCATCCAATAGAAAAAAAAGGTTATACATAAGTTGAAGGTAGCAAGAACTAGCATGCCATAGTCTATATGAGAAGAGAGCATTATAAAATATACTGTCCGAAAACCAATGATGCATAAAGATTATTGATTTCAATTAACTAATTACAGAGTTTGTTTAGAGTCATTCCACTCGAAAGAGTGAGGGCAGTTGATTGTCCCGTTGATAAGGATGTCTAGCTTATGATCAATCCCTTCAAGTTGCTCCTCCAATTCTGAAAATCTTATGTTGTTTTCCTGTTGTGTGTTGTTGTTGTTAGTGAGGACACAACTAAGAAGTACTTTGGTACACCAATAAGAATTGACAACTTTCATATAGCTTGAGAAGCGTGAGCGGATGGAAGTGCCAGTGTTGGGAATCCAATCCTGAGTATCCGCATTGACATGATGCTTATTAGTACGACACCTCTCATGGTGGACCTCACCTTCAATTATCTTGATCTCTCAATGAAGTAGTTCAAGAATCATTTCCTCACATCAAGCCAGAGATTTTAGTGTTTGTGCTTGGGCATGTCGTTACAATGTGAAAACAATGTTGTTATCAGTGGGCCCATAGGGAAAGGAGCATCCCATGCCTTGCTTGTGACGAACGGAAACAAAATGGCCACGTGACATAGTTAACTAGCTGAGAAGATCCATAAGAGCTGACAAATGTTGAGACAAGTGTGGGACTCAGGAGCGAGGCACAAAGCAAAGTGAATAACAAAGGATTGGGAGGGGCAGAGAATGGATGGAACATAGCGAGGCCGGAACGAATTAGATATGTGGGATGAAAAAGTAGAGCCAAATTCAAATGACTAAACAAAGATGGAAAGAGAGTCACCAAGGATATACTAGGCATGGGAGATCTATTCTGATTATGATACCCACAAAAGAAAGGTGAGTCCAAAATCAAAAAATGAAGTTATTTAACCTGCTAATATGCATAAAAACTGGGAAAATACAGAGCTTCATGACGAAATGACTTAGTCTAAGTGAGGTGAAGCATATAAATAGGTCAACTCCATGGAAACTGAGAAAAGTCGACAAGAATTCGTTGGCAAAGAAGCAAATAGAACTGGTGAAGCACAACATAACCAAAATTTCCTGCCTTGATATGCTCAAAGTTTCCAAATTCGAGGAGATTCATATCGACCAAAATTAGGAGGAGCTTGCTGATATAAGAGATACAAGAGTCCCATCCCAAATCAGTTTGATAATTACACTCATTATTTCCTTGTGGCTATTTCCCAGGAAGTGTGCGTAGGGAGAACCAAGGAGTTCACAAGAACTATCATGTTGCAAAGAGCTTTACCAACCACAACCCTTCGTAATAAACGCCACTTGTGTGGCATGATGCTCTGTGCTTTCATCCACCAACGTTTATGCTTAGACTATAAACTTGTGTGATGCAACGAGATGATTTGCGAACATGCAAGGTGTCATGTCATCTACATGTCATAATAAATTTTCATTGAAGATAACATTCAATCAAGGCAAGGGAATCCCACTCCACACTCCATAGAAAATCATTTAAAATATATTATTTATCGTAATATTTCATAAACCCAAATGAGGCATCCCGATCGACCATGCTTGTGTGAGTGAGGACTTTGACCCCAAAATTATGGATTCAAGTCCTCCCTAAATGAACAAGGTAATCATATGTAAATATTATATCAATCTACAATTTTTTTTGTAAATTTCATTAAAAACAAATTCTACTCCTTCCAAATACTTATAAATCTTACACTATTATAACTATAACATAACATATCTAATTCTACTCTTTCGAAATACATATAAATCTTACACTTTTATAACTATAGCATTACATGTAAAAGAGACACCACATCCACCCAAACCTATTATTGTAATATAGACACCACATCCACCCAAACCTATAGCTGTAGCAAAAAAACATTTATTCCTCACAAATATATTCTCTTAATAATCACCTTTAAAAAGAAAGTCACGTACATCATATTCCACTTCCGTACGAATGCCATCGCTCTCGCTTTAGCGAAACGCGTCTCTTCGATTTAGCAAAAGGCGAGCAGAGGTATCGTTTATGAATTTCGTTGATCGGCCAGGCTGGTCATCTTAAAGTGGGTCTGCTTATTCAAAAGCATTACAAACTTCGTTTTCGTATACAATTCTATTCCCGAGATGTAGATTGATTAATTTTTTATTTTTCTAAGTTTAAAGTGTATGGGAGTTTGTATAAGAGAAGTTGAAGTTGGAAGTTATTTTGGAAGAATTAAAATAATAGACCAATCATCTAGAAAAACATTTAAATTCTCCTTTTCTTCCTCTGCCAGCCAAAGTTACCACTACTGCCAGCAGTGGCAGCTTTCCTTCCAAAAGTGAACTAATTAATTATTCTTTCATCCAATAAATTCTCCTTTTCTTCCTCTGCAAGCCAAAGTTACAACTACGGGCAGCAGTGGAAGCTTTCCTTCCAAAATAAATTAATGTTTGATTGCATCTATGTAGTTCAGTTTTCTGCAGGCTGGGTATCTCTCACAGTTGTTGAATTAATTCACAGTTTTGATTGCTGCTGCTGTCATCGGGAATTTGGAATCATCACAACATTGGGTTTCAAAATCCATTGCAGAGAGTGCAAAATGAAGAAGCTTGCAAACAGTCAAGGTGAGCAGCTTTACATTTTTTATTTCCTCGTTTCTTTTGGTGTCTGCAGTGACCGTTATAATTAGAGAAACAGAGTGGGGTTTGATCTGATAGTGTGTTTTTCCAAGACAAAAGGCCTGAGCACTGCAACAGAAACTGTCCGTGCCAGCCTTTTACCTTGGATAATACACCCAGATCTGTTTTTTCAGAACACTTACAGCTTAAAGATATAATTAGTATGGCTTGATTTCACTTCTGGATTTAGGGGAATGAATTTCCTTTTAAGGAGCAAGTTTTAAAAGTAATTTTTTATTTATGTGTTAGTAAGGTAGGAAGATCTAGTGTAATATAATTATTTTGAAAATTAAAATTAATCTTTATGTATTTTTCACAATACTGGTTAATTGGGTTTAGATTTTGAAAATTAAAACAATGTTTATATTGTTTTAACATTTTTTTATTATTATTAAATTTGGTTTTTAAAAGCTAAAATTAATGTTTACTTAGTTTTAGTGTTTGTAAATCCCCAAGGGTGAGTTTACGTGGTTTAGAGTTAGATATGAAGTTTTTTGATATTGTTGGTAGTTGTTGATGATATTGTTGGTACTTGTTGATGATCATGGGTTTGACTCTCTTCTTTGATATTGCTGCTAGTTGTTGGTGATCATGGGTTGGACTCTCTTAGATTCCCTTTGGGGTTTACTGGTTTATCATCCAAGAAATGTGAGGAAGTACTCTGAGATTTCCCATGCTTTCATTCCTAAGTGTAAAAAAAATAAAAATAGTCCTTGTTAATTGGGTTTAGTCTTAATGGTGGTGGGATAGAGTGCCCACCAAGGTTATATTCCCATATGTTAAACTCAAAACAAATATATTGTTCAAGCAGTTATGATCTCTATTGTTGAGTAGCTTTATGTTCTCAAGTATCTAGGACTTACCTTAGGCATCATCCTAGAAATTAGGGGAAGTGTTTAAGGGCTTCCCCAAAAATATGTTGCCTAGAAGAAAAAAAAATGAACACTCCCCCCCAAAAAAAAAATGGAGAAATGATTTTCCTTCTCTACTTGATTAGTCTTACATAGATTTTAAAAATTCCTACTTATCAATATGTTTTATGTTTTCCTTAAAGCCTGTTTTTTCTTTAATCTATCAACAATATAAAGATATAACTTGGGGTTAATGATTTCTTTGTACTAAATGATTACCAATACAAGTTTTCTCTTTAGCTTTAGTTAAGATAGCAATGATACTTTCGTAAGAAACCTCCTACACTATGCCCCAATGGTGAAGTCAAAGAAATCACATCTCTAGTCTAACACATTTTGATCCTCAAGTAACTTTTCTCATAGGTTTAGTAACATAACACTTTTTAAAAATCCTCCACTATCCCCCAATGACGAAGCCAAGACATCACATGCCTAGTGAAACACCTTTTGATCCTTGAGTAACTTTCCTAATAGATTTAATTATGATAGCACTTTTAATGATATTAATATTTCCAAACACAACCTCCTTTACTAACCCCCAATGGTGAAGCCAACAAATTACATCTGAAAATTTAGGTTTCTTTTCAAAGGCCATAAGTGTTCCTTGATAAAAGGATATCATCTACATATAGAAGGGAGGTGATGATTAATCCTCTTAGATTCATGCCTACATAATCTCCCTTCCTTTGGCAATCCTTTAACTTGCCAATAAATCTTAGACAAAACTCCTTTAAAAACACTTTGTTTACAAAATTTTATCCTTTTATTAAGGGATTGTAAAAAAATCTTCCAAGAGTTCAAAACTTCACCTCAAATAATAGGTTAAAGTGTGTTTCTTTACCTTGTACATTTTGTAACTTACAATCCGACGGTCACGATATGTAGTGATCCGACGGGTCATTCTCTCCTCGGTATTACCGACACTTGATCCATGGCTTAACACCCGATTGGTCCATGATTTCTATTTAAAGCGCATGGAGGGTCATTTGTAGGGTAATTCGTCTATGAGAGAAGCATATGCAAATTTTCATTCTTTTATTAATAAATTGCCTGAAGTGGCCGCGTTGGCTCAGGCCGTGGACTGTTTCCCTCTTTGAAGGTTTTAACCATGTCAAAAATACTAGTGCATTGATCTGCGATCTGGTTGTGAGCGGTGTCCTTTGGTGCTCTGATACCATGTAGGAATTTACAGGGTAAGTTCCTCAGACAGAACAAATTTTCTTAGGGAATAAATCTTCTTCTACCCTTGGATAAATCTACTAATTCATCTGGATATGTTCTAGATCTGGATAAATCCAAAAATCCAATAGAATCCATTAGAGTCTGGATTGGTGCTCTTTACCAGATGCAAGTTGTTTCAAAGTTGGATAATTATTCTATCTTCCTTCTAGCTGAAAAAAGAATGGCGGGTATTGTGTATGATTGGTGGATGGGTAGGACAGAAGAAGAAAGGAGAAATGTTGCAGCGTTGGGTTTAGCCACATTAGAAGTTTTATTGCTGACACAATTTGTTCCTGAACCTGTAGATGAGAAAAAGCAACTTATCACAGATTTAACAAGAATGGAATTAAAAGATTTAAAGGATTTGGATCATTTCGGTAATGACTATATGTCAAAGGTTTATAAAGCAAATCTTACCAATGATTCTACTCAAAATATTTCCTTCTTGTCTAAGTTGCCAGGAAATTTAGGTGACATGATAATGAAAGATCTCGAAATCCAAGGTAAAATGATAGAACAAACTTATTGGATAGATCTTTTATTCAGATGTCAGGAAAAGGTCAAATATTTATGTTGGCAAAAACAAATCCATGATGTTTCTCCAAATCTGAATGTATGTCGTTCTGTACTTCCATGGACCCCTTTTAAGAAGAGAAGATCTAAAAAGTATGGAAAATACAGACCAAAGCGTGTTGCAAATCCAAGGCGACCATTCAGAAACTCAAATATCTGAAAAAGAGAAGGTAGCCCAAGAGAGACAACGCTTGCTTTATTTGTAAGCAAGAAGGTCATTTTGCTCGTAAATGTCCAAAGAGTTCTTCCAATAAGTTAAAAGCTTGTATAGAAATTGAAGATTTTGTAGATAATTGGTCAGTCGTTGATTCTCAAGATGAAGTGTCCGATGTATATATTTTGACAGATGCTTCTTTGTCTGATAATGAATCTATTCCTGATGTCAGTCAAAAAATGAATCTTTGCTATTCTGCATGGGAAAGTGAACCTAGTGATCAAGAACTTCATTATAGTGATGAATATGATTCAGAAGATTATACAAAAGAATACTCAGATGACTCCTCTGTCGACAGTGTGACCACAACTAACTCTAAGAATTAAATTCCCGTTTTAGATTCCTTGCCTTCACAACCTCTGTTGAATTCTTTTTTTCCATATCCAAAAACAGTCGCGTCATCCTCCTCATCACTGCCTGTAAATACTACTGCTCTTGCTGAAGAAAATGCTTTTCTTAAAAAGATTGTCAAGTCTAACAATCTCCTGTATATCCCAGAAGAGGAGAATGCATATCTGTTGATGCTTTCATAGACACGGGTGGGTCTAACAATCTTGCTCGTCCATCTTTGTTTAAAGGTTTATGGAAACTTTTACAACATATTTTGGTATCTGAAACTATTGGTGGTTCAGTCAATCTCACCCATTATGTTGATAATGTTTCTTTAAAAATTGGGGGGAGTATTGTCAAAATGTCTGCAATACAACATTATGATGTCTCTGCAAGTCTATTCTTAGGAATGCCATTTATCAATTCAGTATTGCCTATGACTATCAACGAAGATAAAATTATCGGTAACATTAAGAAAAGGGCAATAGCAGTCCCAAGGCTAGTTATGGCAAATTCTGAAGCAAGAAAAGAACAGAGCCAAAAGAAAATAGGTATCAGAAAAATCAAAGAATGCATCTCATGACTGGAAAGAAGTTTTGCAGATATATGAGAAGAACTAACCTACACAAAAAGCTAATAGAAATCCTAATTGGTCCCCAGAACAATTAAGTTTGTATGAAGAATTATTAAAATGTTGTTCTGAAAATCCTAAAGCATTCTGGAGTATTGAAAGTCCGCAACAAGAGATTATTACTCTACATGACAATGGGGTAACTGGAAAGCTAATACCCTGTACTCTAGCTGAAGAAAAAGAAATCAGAAAGTAGATTGATGAATTGCTAGATCTTCAACTCATTGAATGTAGTGGATCTCACTACTCTTGTTCTGCATTCCTAGTTTGAAATCATTCCGAAATCGTCAGAGGAAAAGATAGGATGGTTATTAATTATAAACCATTGAATGGGATCACTAAAAGTTTTAATTATCCTCTGCCTCGTCAAGAAACAATAATGCAGAAGATCCAGAACAATTAAGATCTTTAGTAAGTTTGATATGAAATCTGGTTATTATCAGATTCAGATCAAGGAAGAAGATCGCCATAAAACTGCTTTCACTTGTCCTGCTGGTTTCTTTCAATGGAGAGTTGTTCCATTTGGATTGAAGAATGCTCCTGCGTTCTTTCACAGAAGGATGGATCATATCTTCGGAAAATATGATTTTATTGTTGTATATATTGATGATATTCTTGTACATAGCCCGGATCTTGAAACACTTCAAAAACATCTACAAGTGTTTCTGGAAGAAGCAAGAACTCATGGTCTTGTTCTGTCAGAAAAGAAAATGTGTCTTTTTCAAGATAGCATAGATTTTCTTGGAATTCATATTAGTTGTGGAAAAATTCAGATGCAGCCACATGTGTTAACTAAACTCTCTGAATTTCCTGATCAATTGAAAGATGTGAAGATGATTCAACGCTTTTTAGGAATTTTGAATGATGTACATAAGTATATTCCTAGGCTTTCTGAAAAAACTGCTCCTATTCGTCAACATCTTCATTCTAGTTGGTCATCTGAAGCTACCAAAGCAGTTCAGCTTCTTAAAGCAGAATGTCAGCATCTCCCAGAACTAAAACCCCCAGGAAATGGTTTTCTTATTTTACAGACTGATGCCTCTGATAATTTTTGGGCAGCAGTACTTTTTGAAAGAAAGGGAGAAGGAGAAAACATTGAAGAAATCCTATGTGCTTATGCTTCTGGTGAATTCTTGAAACACCAGAAAAACTATTTTCCTGCAGAAAAAGAAACCCTTGCCATTTTTAATGGTATTCAAAAATTTGAAATCTATTTAGCTCCCGCCAAGTTTTTAATCAGAACTGATTCTATGAACTTCAAGTATTTTTTGACAGCAAAAATCTCAAAATAGCTTGCGCGTGGAAGACTTTTGGCATGGCAAATGTGGTTTTATATGTATGAGTTTGAAGTTGAATGGGTTCCTGGTAATTCTAATGTTTTAGCTGATTCTCTTACTAGAGAAATGAACAAGGTTCATGTCCACAGAAATGATATTTTTCATCTTCCTGGTAAGACCCCTGCCGATGACAGTTACGAAACATTTGTTCAAAGATTTCGCCTTCTTAATTTTATTCTAGGCGATGTGGTTCAAGAAATTAAGAAGATTGTTGGTTTAAGGTTAAGAAGAAACCAATGGATCCAAAGATGCCAAGCATGGAAACATAAAAATGTTGGTGTTTTTCTAAATATGGATGAAGAGTTGGTAAAGGTTTATCCTCTACCAAACATGAAGGTAAAACTATATTTCAAAACCCTAGATGATTCTTGGACCAGGCATTACACAGATGAGATGATCAGAGTTTTGCAAATCTTGAATTATTATCAAATCATTGGTAGAGTTGATTTTTTCTATTGCTGTTTATGTTAGTGAAAAAATGCTAGATCTGGAAGAGATAAATATGCATGAACAAGTTGAACGATTCTTAAAATCTTTAAGAATCCCTGATTTATTTGAAGAATTAGAAGCTGCTTTTCTGCAATGAAATGATGAGAATTTTGCAGCTACTGATTCCTTCCCACAATACGAATTGTTTGCATCCTTCGCCGATTGGGGATTTAAAGAAGGACGATGTCAGAAGAAGATTCAGGTTCGAGCCTCTCAATGTGTTGAGAGAACACTTCAATATTTGAGAACCTTTTCATCACCATGGGATTATCAAAGCATGGAATTTAGAAATCCCATAATTCCTAATCCTTTTTCACAAGTCTATGGATCTGACAGTATGGGCGAAAATACTCTTGCTACTAATTCTGAAGAAATTAAGAAAGTGTCAAGTTGGCTTAAAGAGTTTCATACTTTGAAACTATCAGAAAAAGTCTCATTAATCAAAACATTAGAATCATTGCAAGGCAGACATGGAGTAATGAGGCTGATAATCAATCAAAAGGCACTAATCACAATTAGTGTTTCTTCAGGTAATTGGTCCGATGATGTAGTATGCCTGATCAATCTGTTGTTATCTAATAGAGTATGTTCATCCATGATGTTTGAAGTAAATTGGCAAGAATGAGGGAATTTCAGTCATCATTGTAAAGTATGGGTACAAGTAGCCATCGAGAAATCAGTCAGCATGTTCTAGATCTTCAAATGGGAATTATTGGATGGAGTGGAGTTGTCAGTTCAGTCTTTGCCCGACTTTCGGAAAAGTAAAAAAGATTCTTTTCTTAATATTGAGATTAATCCATTTGCTTATGTTAATAGATGGAATAAAGATGATTATCTCTTTCCTCAAAATAATCTAAGAGTCACGACAGATACGGTAAAGTTTGACATAGGACAATCATCACGGGCACCACTCAAAGAGGAATCTTCAATAGCCATAACCAGCTCAAAAGGTAAAGAGAAACTATCCGAGGAAAAAGAAACCGTGTTCGTAGACATGTACCAAGATGCTCAAGAACAAAATGACCCCACTTGGGAAAAATATTATTTATCGTGGCTTACTTGGGAAAGACAAAGGACCCCACCAGATTCTGAGTTTGCTTCAGATTATGATAGTGACAGAAGTCCGATAGGACCTTGGTAGTGTGTTTTCTTTTTATGAGTGCGTTTGCTTTATTTGTACTCGAGAATATTGGGTAGACACCGTCATGACTAAGTAATGTCAGACAAGGACCCTCAATTATTCTTATATGTCTTATAAATAAGTGTGTTGTAGATAGTTTAGGCATCGAGTGTTTGAGTGTGAGTGTGTGTTGTAATCTGAGCTCTCAAAGACCAGAGACTAGCAAGCTCTAATCTTGAGGCTTAACTTGGTATGTAATATTTTGCTTGAATTAATTTTGAAGCCTGGTGGGCCGCCTGTCTGAGGACAGTTTTGTTCCAAGATCATTTCAAGGGGTTGAGATTGTAAAGCGCGTTGAAGAAGCGAAAGGTGTCGCGTTAGTCCACATATATCTCAGATTGATGTGAGGAAGCTTTCGCCTTTGCATCCACTTCAAAGGTTCAAGTAAGTTACTGAGTCCATCTATTCCATTAGCCTGAATGATGCACATTTAAAAGATTACTGGAAACTGTTGACTGGAGTCCAAGGTCTTGATATGGCTGAAGATAGTGAATACCTTTCTGCAATTGTCCAAGATAATTATTCTATCTTCCTTCTAGCTGAAAAAAGAATGGCCGGTATTGTGTATGATTGGTGGATGGGTGGGACAGAAGAAGAAAGGAGAAATGTTGCAGCTTCGGGTTTAGCCACATTAGAAGTTTTATTGCTGACAAAATTTGTTCCTGAACCTGTAGATGAGAAAAAGAAACTTATCACAGATTGAACAAGAATGGAATTAAAAGATTTAAAGGATTTGGATCATTTTGGTAATGACTATATGTCAAAGGTTTATAAAGCAAATCTTACCAATGATTCTACTCACTATCTTCAACCATATCAAGACCTTGGACTCCAGTCAACAGTTTCCATCAATCTTTTAAATGTGCATCATTCAGGCTAATGGAATAGTCAGGAAATATGGTTCCATATTGGCATCCAGTGGACAGATTTCCCATAATGGTTCCTATTATTGCACTATCATAAGTTTGATGACGGGTGTCAAACAACTCAACAATAGTTCTAGATAGGTTTTTTGCAGATTGAAGTCTATGGGTGCCATGGTAAACTAGAGAGTTGAATCAGTTTATGGAGGAGTTTGAAGATGGAGATGACCTTGCAGGGGTTTTCCAGCCTCCATGTGCTTTCTGCAACAACTATTATATCATTTTTGTAGCTTTTATTCCTCTTTTCTCTGTGTTTTGGAGAAGAGACTTGTTTATGTACTTCAAGTGGATTGTGGTACTATTGATGCTCTTTGAAGTTGGAGTATGGGGTCTTGGTGCAATATGCCTTTGTTTGCTGAAAGTTTACATGTTTGATTGTAGGTTAACATGTATATGGAGTGATAACTCTTGCAGAAATTTGTTTCTTTGAAGGAGAAACTAACCATTCCATTTCTTAGCACTTTATGTACTCTTCTTTTCTAAACATTGAGCATAAAGAGAAGGGGTCATGCCATTAGAGCTGATCCAAGGAGATGTAGTCCAGAAGGGGTGAACTCTTTTAACAATGGTTGGTGTATTACTGATTGATGCATGCTTCGATTCAATGTTTTAATTTCATGTTTTAAGTTTTTCATGAAATTAACATAAGAAAACACATAAAAACTCATGTTTTTACTTGCTATTTTTTAGTACAAATATCAAGCACATTTTTGTATTCCGATGAGGATCTTAGCATAAAAAACTAATCCACATTTAGATAAATAGGACAAGTTTGGGGTTTGTGTATCCACATTGCAAAATTCACACCATAATCCTCTCGCTTACGCCAACAGATTAGCTACACCAGTCACCATGTAATCTGTCATCATTATATATTTGAATAACAACTTTCCTAACAATAATTTAAACCATTGATCATAATCCCAAATGGATTTGTCCCATCTTTGATTAATCTCCTTCATCTCCGTTGTGCACTAAGATGCAGACTTAGGCCTGTGAAACTCCTTCAATATCCCTTGCTTGATGTTCCATAATGATCTTGGTTGTCTTGGTGGAGAAATATTCTTGTATTTCATGACTACCAAGTTAAGGCATGATCTCTAAAATTAGTCTCCAACTTTATAATCTTGGCATTGTCATCACGAGCATTATTGGCAGCCCATACTACCTCACATACAAATAAGCATTGTTTGAGATCTTCATTCCTAGAACCAAGAAAAACCAACATCTTCAAGGTGTCTTCTATTTTTTTCTATCTATTAACTCTTGATTATATTCCACTAGATACAACTATTATCTCTTGCAATCCACTTCCTCCCAATTGACTACATCGACTCCAACTACTAATTTGAATTCCTTTACTCTCTTTACTATCTAAAGTATGTAAAACATTACGTGGGGAATTTACCTCTAAATGAATAGGTGTGTGCAGGGTCACAGGTTCGACACAAGGCATACTCTTAACAAGATCATCGAGATGCATGTTTTATGTTATTCTTGGACTAAATTGTGAAGGTTTCCCACCCTCTCTTGCATGTGGTATGCTAAGGTGTACTATGTTCAAACTTCTCTGGTCTCCACTCCTCCTCCTCCTATGACCTCTCTCTATATCCTTCATTACGCTTCAATCAACTACTGGAACAATTGAAAACCTCTCTCCTTATCACTACCACCTCAAAACCTTCTTCCATTGTGAAAAATACCGCTCTCAAAATATGTCATACTTTTCCTCCCATGTATTATCTTAACTCTTATGGAATACCTTCTTCTAATCTCATTCAAGGCTCTTTCACAGCTCCTTCATCCTCTTCTTTCTTCTACTACTAAATCTCTATCCTGTTCCCTCATATTATCCCCTAGATATCCCCCAACTCGGGCTCAACACATAAGGGGTTTAGTTGCTCATGGTATTGAATTCCACCCTCAAAACGCCTTTATCACACAACAACAATTTGAAAAAAGTAGGTAATGATCGAATAAACCTTCCTTGTAGGCCCTTCAAAAACCGTCTCTCAACAACACTATAAGAAATGATTGATTCGATCGCGAACCCAGTGGTATATTCTCCAATCACACTTTCAAACCAAAAGTTGGTTGCTATAGGGTTATTTTGTTCACAAACTATAGCATTTGAAATCACTTAGGAGTCCACCCTTGAAGTTCAATTTGATGCCAATTTCTATTAAGGTCATTAAGTTTCTGGATTCACTTCACTAGTAACCCTAGGAATTTGGTAAATAAATTTCGTAGAGATTATCGATGAATGCATACTACTACAGCCATTAGTCAATATTGATTGGTCGATTCCTGATCTCACCGATAGAAACTTCCTGTAGCTTTGCTTGAAACCACTGCCCAATTTCTTCCTTTGTAGGAAGCCACATCCCCTTCAATCATAAGATCTGATCCCAACAGCGGAACCATTTGCTGGGGCTTTTCATTTATGACTGGGATTCATGCATGAGATGCAACCAACAAAAACCCCACTAGATACCAGCCCTTTTCGGCAACGCCTGTAGAACATACTAAGTCTAACCTAAGACACTGATAAGCGCTGCAAGAACTAGGCTTTTGTAGCAGCGAGGGGAATGGGAATCCAATATGGGCTATCATTCTACCATGCTTAAGACCAAGTTTAAATACTAACCCCGCTTGCAGATACTCATAACAAATGTGTGTCATTATCAACAACAAGAATTTTCAGGGAAAGGGGTGCATTGATTACTCTTGACAAGGAAATTCATCCAAATAAATATTAACATTGCAAATAAACATGTAACATAATAAAATCATCAATGTATGAACACAGGAAAACAAATATGGAGAATTCCAACCATTATCATTATTACCAAAAAAGAGTGTCAGATGCAATACATACAACCTCACCACAGTATTCCCCTCGGCTCACCAGCCTAATTTCAGCATTATAGACTTACGAAGATCAACCAAATAGGCAACCAACTAACTTACCAACCCCAATCCTGTCATCTCTTGTTGATTTATACCGAATTACACAGATGAAAATACCATGGGAAAAACCTAGGCATGCCATTACCATGGGCATATAAGCTACAACTTTTAAACTAGACCGAATAAAAAACACATACACTGATACTTTCAAACTTAATCATTCTTGCCTAGCCACTTCACGCACTGTGCCTTCTGTGTGGTTCTCCACTCTATGCCGGTTTTTCACATTCTAACAGGACTACACAATGCTCTAGTGTGTTGTTCCTACTCCCACCCTTCTGCGCCCAGTATCATGATTGCTTCAAAATGTTTTCAATTCCACCAAATCAAAACTTTCCCCAACAGGTGAATTATTTATTTGTTGCAATATGTGAATGATATCTTTGTTTTTTTTTTTTCATATATTTCTATATGTTAAAATACCAAATATTTTATTTTTTGGTAATTCGGAATTTATTTTTGTTAAATAAATAAATTGTTGGGAATACAAAATTATGGTGAGAAAATAAATCTGGTTGGTATTTGAAAATTTAATAGTCAGCACTAGGCTAGATATATATTTTATAGTGAACATCCTAAGTTGGTTCATATTGGAGCCAAAGCAAAAGCATTGGGTAGTTGCTAAGCATGTGACCAGGGATTTGAGTGGCAGAATGGTATGAAATACCTTAGAGATGGTGAATTGAAGTGAAGTTGCAAGTTTATTCAAACTCATAGTAGGTAAGAAATGTAATAACAAGAAGAGAATTTTAGGATGCTACATTAGCTTGTGACTAGCAATATAGAATGGTTCAGTAGGAAGCAAAGCCATAATACATGTCATCTAGCACTGCGATTTGTGAGGCCATTTGGCTTCACAAGTTACTCGTTGGTTTGTTTGGTTAAAAATTCAAACCTATAGTCGTGTATTGTGATAATCAAAGTTGTATCAAAAGATTCTATGAAAATCTAGTCTTTCATGACAAGTCTAAGCATATAAAGATCATATATCACTTCCTATGAAAGAAGGTTCAAATGCAAGTAATGAGGCTCTAGTATATTTCCATTTATAAATAGGGAGTTGATATTCTAAATGAGCCCTTGGCAAGTGGTAAGTTTGAGGGTTTTGAAAACAAACTTGGATTGGTGTAGAATTCTTTTCTCACTAAAGAATGTTGAAAATTATATATCAAATATAAACTTCTACATAGGTTTAGGGTGAACATCCAGGAAGTAAATCAAGCTATTTGTGAAAAGTAATTATATTTTGTAGTTCACTTAGTAAAAAAGTGAAAGTTTTACATTTCCGCCATTAAATCTAAAAAAGTGTATCTCATCCATGCTCGACTAAGTTGAACCATTGAACAAGTAAAAAGGTTAAACAAGTGAGTAAGAATTAGGAAAGAGGTGTTTTCACGTCATGTAATTCCATATAGGTGCCATACAATTTTGTATAACCATATAGAGTAGTTTCATATAGTCAAACAATTGTATGGACATAACTGTATGGATCAATAAGGACAGACTATACAAACACACGTACAATCATATGTAATTCCACACAAGTGCCATACAATTTTGTATAACCATATAGAATAGTTTCATATAGTGATACAATTATATGAACATCGATATGTGTATCAATAAGGACAGACTCAGTTGTCTAGGTCGCATATCTATACATCAAGCCATTCTCACTTAGCAGGTTATTCCACTCAATTCAGGGGGTTGATTTCATTAACTGTGCAATGCAATTTTTTTTCTAGCAATTTGTAGGTTTCCTAGTAGATTTTTGTGAAAAAATGAAAAACAAATTATAAAACAGTAATTAATTGTGCACGTGTAAAATTGATTTCATGTTTGTATTATTTAATTCCACTTATTCCGTAATTAACATTATTTCTTGAAATTTATTAACTATTTTGCGACTAACATTATGGTTTAAAATTTATTTCTGCATTAATTAAATTCTATAATTATTTTTCAAATAAAATGCTATAAATCTTAATCACTTAAACTTGAAAATTTTAACAAATAAGAATTATTTGGTTTATTTACCGGATAGACTGATAACAAAGTTCGTAGATAAACAAATAACATTAATGATAATTTTATTTCTCGACTGTAATGGAAGAGAAGGGTCAGAACAGAGGAAAACATCATTGTTTGGATCTTTTGTTTGCCATAGTTTTGAACATAATAACTTTGTCTGTTAATTAGTAAAAACCAGAAAATGAAAAGCAGTTGTGTTAAAACCTAACGATAGAGAAGTGTAAACGATAGTAATGATCATTTCCTTTGTTTGAGATGGCTTTGAATAAAAAATGTATGTACTGAAAGTTAGATCAATCCCAGAGGAGCAAATCAATTATGATAGTATTGACTATTTATTTACTTTGCAGTCGAAGTGGAGCAATTGTTGTTGGAGTTGTTTTTAGTGGGATTTTTTGGAGATTTCGGTGACGGAATCCGACGGAAAAAATTGAGGTTAAATCTTGATTTGTATTATTTAAAATGGTTTTTTAACTGCATATTTGGCTTCAGTACCCTGGAAAAACCCCAGGATGCTTTGATTGTGCAGAAATTACCTATCAAACTTGCGATTGCAATAAATTGCTGCAGGATTTTAGAGAAATTTCACTGGAAAAACCCACCGGAAAAGCCTCCAAAAAGTCGCACTAAAGACTACTACATTGTTTCTATATATATAATAAAATAAAGTTAAGTTATCTTGTTGTTTTTTTTTTTTTTTTTTTTTTTTTTACTTATTTATTTATTGATAAATCACAATAAATAGTTCTACCGACAAAACTCTAAAATTAAAAATTTTCCTAACATTTTAATTAGGAAATTATTCCTGTGGACTTAAACAAATACTAATGACCACCTTTACATTTCTGACTTACAGTGGAACAACAGAGCTGAAGCAGGGGGCATCATTCCTCATATCCTTTGTTTGACACAGTGTTGAACAAATAAAGTATGCTTATTCATTGTTAAAGCTCTATAATGGTTTGGATATTGTAATATGTTTATTCATTGTTAAAGTTTCAGAAAGGGTTGCATATTAAGTTTGAAACTGCGTTTCTCTAAGGTTTTATTGCTCTGTTCCGTGTTTGAACGTAGCGGATTTCAAAATTTTCATGGATGGCAAGAAGTATAGTAAATTGAATGACAAATGCTAAGGAATTTGGTCATATGACTGCATTTTACTATTTAAGAACATATAATTTAGACTTTGGCTGTATGACTGCATTTTGCCAATTAAAAACATATAAATTTAGCACATGTGAAGTACTGGAGTAATATTATAATACAGAGGATCCAGGGTTAAGTACTTATTCGTCAGGACTGTATATTGTGTTTTGATGGAACCTGAATTGAGTTTTCAAAAGTAGGAATGATACCAAGTTGAGAGCTCTAATGCTTTAATGGCTTACAATTATCTATTCCTGACGTTATCCTATAATTGACTTGTGATGGCAGGGACTTAATTTCTATTATTTTTTGTGGATTCTCTAATCTTGTATTCAAATATGGAGTCAGCAGTGCAAATTCCAGATATCAAAATGTCCATCCATTTATTGCGAGGTCTACGTTTGGAGAGGAGTATCAAACACTATTCAAACTTCCATCAGATTTTATTAGTTGGGGAAGGGGACTTCTCATTTTCGTTAGCTTTGGCCAATGCATTTGGATCTGCAGAAAACATAGTTACCACCTCTCTTGACAGTAAAGGTCTCAAACAGTTTCTCCCACAAATTTCTGTTTGGCTTTGGTTGTTCTTGTCCTGTGTATTTGCTATTGCTTTCCTTGTGTTCTGATTCTGTCTTTATATTTATGCCCTTGATACAGATACGGTACTACAGTTGTATAAATCAGCCCATGAAACGCTCTCAAATTTGGAGAAGCTGGGAGCCAATGTAATTTTTGGTGTTGATGCAACAACAATGGAGAAGCACCATATCATAAGAAAAATGAGGTTCCATAGAATTGTCTACAATTTTCCCCACGCAGGTTTCTATGGACAGGAATCTGCTGAGACAGTTATCAAGTAAGTTTATTGGCCCTTGTATTTTCCTGTCCTGTCAAAATTTATCATACCGAAATAACTATTTCTTTTCTGTTTTTCTAATCAAAGGTACTTTTTTTAAACTGTGTGAACTGGAGCATCTCGCACAATCGAAATCAGAATTGTTATACACTATAGTAGCTGAAATCTGTTCTGCTATACTTGGCAGAAAGCACCGTTACCTGTTGAAGATGTTTTTCATGAACGCAAGGACTATTCTTGGCGTAAATGGAGAAATTCATGTTACTCACAAAGAAAGTGAGCCATGTAAAAAATGGGAGTTAGTGAAACAAGCAGAAGAATGTGGATTGCTTATGAAAGAATCAGTTCCCTTTACAGTATCTGAATATCCTGGCTACACTAATAGAAAAGGATCTGGCAGAAACGCTGGTCGCACTTTCCCACTGGGAGAATGTCGAACCTATAAGTTTGTCCTCGGGTAAAAGTATCCTTACAACATGCTCCCTGTGTTTGATATTTTCCTTTTAAAAGCTTGTATTGTTGCATAGTTTCCTTATACTCTGAAACTTTCGTTTTGCAGTCCAGAAGACTTTATGAAACCTGAATCTGAAAGGAAACAGAGAACTGCAGGTGAAATGGAAAGGGCGTATTCAGAGACCATATTTAACTTCTTGAACATACTTGCAAATGAAGAAATCTATAAAAGCGATGAATTTGCAAGACAAATGGCCGACAAAGATCGTCAGAGGGAAAAAATAGAGACAAGGCTTAAGGAGGTTAATTTAGAGCTTAAATCTGAAAGACGGGCAAGGGAGGCTGCCAAAATAGCACAAGCTGATTCAGAGATGTCACTAAAGGATTTGAAGGTGAAATTAAATAAGGAACTCAATAAAAGCGTTGTATTTGCAAGACAAATGGCTGACAAAGATCATCAGAGGGAAAAAATAGAGACAAGCCTTAAGGAGGTTAATTTAGAGCTTAAATCTGAAAGACGGGCGAGGGAGGCTGCCGAAATAGCTCAAGCTGATTCAGAGATGTCACTAAAGGATTTGAAGGTGAAATTAAATGAGGAACTCAATAAAAGCGATAAATTTGCAAGACAAATGGCTGACAAAGATCATCAGAGGGAAAAAATAGAGAAAAGCCTTAAGGAGGTTAATTTAGAGCTTAAATCTGAAAGACGGACAAGGGAGGCTGCCGAAATAGCTCAAGCTGATTCAGAGATGTCACTAAAGGATTTGAAGGTGAAATTAAATAGGGAACTCAATAGAAATTTTGAATTAATGAAGCAAAGAGATGAGCTACTTGTCCAAACTGAAGAAGCTTTAAGATTACAAGTGGATGCAGTTAAGCAGAGAGACAGGACTGTATGGAAGTCGAAAGTTGTATCTTTTGTCTTGGCTATTATACTTTTTTTCAATATTTTTTCACCCCCTCAGCCCCGCTGAACCTCAGCAGCCTAAATACTTCTGGATTTGAAGGGCAACTCATCAAATTTCGAAGGGACAGGCACAGCCACAATTTAAAAAGGTAAAAATTATTTTTTAAATCTATGGAACCGCCCTGAAATCTCGATAAATATAGATGAACAAACAGAGTCCGACATCCCACTCTCTGTTTTGATATTTGTTTGTAATTTGGGAAGCTGTAGCAAAACTCTCTGTTTTGAATTTTGTTTGTAATTTGGACAGCTGTAGCTGGGTTTTGCTGCGTCCCCTGACTTTCAATTATAGAGTTAACAAAGGACAAATGTGCATTCGAACAAATCGTTATTTTGGATTTAATGCATTTTTAAAATGATTTTTGTTTTTCGATAATGGCACACATGCTCATAATTTATAAACTATTCAAATTACATTGGCCCATAGGCGTTCACATGTCTTCCATCACACGTTATCCATGTCATTATCTATGCATTTTTTTGCCGGTAAAATCATAAAGGAAGAAAGATTTCTTAATTGGATAATTACTTGTGATTTTCTTAGTTTGTTATGGTTTTTTAAAATTTCTTCATTTCTTTTATCATCCTAACTGCTAAAACAAAACATGAAGATTAATGATATAAGATGTAAGCTCTTAGTCACGGCAAAACCCTTTTTTCTCTTTTTCCAGAACCAAAGCCAATGAGACAACCAAGATCTTTTGACCAAGACCAAGACCTTCCACCATTCACCAAGTCAGCCTCTTATGATGACAAACCAAACTTTAGTCAAATCTTCAAAAGTCAACTTAGATCAGTTCTCCAAAAAGGGCGAACTAGGGTCTCGGCCCTCTCTACAATCTTGAGATTTTCAGCCTGCACCTTTAGCCCTACAACATGCCTCAATCTACTTCACACCTGTGGCAGAATGACGGAATTTCGACTAATTTCTTATTCGACAAGAGTCTCCTCTTCTTCATTGTTATCTTTCTTCTCTTTTAGGCTCTTTGAATTCTCTCTTTCACCTTCGAAAATCTCAAATTGAATCACCACTTCCTTGTCTCCAAACTAGGTCAAATCCTCTACAATATATAGTGGTTTGAAGCTAAGTTACCAGAAACTTCCCTCCCAAACCCCAGAAACATTGTTTGACGTTTCAGAAATGGGTACAATACGGCACGGAAACATTTTAGTTTTTTGGAAACGTAGAATCTTAATTCTGAAGCGTTTCCATTTTTTTGGAAACACAAGATCCTATATTTGAAATGTTTCGGGCATTTTTAAGGGTTTTGGATCCGTTTCTAGAGTTTCCTGATTTGGATATGATGTTGAATGCCATGTCTTATATGATTTTGTTTGATGAGGAGGCACCAATCATTGCATCTTCGAGTGGACATGGTAGCAATACTCCCACTCATGGAGAGGATCCAAATGATAATGTGAATCTTAATTGCATGGATGAAAACATATTTGATGATATGTAAATGTAATTTATGATGATGTTTTTACTTTTGAGCAATGGACATTGAATACCATAATATGTCATATGACAGTAGACCATAGTTCAATTTTGTAATTTGTACTATGTAGTGTGTATTTACAATTATTAATTTTGGTGATGATGTTGATCATTGAAATTGGAAACGGAAATTTGATGATATGTTGAATGCTATAATAATCTCTAATGATGATGACAATGTTTACGTTGAATTGGTGATGATGATTTATTTATGTGGAATTCATGATGATGATTATGTATTTTTAAATAGAGAATCTAGATTCTAAAAGATGAATGGTAATATGAAAGTTTTATTTTGTCATATATATATATTTTCCCCAGATTTTGTCATATATATATATATATATATATATATATATATATATATATAGATGTCGTTTCCTGGTCGTATCGTATCCAGATTTTTTGAAAGTTCGCCGTATCCATTTCAAACCCTGTTTCCATATCCATTTCAATACAACTTAGGTTTGAAGTTGTTCTTTGAG
Organism: Pinus tabuliformis; assembly: GCA_031772625.1. Taxonomy (NCBI): domain Eukaryota; kingdom Viridiplantae; phylum Streptophyta; class Pinopsida; order Pinales; family Pinaceae; genus Pinus; species Pinus tabuliformis. Next base: position 923,775,986 of record CM062813.1, read on the forward strand.
GCTGACTTGATGGTGGTGGAGTAGATGGCCAAATTACATCAGTATATTTTTATTTATTTGATGCAAAAATGCCCAATAAGGGTCTAAACCATAATGGCAAGGACATAGGCTCGTAACTCAACCCAAAAAGCACACAATGGGTGTTTTGACCTAGAAACAAAATAAATAAATAATGCATGAAACGCATGGCAGTGAATATGTTTTCTTTTACAAATAATTTCCTTTTTCTTTCTTTTGACAAATACATTACATTATGACTCAAATACAATTATGAAGACCGATACTAATTACATTTCTCAACATATTATAAATTTGATACCTTGTTATTTGATCTTGCCTAAATTTATATCTTGTTATCTAATCTTGCCTTGTAGATTCCCGTAATAGTAAAAAGTCTAGTTTCAAAAAGGTCAAATGCTATGCAACCAACTCACAAAATAGAAGAAAAGATAGATCAACGACTTTGAAATTAGCCTCTTCAAAGGGGAAACCTCCTTTACATTACACAAATGAATAATTCTTGAATGATACAAATGACATAACCATTAGAGACGAGATAACAATAATAACGTAAGGGCACAACAATAAGAATAATGGGCTTCTATGGGACACAATAATAACGATATGGGGACTACATGGGCACACTAATACAATAAGGGGGTTGCACTAATAACAATAAGGGACTACACTAGCAATATAGGGACCTAACATGCCCCTCTCATTCAAAAGTGTTGTCCTCAATGCTTGAGTAGTTTTGGACGCTTCTATATAAAATTATCATCCTCCCATGCATAATCTTCAGCGGTTAAGTTCTTCCACTTGATGAGATACTCTAAAATTGGTAGATTTCATAACTGTTGTGTTCTTATTTCAATGAATACTTCAGGTTCCAATAAGATGTTTCCTTTCTCGTCAAGTTCCAACAATATTGTTTGAACTAGGAGCTTTTCACCTATAACCTTCTTTAAGCATGAAACATGGAAAGCTGGGTGCACTCGGGAAGATGCAGGAAGCTCAATTTTTATGCCATAGTACCAATCTTTTGCAACACCTTGTAAGGACCATAGTACTTTGGTGATAATTTATTATCCTTCTTATCTTGCTTGAGGGACATTTATTTGTTTGGTTGTATCCATAAAAATACCCAGTCGCCTACATCAACGCTTCTTTCGTTGCGATGTTGATCTGCTTGTTGTTTCATTTGATTTTGTGCCAAAGTAAGGTTATCCTTTAAGGGTTGGAGAACATTTTTGTTTATGCTTGATATGATCTTCCATTGCTTGAACCTTATAATTTTCTCTTAAAGATGATGTGATGGATGGTGTATGATATCCATAAAGTGCCATAAATGGGGTCATTTTTTCTGCAGTATGGAAGGAAGTGTTATACCACCATTCAGCTAGGGGCAACCACTTGACGCCATTTTGTTTTTTAATTAGATACAAAGCAACGAAGATATCCTTCCAAACCTTTGTTCACTATCTCCGTTTGTCCATCTATCTTGTGAGTTTGAGGAGTGGTAATTTCTACCAATGCACTATAAGATATGGTCAGATTCATTTATTCTTTCTCTGGGGTTGGTTCCTAGTGTATATCCTTTTCTTTTGACGTTTCTTGATCCCTTTCTTCCTTCTCTTCACAATCTATGTAAAATAATTTATTCTCAGCACACTTATGAACTTTAGTGTATTTTCTATCACAACTGTAACAAAGTCCTTTTTCTATTTTTTCTTCCAATTGTTGTAGTGTCAACCTTGCAGGTTTTGGAAGGCTAGGAGAAATAACACTTCCATATTTATAGTTGTGAGTGGTAGGATTCCTTGTTTCCATAATTTTTCTTTCAATTTTTCTTTCCAACTCGAATGCCTTCTCCAATGAATCACGTTCCCAAAGACTAACTTCATGATGAATGTTATCCTTTAAAGTCCTTATAAAGACATCAATCCTCTGCTTCTCTAGAATATCATTTACCCTTATATTCAATTTTTGGAAGTCCTTAATGTGCTCTTCCATTGAACCCTTTTGTTTGAGATTTATCAATTGGCTAAAGCAAGTGTTTCTCTTTGTATCCCCATAATGTGCTATCATTTCCTCCATGAAAATTGACCAAGTGACACGTGGTTTACGAGAACAAAGCCCTCTATACCATCCAAAATAATTTTGTTCTAAATATAAAGATGTAATGTGTACCTTTTGTAACAGTTGCACATCATGTAGATCAAAATACTAGTCCATATGTAGTATCCAAGCTACTGGATCCTTGCCATCAAACTTCCTCATGTCTCTTTTTCTTGCTTTCAGGATCTCAATATTGAAACGCATGTAACTCTATAATTTTAGATCTTTAATTTCTAAAAATACGCCCTGTGGTAGTCCTCTGCGTTCTCTTTCTAACCCCACAAGTTTGATCAAGATTGGATTTTCCAAGAAGGAGTTATACCCAATCTTCAACAATGACCTGATTATAGACTTGTTCAGTAGAGCGAACTTGTACGAAGTGCCCCATATCACTGTCTTGACCTTAGGCCCTGCCCTGAAAATGTTATCCAACAAACTACATCCCGTCCTATTTTTGTCAATTTTTATGAAATTTGAATCTGATGCTCAGAGAGAAAGTTATGACAATTTTCCCAAGGTCACATGTTCGAGATGGAATTCGGGAACCTGCAAAAACCCTAACTTCCTCAGTCCATATCTCAGAAAATATAGTGCAAAATGGTCTGACATTCGGACACAACGTTAATCACGTTTTTGTTTCAAATGGGTTTTGTTTTCAACTTTTGAAGCTTCGTAGAAAATTTTTATAGCGAAAATTCCACAATGACCTGTTTGAAGCAACGAAACCCTAGAATCCAAAGCTCTGATACCAAATGTTATGCAACCAACTCACAAAATAGAAGAAAATATATATCAACGAATTCAAAATCAATCTCTTCGAGGGGGAAACCTCCTTTACATTACACAAATGAATAATTCTTGGATGGTACATGTTATGAAACCAGCTCAAGAAAAGATAGAAAAGATAGATCAACGCCTTAGAATTCAGCCTCTTCGAGGGGGCAACCTCCTTTACATTACATAAATGAACAATTCTTGGATGATTCAAATGACAAAACCTCCTTTCTATATATAGGAGTCTAAGGAGTCACAATATAATCCAGCCGACCTAACAATAATAATATAAAGCCACAAAAATAACAATAGAGGGATTCTATGGGGCACAGTAATAACAATATGGGGCAATAGGGGCACAACAATATTAATAAGGGGTATAACTACAATAGTAATGGGGTAATCACTAGTATTATAGGGACCCAACATGCCCCTCTCCTTCAAAAAAGTGTTGTCCTCAACGCTTGAGTAGTTCTGGATACTTCTGCATAAAATTCTCATCCTCCCATGTGGAATCTTCAGCGGATAAGTTCTTCCACTTGATAAGATACTCTGAAATTGATCGATTTCGTAGCTGTCGAGTTCTTGTTTCTGTGACTGCTTCCGGTTCCAATATAATTTTTCCTTCCTCGTCAAGTTCTGGCAATATTGTTTGAACTGGGAGCTTGTCACCTATAACCTTCTTTAAACATGAAACATGGAAAACTGGGTGCAATCGAGAAGCTGCAGGAAGCTCCAATTTGTATGCCATAGTACCAATCTTTTGCAACACCTTGTACGGACCATAATACTTTGGTGATAATTTATTATCCTTCTTAGCTTGCTTGAGGGACATTTGCTTATATGGTTGTAGCCGTAGGAATACCCAATCACCTACATCAAAACTTCTTTCACTGCGATGTTGATCTGCCTGTTGTTTCATTCTATTTTGTGCCAACACGAGGTTATCCTTTAAGAGTTGGAGGACTTGTTGTTGATGTTCGATGTGATGTTCCACTGCCTGAACCTTAGAATTTTCTCTTAAATATGATGTGATGGATGGTGGTTGATACCCATAAAGTGCCATAAATGGGGTCATTTTTGTTGCTGTATGGAAGGAAGTGTTATACCACCATTCAGCCAGAGGCAACCATTTGACCCATTGTGTCTGTTTATCAGATACAAAGCAACGAAGATATCCTTCCAAACATTTGTTTACTATCTCAGTTTGCCCATCAGATTGAGGATGATAAGATGAGCTATGAGCTAACTGAGTACCAAGACAAGAAAATAATTCTGTCCAAAAATTTCCAGTGAAAATGGGATCTCTGTCACTTACAATAATCTTTGGGTTTCCATGTAGCTTTTGAATTGTTTCCATAAATGCAGTAGAAACTGTACTGGCTTTAAATGGATGTGATAATGCACAAAAGTGTGCATACTTGGTAAGTCTGTCAACTACCACCATGATGACACTCTTTCCCTCAGACTTGGGTAAACCTGTGATAAAATCCATTGAAACCTCCTCCCAACGTTGGCTTGGAATGGATAAAGGTTGTAATAGACCCGGTGTCTTAATTGTTTCAACTTTATTTTGTTGGCAAACCAAACATTCCGCCACAAACTTTTGAATATCTGATTTAAGGCCATCCCAAAAAAATTCCTTCTTAACCCTGTGGTAAGTTTTTAAAAATCCTGAGTGCCCTCCTAAGGGAGAAGTGTGCAATTCCATAAGAATCTTTTGTTTTAGCTGGGAATTCTTACAGAGGTATAAGCGATCTTTGTACCATAACGAATCATTTTTCCAGCTAAATGTATCAAACGTACTGGAATCTTGTTGTAGCTTTCGAATAAGTGCCCACACTTCTTCGTCATTCTTCCATTCCTCCCTTGCTTCGTTTATCCAATCTGGTTGGATAATAGAAATGGCGCACAACAATGCTTCCACATCCTCATCCTTTCTTGAGAGTGCATCTGCCACCACATTTTGCTTCCCTTTTTTGTAGATGATTTCAAAGTCATAACCCAACATCTTTGTGACCCACTTTTGTTGCTCTTCAGAGGATAATCTTTGTTCTAAAAAGTATTTAAGGCTATCATGATCCGTTTTTACCTTGAAGTGTCTTCCCATTAGGTAGGGTCGCCATTTCTTAAGTGCATGGAGTATTGCCAACATTTCCTTCTCATAAATAGCTTTGCTTAAAAACTTTCCCTTGATTGGACGACTTTCAAAAGCAATGGGTCTTTCATCTTGCATTAGAACAACACCAATTCCATTTCCTGAAGCATCACATTCCACAATAAAGGTTTTTGTGAAGTCCGGTGTAGCTAAGACCGGTGCTTGGCACATTGCCTCTTTAAGATGTTCAAAGGCCTTTGTTGCTTCCGGAGTCCATGAAAATGCATCTTTCTTCAATAATGTTGTTAGAGGTGCTGCTATTCTCCCATAATTCTTAACAAACTTGCGATAATACCCTGTCAACCCAAGAAATCCTCGCAGATGCTTTATGGATGTGGGGATTTTCCATTCCTTAATGGCTTTAATTTTGCTAGGGTCTACCTTAACTCCTTCATGAGATACAATATGACCCAAATATTCCACCTCCTGGACTCCAAAGAAACATTTGGATCTTTTTGCATATAATTGTTTCTCCTCCAATAGTTGTAGCACCCTGTCAACATGTTCAACATGATCCTTCCAAGACTTGTTGTAGATTAGTATATCATCAAAAAATACTAACACAAATTTTCTAAGGAATGGTTTGAAAATTGAATTCATCAAACCTTGAAATGTTGAAGGTGCATTGGTAAGGCCAAAAGGCATGACCAAAAATTCATAATGACCCTCATGAGTTCTAAATGCTGTTTTCGGAATGTCTTCAATCTTCATTCTGATTTGATGATATCCTGAACGAAGATCCAACTTGGTGAAGTAAATTGATCCATGCAATTCATCCAGTAATTCATCAATGACAGGAATGGGGAACTTATCTTTAATAGTGAGCTTGTTGAGCTCCCTATAATCTGGACACATGCGCCATGATCCATCCTTCTTGTGCACCAATACTACTGGAGCAGAGAAAGAACTTTGACTCGGTTGAATTATACCAGCCTCTAGCATTTCTGCAACCATACGTTCAATTTCACTCTTTTGGACATAGGGATATCTGTACGGCCTGATGTTTGGAGGAACACTTCCTGGAATCAGATGAATAGCATGATCATGATCACGCATAGGTGGGAGACCTTTGGGAGTCTCAAATACCTTGGAATGATTGTCCAGGACTTTTTGGAGATCTGGAGAAATAGATGATTCCAATGTGGAAACATCTAGCGAACATAATTGTGCAATTACACCTCTTTGCTCCTTTTTTAGAAGCTTTGTCATACCATTAGAGCTGATTATCTTTCCTGGTTTCCCTGCAATACCCCTTAATTCAACTTCCTTTCCTTCCGTAGAAAATTTGATGAAAAGTTCTTGAAAATTAAAAGCTATTGTACCCAAGGATTGTAGCCATTGGACTCCTAGTACAACATCAGCACCTCCCATTGGAATGGAAAGCATTGGGCTAGTCAATACATATTCTCCCATGGATAGCTTGATATTATGGCACTTTCCAGAGCAATTTATTGTTCCTCCATTTGCAATCATCACTTGACACTCTGGTGCTGGATATAGGAAGCAATTCAATTCTTTTGCTACCTTACAATGAATAAAATTGTGGGTGCTTCCTGAATCAATCAACACTATTACCTTTTTCTTCTTGATTTGTCCTTCTATCTTGATGGTTTGAGGAGTGGTAATTCCCGCCAATGCATTACAAGATATGGTCGGATTTATTTGTTCTTCATCTAGGCTTTGTTCCTGGAGTATATCCTCTTCTTTTGACCTTTCTTGCTCCTTTTCTTCTTCCTCTTCACAATCTATGTAGAATAATTTCTTCTCAGCACACTTATGACCTTTAGTGTATTTGCTATCACAACTGTAACAAAGCCCTTTTGCTCTTTTTTCTTCCAATTGTTGTGGTGTCAACCTTATAGGTTGTGGAAGACTAGGGGCAACAACACTTCCGTCTTTATAGTTGTGAGTGGTATGCTTCCTGGTTGCCATAATTTTGCTTTCCATTTTTCTTGCTAACCTGAATGCCTTCTCTAATGAATCAGGTTCCCAAAGGCGAACATCATGTTGGATATTATCCTTTAAAGACCCTATGAACACATCAATCCTATGCTCCTCTGGAATATCTTTTACCCTTATGTTCAATTTTTGGAACTCCTCAATGTGCTCCATTATTGAACCCTTTTGTTTGAGACTTATCAATTGGCTAAAAAAAGTGTTGCTTTTTGTATCCTCATAATGTGCTATCAATTCTTCCGTAAAAATTGCCCAAGTGATAAATTGTTTACGAGAGCAAAGCCATTGATACCATACAAACTGATTTGGTTCCAAATATAAAGTTGCCATACGTACCTTTTGTGTGTTTTGCACATTATTGAGATCGAAGAATTGCTCCATCTGTAATATCCATGTGGCGGGATCCTTGCCATCAAACTTCCTCATATCGATTTTTGGAATATGGTGAGTCTTCGATCCAACATTAGAGTCTATGGAATCATGATTAACATTTCTTTTTTCTCATCATGAGTTTCCTTTAGTACCCTTTCACCCTTAGTGACCATTTCTTGTAGCAACTTATTCATATTTATCTTCAATTCTTCCATCTTATCATCCATGCCATCAATTTTAGCGTCCATGCCATTCACCTTAGCTTCCATGCCATCCATCTTAGCTTCTACACCTTTCTTTAAACCATCCATCTTAGCTTCTACACCTTTCCTTAAACCATCCATTTTAGATTCTGTTGCTTTTTGTGCAAGTGACATTTGTTGCACTTGTTCTTGTAATTTTGATATATCATGTAGCATTTCTTCTTCTTCTTCATGAGTCATGCTAGAGCTTTCAGGTTCCTTACTAGGTGTTTGCATTTTCTTTCCTCGGGGCATCAGTTACCGATAATAATGCTCTACTATGCCCTTTGAATTCCTTCAAAATAAATTTTCAAACCAAGCTTAAGCAAAAATTTAAGAAAATCTACACACCTTTTTTCACTTTGTAGGAGCTCGATATTGCCTCTGATGTATCTCTGTACTTTTCGATCATCTAGTTCTGAATTTGAGACCTGTAGTAGCCCTCTGTGTCCTCTTTCCAATGCCACAAGTCTGACCCAAATTGGATTCTCCAAGGAAGAGTTATGTGAAATCTCCCACAGTGACTTGATTATAGACTAGTTCAGTAGAGCGAACTTGTACGACATGCCACGAGTCACTGTTTCGACCTTTGGATCTGAAAAATGCATACAAGAAACTAAAGTCCGTCCTCTTTCTGTACCTTCTTACGAAATTTCAATCCGATCCCCAGAGAGAAAGTTATGACGATTTTCCCCAGGTCACCTGTTTTGAATGTAATTCAGGAGTCTGCAAAAAGACCAACTTCCTCAGATCATATCTCCGCAAATATCGCGCGAAAAGCTCTGAAATTCGGACCCAAGGTTCAGCACGATTTCTTCTCAAATGGGTTTTTTTGCGACTTCTGAAACGTCACAGAAAAAATGTTATAGCGAAAATGCCACGATGACCTGTTTGGAGCAGCGAAACCCTAGAATCCAAAGCTCTGATACCAAATGTTATGAAACCAGCTCAAGAAAAGATAGAAAAGATAGATCAACGCCTTAGAATTCAGCCTCTTCGAGGGGGCAACCTCCTTTACATTACATAAATGAACAATTCTTGGATGATTCAAATGACAAAACCTCCTTTCTATATATAGGAGTCTAAGGAGTCACAATATAATCCAGCCGACCTAACAATAATAATATAAAGCCACAAAAATAACAATAGAGGGATTCTATGGGGCACAGTAATAACAATATGGGGGCAATAGGGGCACAACAATATTAATAAGGGGTAAAACTACAATAGTAATAGGGTAATCACAAGTATTATAGGGACCCAACAGTACAAATGACACAACCTCATTTCTATATATAGGAGTCTAAGGAGTCATAATATAATTAGAGACCACAAAACAATAATAATGTAAGGGCACAACACTAGGAATAATGGGCTTCTATGGGGCACAATAATAACAATATGGGGACTACATTGGCACAACAATACAATAAGGGGGTTGCACTAATAACAATAAGGGACTACACTAGTAGTATTTTATAGTTTAGTGATCATTGCAATGGACGTCAAATTTTAGTGCCAATGTGTATTAACGACACCAAATCATTTACAAGCAAGCTTGATACCAAAATGACCTTTACCAGTGGGAATCTTAAGAACATCAACCTTACAAACTTAGCTTCCAATGCCTATGTAACAATGAAGAAAGCAAATGAAATAATTCAAGAACTAGTCAACCAACATGGCTATTGGAATTATTATAAAGTGTGGAAATAATGTCAATGAGCATATTGAAATTGGAGCTAACGGATTGGCTATCTAAATGATTCCAATTAAATGTCACATTTAGAGGCTTAGAGTAGATGTTAGGAATTTGTGGGCTTGTCATTGCAAAAGATAATGTTGTTTAAAAGATGGTATTAGGAATTCAAAAAAGCTTAGAGAGGAAACAAAGAAACGCATATATATTTGAAACATAACAAAATTCAATTGTCTATATTTTGAGATGGAAAAATACAAAGCAATTATATTATCTGTTGATTTACATCCCTAAAGCTAAAATATTCACAACATATTTCAGTGGTTTGAATGTTGACCATATAATGAGAGACATTTGTATTGCAAAATTTGGTAACTGATAAGAATATGGGGTTTTAAGTTCACTGGTTCAACATTCCACCAAGAACAGAAGAGAAAGAAAAAGGAAAGAAATAAATCGTATTACTGGTTTAAATATCGTTGAACTCTGTCAATGAAGTAATGAAAGATTTTTTTAGAGTATGTTGGCGAACAAAGTGGTAGAAATGCCATAGTTTTCTATATTAACCAAATGTAACAGTGAAAAGCAAGCAGATTCAGCTTAAATAAAATGCTCTATTGGCTGTAGAGTTGACCTACAACCCACATGATGTTCAATAGGAATTTGGGGTGTAGCATGGTACTCTTGTGGGAAATTATGCCACCGATGATGTAAAACATACAGGGAAAAAGGTTTATGGTCTCATATGGACAGTTTATTTTATGAAATTTGCCCTAATATGTGTTTTGAAATACTTTGTTGAGTTCTCCCAAATGTTTGAATTAATACTACCTGAGATCCGATCTTGAGCCAACATTATTATTCTAATCCTTCATTCCTCAATTCTTTAGAGAATATTATTAAGAAGTAATGGTTGTAAATCATTGATCCATTGCAATGATCGAAGTAAATCCCTTCAAAGATATGAAGGTTTATAGTTTAAATAACACTCTGGTAGTTTGGTTGTATCCGTGGAGTTTAATCTTGAAAAAAAGACAAACCCATCAGTAATCAAAGCTTGAAGTACAAGAAAATGCTTGAAGTGTAGGCATTTCATAGATTCAACATAGGATAAGATATATTATGCATGCCATTGTGAAACATGCTAAACTTATTTCTATTTTATGTCACACTGGAATGAAATTAACCCACTGAGGGCACTTCAGAACTTCTAGTCTTACACTGAAATAACTTTAATGAAAGGTTCAACGAAATGTTCAAAACACTGCATTTTTTAAAATATTTGAAACTTGTGGTATAGGGTTTTATCATAATGAATTATATTATTTCCAAATCTTTAAAACTTGTCGCATAGGCTTATCTATCAATAATTGTGTTAAATATCAGGGTTTGAAGGATAGTGTCAGTGAAACTAGTAGACGCCTACATCAATCAATCTGTAATGCACTTGTAATTTGTTCCCAGCTCATTGCCTAAACCTCAATCAGTGCGAAAATACCTAAATATTGAATGTGGGACTTGGTGAAAAAGTGTATGAAGCAAGTGAAACTTGGCTACGGTGATATCCCCAACATTTCATATTGCCTGCAAAGGTTTTCCTAACTTAGTATGATAAGCCTGACAATGTTTTTTCTCTTTTTCTTTTATTAATGGTACTAGGCGCCTCATTTCACAACAATGTCATTCCCTCTTTTGCATAGCAATGTCATCCTCTATTTTGTAGATTGACTACATTACAGGGATGATTACTTGTATTCCACCTATATAAAACACAACCAGGTTTGGATTTTGGAAAAGAAGTTGAAGAAATAATTTGAAATTGTGAATGGATCTAGTATTATAGGTCTCCATTACCTATATTCTGCTATTCACAAATACATACACTATATACACACACACACACACACACACACACACACACTATGAAATAAAGGCCCTATGGTTTTAAGCTGTTTGTTTGCAATAGAACCTCCTCAGGCATGGTGATTAAGAAGATGTCTAATAATATTTGTTTAATAATTTACCTCGCCCAAATCTCAATAGAACAAGAAAAAAAATAAAAATAAAAATCAATGAATGCTTCATCTTCTTTAATTCAAGAAACTTCTTAAGATTGCGTCCATATGCAATAAATTCCTAAGGCAACCCTAAACTAGTTTGACTCTAATCTCTAGTTAGAATACTGGAAACTTAACTAGGGATGTCAACATTATATAATTCTCCCTATTGCCTCTATTCTCACAATTCTGTCAATGATTTGGAATGATTTGGATTCTATTGTTGGGTAGTCTACAGTTCCCAATACCATTATGAATTTTGATTATTATATTAAAACAAATATTCTCCATAGGTAAGCCTCCAAATATGAGTTAAAATTCACACTTGTAAAAGCATGCAAATTTTGTTTTGCATTCTTGGAAGGAATATCTCTGAATGCATTGATACTGTGCGATTCCATCACAGATCTTGTATTAATGTAAGAGTTTCCATTTTCCATCACCGCAAATCAAATCCATCGGTCACCATTGATCACAAGGTATCTGTTATCCGAAAATAGTGTAAGCATTATCACAGCCAGAACTAACAATTAGGGTATTTGGAATAACTCATATAGGACTTGCATTATGATGACAAGGATGTTTTAATAAAATTAATCATTTAACTATGATTAGGTTTAATTTAGATTAAGGTTAGTTTTGATGTTAGATGGAAAAATTAATGAAGTTTATTATTTATATTTTTTTTATTAGGAATGGTATTAAGTATTAGATTTTTTTGTTCTATCTTATATTAGTTTGTTTTAGACTAAATTTGTTTCTATAATTTAAAAATATAAATTGAATTTTATTATTTTTTATTAATATTTAAAATTATTTATCTGCAATATGATTGGTTCAAGTCTTGTTATTTTGGGTATTGCTGTCACTACTACATGTGTTATTGGTCACTCATCATATCACTACCACAAAATACTAGAAGCTTCTGACATATATCTTAGCCACCCATTACCAGACCATGACATGCTTACCCATGTCTTCGTTCTTGACCTCTCTGCATTCATTTGTTCTACTAACCCATTCCAAATCTGGGGCTTTGGTTTGTGAATATATTTTAGATTGAACAAAGTTTGGTTTGCATAATTTGGCCATGGACATTGAGAGAAAAGAAAAATAATAAGATGAAGATAAGCATGGAAATTGAGATATGGAGGACCAAAACGATATTGAGGAAGTGTGCAGAAGTGGAGAATGTGGGGAATGGATGGAAAAGGGAACTGTGACTCGCTCTGTTGTTGCAGGATGTTGCTGCTGGTCACATGTGCCACATTCAATAGGCTGAAAAACCTTCCAAAAAATCTAATAAATAGTCTACACTTATCCAATGCCTTTGCTTACCAAAACGTTGGCAAACTTATTGTCTTCCACTTACTCACCTCCAACCATTTTGCAATGACTTTGTTCTCACGTGTCTAGTCTTATTATATTATTGGCGTTATTTGTTTTTATTTCTTTTAAAAATGAAATAAATTTTAACAAATAAATTAAATTATAGTAAAAATTATATAATTTATCAATTCAAACAACAAATAACCAAGTAAATAAAGCAACTCTATTTTTAATATTCATATATTTTTTAAGGAACATATTCAACCTATAAAATATATTTATCTATACTCACAAAGAAAATCTAAAACATTCTAGACAATCTTATCAATAAAAAAAACATTATCACTACAATATGATATTATTATTGACATTGGGTAGGATTATATTCTCCACCACATCATTGCAGAATTACAATTAACAAAATACCTCAATATACCAATCAATAAAACCTAAAATTACTAGATTCTAAAATTTAACACGAACTTAACTATATTTAAACGAAGTGACACACACTAACTACTATATAATATGTTAGCACTCCGTAAATTCTCAGGCTATAAAGGAATTGCAGAGGTAACCACAAAACCACTTTTAAGTTAAAAGCGAGCCCTTCTAAACTCAGAGAGAGATTTCTCTGCCAGATTTAACTTTGTTGCTTTAGGATTTTAGGCTAGATGTAAGGTTTAAAATTTGGTCTTTTGAATTGTTTGGTTGAAATTGTAGAGAAAGGCCATTGTGTAAATGGAGTCAAAGGACTTAGGGTGATCATATTCAAAAATATCAGAATAGATGTAAGAGGCAAGGTAGGAAGGCTATTGGATCTTCGTATCTTGATGGAGTGATAGAGAGGAAAAGTTTAAGCTTCAATTAAACACAAAGTGGTTAAGAATTCTTTATTTAATTGAATGTTAAACTTTTCCTCTCTATCACTCGATCGAGCTACGAAGATCCAATAGCCTGCCGACCTTTCCCTGTTACATATGTTTTGATATTTCTGCATCTAATCAACCTAAGGCATTTGACTCGATTTGCACAATGGCCTTTCTCTGCAATTTCAACCAAACAATTCAAAAGACCAAATTTTAAACCTTACATCTACCATAAAATCCTAAAGCAACAAAGCTAAATATGACAGAGGGATCCCTCTCTGAGTTTAGAAGGGCTTGCTTCTAAACTTAAAAGTGGTTTTTTGGTTACCTCTGTAGTTCCTTTACAACTTGAGAAATTACGGAGTGCTAACATTCTGGCGACCATACTAGGGAAGAACATATTTCACAAAAAATTATTTTTCCTTGGTAAAGATTTCATTAGACCTTAAAGCTACTTCAGGTTTGTGGCTTTGAAATCGATTTGTTTCTGGTTGTTTTCCACTTTAAAAGTTGTATATTTTTTATCTGTGAATACTTAATAATAGATCTAGCTCCTAAAAGAATATACACTAGAGCTAATCCAGATCCAAATCCACCGAAAATTGTAGATAATCTAGAAAAAATAATTAGAAAGAAAAGTGTATCTGAGAGTGAATCAAGTGAAGGTCCTCTGCCTAAGTTTAATTCTCTTCCTGAGAATTTTGTCACTTTAGAAGATATAGAATTTGATTTATCTTTTTAACATAGCCTTTTTAGAAGTAAATATGACAGATTTGTGCCTAAAACTGTGATTGATGAAACCCTGCTAAAACCCTATAAATCGAATTATGTTGATGATGAACTCAAACAATTTGACAAGCTTGAAGCTCTAGTAATCTAGTTAGATCAGGTTGTGCATAAATCCCTGATCCATCAATCACCTAAAAACTCAACTTCTTCCTCTACCGCTTCATCCCCAACCCCACCAAAAATTACACCTAGTATTTCTATCCCACTAGAATTTCGTCCCATTTCTACTTCTCCTTTAATAACTTCCCTCATTACTACAATATGTACTTCCACTACTACTACACCAACTCAACAGAGTTCTAATGCACCTCCTTTAATCCCTCCCACATACACACCTATTATAATTTCATCATCTTCTCATTCTCATTTACCAATCATGGGAGCTCACTATGCCCCCTTGGTCCTAGCCGCGCAACTCAATGCAATGCCTCAAGATTACCAGAGTAGGATTCCTCAATTTGATAGCACTGGGCCCTTAACTTCTCAACAACGTATTGATAAAATGAATGACTACTTATACCTCCAACAGATAGATGATGATGATGTAAAAATGATCTCAAAGTCTCAGTGGTGAGGTTAAAAAATGGTTTAAAGGATTACCAACTCATTCTATCCCAGACCTTACTCAATTTCATGAAACCTTCCTTAGAATATGGGAAGGGAAGAATAACCCTTTACAAATCCTAGCAGAGTATGAAAGTATCAAAAGAGCCCCTGATGAGACAATCCAGGACTATTGTATCAAATTTAACAATATCTATAACTCCATCCCTACATCAATACAACCCCCTCCAAGACTAGCTCTGATTAAATTCCTTGATGGTTTTAACCCAGATATGTCTTACCAATGAAGAGAAAGAAACCCTTCAACCCTTGAGGAAATGTAGAGAAATGCAGTTAGTGTTGAAGCTAATCTGTTAGCAAAAAGGGCTAGACTAAAGGCCAAAAGGAGAATTACAATAAAAGAGGAACATGCTTCTTCTTCCTCTGATGTTAAGTTGGATAATTTAGTAAGAAAAATGGATAAAATGATGGAGATAATTAATATAGCTGACAGAGCCCCTCCAAGGAAAAAATAAGGTTGTCCCCAAATTATAAATCCAAATTTCAGTAAAAACCAACCTCAGATTAAACAAAGAGAGCAGAGAGGGAAAAATGACCAACAACATATTAGATCTACAATCCAAGAAAACTATGTAGATGAGGAAGATGACATACTTGAATATCCTAAAGAAAACCAAATAAATTTGTTTGAGGAAACTGAAGTTGACCATATTTTCCTCACTACAGAAGAGCCAAACATTTCCCTACTCTCACAACTAGAAGCCATTCCATTAGAGTCTGAAGACTACAAGAAAGGATATCAAAACATAATTATGGAAGTACATAGACAATATAACTTGAGGAGTAAAAAGACTATTAACACTCCTCCCAAGAAGACCTAAATTGATACTCCTTCTACTAGTCAGCCTAAATATGATTCTTAGAAGGAAACTTCTAAGAAACAAGATGCAACTACTAAAGAAATAGAAAAACCTCCTACATCTTTTAACATTGAAAATGAATTGGCTAAAGTAAAAATTTATATTCCCCTCACTGAATTAATCAATAAAAATGCATATAGATCACAAGTCATAAAATCCTTGAAGATAGGGGAAGGGACTGACACAGTCAATTTGACTGATGACCAACCTGAGTTATTGTTTGGACCCAAGGTCGAAGGAAAATCTTGTGATGGCAATGTGACCCCTTTCTACATTAGCTTGAATATTCATGATAACATTCTACACAATGCTATGCTTGATTCTCGAGCCTCACACAATCTAATGCCTAGGGCTATTATGGAGAAGCTAGGGTTAGACATAACTAGACCATACAAATATTTATATTCATTTGATTCAAGTAAGGTAAGATGTTGTTGGACCCGCTAACATCAAGGGATCTCCTCGGTATGAAGTCCCAACTAGACCTCACATCGTTTGGTGTAGGAGTACCATCTGGTACGATGGCCCGATTTCCATTATCTTAAAGATATGCCTTAGCTCTTTCTTGTCAACACGTGAGAGTGGTCTGCTTTGTCTTCCAACAAGGAGGTTCACGTGCCTGGTGAGTTCTAGTGTTACTTGTGTCTATGTTCTTTCGTTGCAGAGAGAGAGGGTGGGAGTGAGTCTCAAGTCAAATGGGAGGAAGCCCCAACTCTATAAGAAACACACAAAACAACAGGATGTGCGCAGATTCCAAAGGAGCAATCCACATGGATGCAGTAGTCACAACACACAAGGGAAGATAGCACATACAACACTCAATGGGTCAATCCACACGAGTGCGATGGTCATTATGGCAAGTTTACGTGAAAGGTTCTGTCTGATGTCCGAGGAGGTAACCAACATGGGAAGGACAACATCGACAACTTATACAACAAATTTTCTTTAATATATTTATTAGAACAACTGAATGAGTTCAAGTGTTTAAAATAGGTTAAAGAAACATGTATTACAAGTGTTCAAGATTAATCTTACAAATAGTTACAACACATGTGTGAAAATGTGTTGGCTTGTTAACAGGCTTCTGAATTAAGCGAAAGTTCCAAGACACATCGATACACCATACATCACTAACCCCGTAGGTGGGGCGTTGGAGCCACTACTCACTCCTCAAAGAAAATATTACAGACTCTCAAGGCTATGTGGGAGGAGCCAAGGTGAAAAGTCCTTTGCATGTAAAAATGGGGGCTATTTATAGCCAAGGGTAAAACTGACCCTTGTGACTATTTGACTTCCCTCATGACTGTTTGAATTTCATGACTTTTCAACTTTACATGACTCTTCCTATTACAAGTGGGTCCGTTGGAATTCCATGTTACATTATAATTATTGAAAAAGCATGTCCCATAGTAGTGATGTGGCCGACATGACTCATGACACGACTCGACATGACAGTGCTAGTACCTTTGTGTTGCTGCTAGTGTGCATGTCAAGCTACAGTGCTGCTGAGTGATGGATGTCCTCATGGTGTATCACAACTTCACCTTCACCTGGAAAGGTGTGCAAAGTCTTCGATGGTCATTGGGTTCGCTTGATGTTGCGTTCACACATTGCTCCTTTCTTGTACTTTCGCATGATTGACATGTTTGTCCATTCACGAAAATTGGATGTTTGTCTGTTCATCCATCCACGAACATATCTTCGCATGTTCATCAGTCCGTCCATTCGCAAACACATCTTCGCATGTCCATCTGTCCGTGAACACATCTTCCCATTTTCGTCCATTAGCGAACACATCTCTTTGCATGGATCGTTTGTTTGTCTATTCACAAAAATGCATGTTCGTCTATTTTTCTGTCCGCAAACTCTGTCCGTGAACTCATCCTTGCATTTTTGTCCATTTGCTCGTCCATGAACACATCTTCATGTGTTCATATGTGTTGAAAAATGTGCAACAAGAAATGTTAAATTTAGAGTGTGCTAAAAATAGACCTTCTAAAAATAGCATGTCTAAAAGTAGCAGTTTGGCCAGTGAGGTCATTGGCCACATTAGGTGAGAGGTGAAACAGCTAAAAATAGAAAGTTCTAAAAATAGCATTTCTGGGTCCCTTCCTATTTATAGCAGTCCCTAGTCTATCTATAGGAAGTAAAATTAATTTTGGTCTTAACAGCAGTTGGAAATATTAA
Organism: Pinus tabuliformis; assembly: GCA_031772625.1. Classification (NCBI taxonomy): domain Eukaryota; kingdom Viridiplantae; phylum Streptophyta; class Pinopsida; order Pinales; family Pinaceae; genus Pinus; species Pinus tabuliformis. Next base: position 923,794,020 of record CM062813.1, read on the forward strand.
TTAATTAATTCAGTTGAGTTAATTAATTAAGGAAATTCGAATTTGAAGTCTTTGCGAGCATGCACATGAGTTTCCTCCACTGATTGAGGGAATAAGCATGAGTTCTATAATGAGAGAATCAATTGACTTAGTTATAACTAGTCAAGTCCTGTTAGATTATTTTAGCAAGCTGTTAAAATAATAAAATATAGTGCTTGCATGCATGTGACAACTATTATTTTAGATAACTGAGAATTCACTCATGGATAACTGTTGCATGTCAGTTCTGTCAGAGACCCAGTTGAGATAAGATGTGGGACAATGTACTATTAGATGCTTAGATGTTTCTAGTGAGTATTCCTTGCATGGAGAAGGATCTATTATAGGAGACTGGAGGACATGTGGCCTATATATTGAGGCCTAGGTAGTCCATGATTTTCATCTTATGATTGAAGATCATCAGGATCTTCTGATTACAGAGAGAGCAGGATAGCTATTAGGCTGATTCTTTTTGTATGTTGTTGAGGATATACACTTGATTGATAATACATGGTTGGGGTTTTATGCTAGTGCTTTCCCTTGGATATATCTTGTGTTATGTGTGATTATTTCTCTTGATCAGTTATGCATGTTTCTACTTGATGTTGTTTATGAATTCAATTATGATTCTACTTAATGTTTTGTAGAAGTAGAACAAATATTATGCTTTAGGACATTGCATATATCAGTTTGTTCTATAGGTGAAATTTCTACATGGTATGAGAGCACAGGTGATCAAGCAAGAACAATATACTAGCAGGAGAAATTCGAAGTTTATTATTCTTGATATAGATCTCAAGTTCTTATCACATCTATTTCATTGATGGCGTTCAATGGTTTGAGGCTTGAGTATGCCCTTGATGGCAACTCAAACTATATAGCTTGGAAGGATTGCATAGAGGCAGTTTTGGAAGATAATGGTCTTAAGGATTTCATTGATCAAGAAGTCCCTAAGCCTACTGACAAGACTGAGCTGGTGAAATGGGGTAAGTTTGTGGCTAGAGCTAGGAGAATTCTCTTGGAGGGTGTTCGAGATCACATAGTCTCAAGCCTCCATGGGAAGGAGTCTCAGTTTGTAATGTGGAAAACATTAAAAGATTTATATCAGAATAGCAGTGATCAAAGGAAGTTTGCATTGAAGGACAAGCTTCGAAAGATCAAGTGTGAGAAGGGTGACTCTATTTCTACATTCTTGAACAAGCTCACCACCTGCATGGATGAGCTTGCAAGTGTAGGCGTTGTGACAACGGATGAGGATATGGTTAGTCTAGCACTCCTTGGCCTTCCTAAGAGCTGGAATAGCTACCAGGACTCGGTGAATGGAAGGGAGAAACTATGAGATTGGGAACGGCTATGGTCGGATTTGATGCAAGAGGATATCAGACGAAGCACTAGAGATAGTTCTTCATCCATGCATGATGCGGAGAACTATGCCTTAGAGAGTAAGGTGAAGAAGGGGAAGGAGAAGGTTTATCTTTCTAAATCCAATTCTTCCAATGATGGGAAGAAGCTTGACAAATCGAAAGTGTGATGCTTCGTTGTCATGAGGTGGGCCATTATGCTACAAATTGTCCATGGAGGAAATCCAAGAAGGGATCTGGGGAAGGATCTAAAGGTGAGGCACTTGCATCACATTTTGAGTTGGATTTCACACTCTTCGCATGCATGGTTTCATCCATGGTGGGAAGTGGTTGGTTTCTTGACAGTGGAGCTTCTTTCCACATGATTGGCGACAAGAGTTTGTTCTGTACATTGGAGGAGAAAGATCTCTAGATACTCATAGTGATGGGTAATGATGAGAAGTATAATGTCTCAGGTGTAGGCACGTTTATTTTTCAGAGGGAGCATGGAGCTCACCTTACCTTGACCGATGTCAAGTATGTACCAGGACTGAAGTGAAACTTGGTGTCGATCGTAATGATGGAAGACAGAGGCTATGATGTAGTCTTCAGTAAGGGAAAGGTTTTCCTTAGGCACATCATCACTAGAAAGTAGAAATACATTGGTGTGCTAGCCAAGAACCTGTATGCACTTGAGGTACAAGATGCATGCAAAGCCTTGAGGAGCAAGGCAAAGGTTAGATACTTGGTGGTTGAGAGGGAGAGTAAATTATCTCTCAACATGCAGTGCCAGAAGAAGTCTCAGAAGATTATGGGGGAGCCACGATTGGTGCAGCAACTTCAGGAGGTTGTGGAGCAGCCACAACTAGAGAAGTTGAGAGGAGATTGAGTAGATGCATCTACTCATGTAGAGACCTCTAGTAGGGGGGAAATTTGAGCCAGGTGGGCTGAGGGATCACATGCAGCCATACCTCTAGGTAGGAGGTGGGGCGATATAGATTGATCGTCTCAAGGAGGAGGGGAAAGATCCTTGAGGTACCCAACCTCTTGGATGAGACCTTGTTATAGGAGCCCCGATGTGGAGTAGCAGGAACTGACTGATTGGGTAGAGATAGATGCAGATGGAGAGGCCGGGAGAGCTACAGTGCAGGGAATCCCAGGACAGTGCATAGATAGCAGGCTGCAACAATGCAAGAGGCACAAGTGTTTTGCACAGTGCTAGGTGGCACAGAGAGGTGTGCAATGGTGTGAGATGTAGGGAGATGTTGCAGTAGTGCAGATGTCAGATGAAATATACATAGTTTTCTGGGTGAGTAGCCAACCGGGTGACTGGTGATTGGATGGGAAAATTGCGCAATTTTCTGAGGCAAACAGAGATGGGCACTGGGTGTCTGTCTGGCTTATCTATGCAATTTTCTCAGTCAGCGAAGCAGGCATGGTCTGTAGCCTCTGTGCAATTTTTGAGGGTAGTTAGTCTCGGGCTAACTGCTTGGTCAAACTCTCTAGTTGACCAGCAGGAGGGTTGATTGATGAGCTTGTAGGAAGAGCATCTTGAAATGGCTTGATGGGTGCTTCTGCATTGTTCTGGTGACAGTCAATCGAGTCGATGATGGGGTGATGGTCCAACTGTGAGAGGGTGATTTGGTTGTTAGAATTTCAGCAAAAATCACTAAGTGTGTGAGCGAGTGAAATGGTGCATACGCGACCTTGCAAACACACACTCACATGACTTGACGACAAGATGCCTCAAAACATCAAGACACACATGCTCAACATGACCGACTGACGGTGCAAGCGACAAGCATGATGCTTGTGATCGATCATTGGACAACCACGATGACACTTGCGCGATAATTCATACAACTTCATGTGTAAGCACGACGAATGTTTACATAGCGAACAGAACATGTACACATGAAGTGAAGACCTTGTGCATGACTAGAACATGGTCGCAAGCAAGACATTGTTACCAACATAAAAAATTTGTCCTTTGAATGGTCAAGCAAGGTGGGTGAAAAGACTCAACATGAGCCCACAGGGTGAGCCTGAGTGCTTGAAAGTATCAGGTAAAAACTAAAGGGAGCCTCCGAAATTGGATGCAGGCCAAAATTTTGGAGGGTGTTGCAGCCACTACAATACTTGGCGACACACTAATAAAACTCCAGCTTCGTTGTTTTGGTACATTGATAGCACAGGGCCTTGGTTTTTCAGGAGTATTGAATCACTATGGGGGTTACTTTGGCTTCCCCACTTACCCCATGGATAGACGTGGTTCGCCTTTCACCACTTACCCCATGGAAAACAATGCAAACCACAAAGCAAAGACAAGCGAAAAAGAAAACACTACTCCTAATCCTACACTAAACGGTTGGGGTTACTGGTGAGCACCAGTATTGCAGCAAGAATGTTGCAACTCCTGGGGCGTCCTACTTTACTTTTATCAACCCGGTAGTTCGTAGAAAACTTGGAAGTGACGGTGCTGTATGAACAAGTACTAGCTCTTACTGCAAGCTGTCACTTGGTCACCTGGCGCAAGTTCACTAAGAGCTTAAGCCAACTTCTATGAATTCTCAGAAGAAGCTTTTAGCTATGATGAAAGAAAGCTAACTCTAAAGAGGCTATTCTACTTGTAGAAATAGAAAAGAAGATTGGAGTGTAACGCAAACCCTAACAAACCCTAATTCTTCCAACCAACCCTACTTTTGCAGAAAAACAGATGAAAACTGATGAAATGAGTGCCATTGACTACTGAGAAGGTAAATTACATCTATTCAAGCTACTTCTGAAAGGAAATGAAGCTAATAGAAATTAATTCATGAACTGAAGCAAAAACATATAAGTACAAAGCAAGAGGTGCTGGGCAGCTTGGTTTGGGCCCTAGCCCAAGCGCTTTAGCCCTCTGAAAGAAATCAGTGCTGGCTTAGAAAATATTTCATCTCCATCATCAAAAATAATAGTCACATTACATAAACTGTTCACAAGAGTAAGCTCGAAAATGAGTTGAGCAAGAACTGCAAAAAAGGTGAAAAATTTTGACTAACAACCAACTAAAGTACTGAGCACCTAAGCCCTCCTATTTATACAATTGGAGTCTCCAACAACTCTCCTAAAATCAAGGAGGCTTAGCTTCCAAGACTAGAGATAGACAACAGTTCTTCTTCACTTGCTCGACTGCCCCTTTGATGCATCAATGTGGCTACTTGTGCTCCGAGTTTCCTGATGGAGGATTTGAGGTAGGGAGTCATAAATGAGGGGGACACCGTCCTACAAATCATCTCCCTTGTTTTCCTTGAATATTGGTTGTCAAATGCTCGTTAATCCTTTGACTTTGTCCCAAAATTGACCAAAAATCTGCATAAAGCACACATTAGACTTCATGGCATAATGACTAACCCAATTCACTCTATTAGCATAAATATAATAAAAAACATGCAATAAACTAATAAGAATGGTGGATTAAGCTGAGTTAGGAGGCCAAATGAGCCCTTATGGGGCTCATCATCACCCCCTACTGAATGGGTTGCTCATCCTCTAAGCAACTAGTCTATCTCCTCATCCTTGATGGCCTTAATGGATTCCTTGACATCCCATGCTTCTGACGTGATATCCTCCTCCTTATCATGGAATATTGCCTTTCCATCCACCTCTTCCCACTGTTTTTGTTCTTCTTCTTCTTTTACACCCTCCAGTAGTCCTGGCAGCAATGGAGGACTAAATTTGAGGCCAATCCAATTGGCCTTCAAACTTTGCATAGAGTGCTTATACCGTGGCACTCTCCTCAAGGATTCTCTCATCCGGTTTGGGGAGTGATACTCCGTGATCTGTAGGCAGTGTGGCAATGTGTTCCACCTTCTCATGCAGGCATGAATGCAGTCATCTCCAAACAATCTCTCCATGTCCTCAAAATGTCCAATAGCCTGGACCTACTCAATGATATACTTAGGGACACTTTGAGGATTATCTGCAAGGTGTTGGTGGGCACTGATGAGAGCCATGGGGTGTACTGGCTCAACTCGGATCATTAAGGGTTCATTTAGCTCTTTTGCCATTAACTTCTTGATTTTTGTTGCCCTTTTCTCCTCATGACTCATCCAAGATTCCATGGCCATCAGCTGCAAGTCTCCTAACCCAACATTGTGTCCCATAGGTTCATATCAGTAAGGGCCATTTTATGTAAATAAAACTCTGACAACTTCACCTTGTCCTCTGTTGAACTGTGGTCACATAGATCCATGAATTTTCCATAATCCTAGAAAGATATGGTGCCTCTTTGGGCTAGAGTTTTGATCTGGAACTGGAGCCACTGATCTTTGAGGTATACTCCATATGATTTGGCTGGCTACCTGCACTGAAGTGCCTCCATAGCCCAGCTGGCCATGCATGCTAACTGGGTTTCCCTTTCTTGCAGCTGTTTTCTCAACATTTTAGTTTCTACCAGGGTTTCCTTTTCTTGAAGTTGTTTTCTTAACATTTCATTCTCTACTTCCAAGTGAGATCTTTTGATTGCTTCTGCATGTTTTATAGTGGCCAACTCTCTGCCCATCTCTCTAAGCTTTCTCTCCATGTGGCCAATGTCTTCCACCCCTTTGGACTTTGCAATTTGAATCCATCTGTGGGAAAAACTCTTTCTTTTTCCAGCTCAAAGAAAAGAGGGACTACAAACTTTTGTGGGATGATTTTCCCTCCTTCCTAATGGTTGTAATAAGAGCCTAAACTAGGTTGTGGGTCAGGTTATGGTATCCCTACTGTTTCATCCTTCCCCTTGGTTTGCTCTTCTGCCCTTTTCTCCAGTTTCTCAGACTCTTGTGGCTTTGTCAAGGTCTCTTGTAGAGCGGTCTATGCCTCCTATAGGACAGTTTTAGAGTCCTATAGTTTTATCCTTTCCTTCCAAGTGGAAGATCTAGGGCTTCCTCTTTCATAGGTGATGGGGGTTTTGGATGGAGATTCCTCCTTTTTGGCAGTAGGAGAATCTTCAATGGTGATAGGCTCTTTTGAGGGTGGTTGTGGCTTCCCTATTTTTATCCTGGTGCTTTTTCGAGCCTTGAAATACATGGATGGTTGCCTTTTTCTCTTTGGTTTGGGCTTAACTGGGGTGCTGAGTGCAGCAAGAATAGCTGTTGCCTCCCTTTCCAGTGTTTCAGGAGACACTTCTGCCTTCTTTGCTTCTGTTTCTTTTTCTTTTGTCTTTTCTGCCTCTGCAAGTTTTGTTTCTTCTATCCCTATTTTAATTTCCTCCTCTTCTTGTTTAGTTTCTTCCCTCTCTACTGTAGTCTTTGTCTTCACTGATTTAGTCTTTTTCCTTTCTGTTTTAGTCCTTTTTCCTCCTGTCCTAGGTTCCTTCTTCTTCTCTGCTATGGTCTTATCCTTCTCTGTTTCATGTTTTTCTTCCTTTGTTTGGGTTTCTTCCTTCCTTGTTTCAGGTTCCTCTTTCTCTGTTTGTGTTTTCTCTTCCTCTTCTCTGGTTTCCTCCTCATCTTCCCCTTTTTTTTCTTCTCCCTCACTTTTAGATGGACTGAGGTCATATGTGAGGGCTTTTACATCATCTTCCCTTGTCATATTTCTAAAAATCTCCCAGGATATGGGTATTGTGAAGGTGTGGAGGGCCTCTTACACCAGTAGTTTAATTAGCCCATGGTGAGCCAATTCGTTTGGAACTCCTGCCCTCAATTTGATGCTGGAATCTATTAGGGACTGGAGGAGAAAATAGGGAATATTGAGTTTTTGGGGTGCAGGAAGATCCATGCCATATCTTAACTCATGCAAAAGTCTGAAATGGTACCCATAAACTATGTTGTACCTTCCTTCACAAGAGATGCATTTGATAATCTGATAACTAACCTCATCCCAAAGGTAAGGTATGCTTGTTCTCCTGATGCCATTTTTGTCCACTACAAGATGCTTATCTGGCTAGAAGAAGATTTTCTTGCCAACTTTACCAAGTGGTTTTTCCTCCTTCCTCCAAGGTAGTCCAAGTGGGATATTGGTAACCCTACTGATGAAATCTGGGGTGATTTCCTTGGTGAGACCCCTAAAACTAACAGTGGCATGGGTTTTTGAGTGAGGTATCAAGGACAGGGAAAACTCCTGCATTATTTCTTCATCATACCCATGAAGTTTTTCAAAGAATGGCATCCAATTGGCTCTGGTAAAAAGGGCTACTACCTCAGGGTGTTCAGGTAGCCTGGTTGAGTTTAGAGGTTCCTTCCGCATAAATCCTCCTATCATTATGTTTAGACTCTTTGGAATGTCTCAGGCGGAGAAGGAGACAACAATTTTCGAAAACTAGGAAACAGAGGAAAAAAAACTGTATTTTTCTTTAAGAAATAGACAAACTTTTAATGCAATTTCTCTTTCTTTTAGGCTTAATTCTCCTTAAAATTGCATCACTCCTCGTATATGTGAGTACCAAGGTGGAGAAGGAGACAATACTTCAGAAACAGAGAACAGACAAAAACTGTGTTTTTTCTTAAGAAGCAGATAGAGCTTTTGAATGCAATTCCTCTTCCTTTTTAGGCTCAATTCCTTCTTAAAATCACATCACCCCTCATATATATGAAAATGAAAAGTGTATTTTCACCGAGCCTACCTCTTCAAACCCAAATTTGAATGAAAATCCTGTTGTTTTTGTTTTGTTTTGTTTTGTTTTGTTTTTGTTTTGTTTCGTTTTTGTTTTTGTTTTTTGTTTTTTGTTTTGTTTTTGTTTTTGTTTTTGTTTTTTTTTGTTTTTTGTTTTTTGTTTTTTGCTGTTTTGTTTTTTGTTTTTTGTTTTTTTTTGTTTTTTTGTTTTTTGTTTTTTTTTCTCTGCAAGATTGCTCACTGGTCCTCTTATAGAAAGGGCTCTTATAGGACTTGTTACTGCTCGTGTAGAACCCGATAAGCGGAGGAGTTCTGAAAATGACATAGAGCGATGGTTTCGATGATCTGGAGGTGGTAGGGAGCTCACTGTAGTCGAGGGCACAACAATAAAAATGGAAACAAAGGTGGTGAATAAGCTCGAGAGAGCGTACTTATGCTTACGGGAGAGGTTTCCGGTGATGAGGTGAGGTCACGAAAAGGGTACATCACCATTATTCGAACCGTTGGTCCCCACTACAGTGTCATAATGAGACTTTATGCTTCCTACCCGCAATCACTTCCCATAATTGGCACTGGAGTTCAAACATCCGCCACTACTTGTCTTTTTAGATTTTTTCATGAGTTGACTAGACACACGTGTAGTGTGATCTCCGGATGAGCACAATCGAACTAGACGAGGGTGGCCAGTTAACTGGCCACCTTTTTGGTTTAATCCCAACCGTTCCATTTGTTTATGCAGTTTCGAATCATACATATGCAATAGAGGAATGGGCGTAGACACTTACCTACAAGTCGAAATGTTTGTGATACAGTGCTACGTGGCTTTACTGTTGTTGCATGCTCAGACTCTGGTGCTGCATATCCGTATTCCTACTGCCATATGCTTGTGGCTTCTTGATATGTGGCTCAGTTTCTTTGTACATGTTCTTCTTTGCTGGATCTTGCTTCAGACATGTTCTGCATACTTGTGGCTACACCTATTCCGCTATTGGAGCTTGATTTTTAAGGGGATTAGCTGCGACAGGAGTCCTACAAGAGATCCTGTAGCTGCTTCTCCCCCTAAAATTTTTAGCTAAGGCTTATGCAAGGGGCTGTGAGGAGGCTTCTTGAAGAATCTGATGGTAATGGAGAAGCATTTGGTAGGCTGTAGGTGAGTTGTATGGGTGTTGTTTTTTTATTTCCTCGAATTTGTTTTTGAGAAATAGGTTTCTGTGCTTTATTTGCAGGAAGGAGAGAAATAATTGGAAATGAGATGGTGCAGGTGTGGGATGGAGGGTTAGGATGGTGGATGGTTGTAGGATGGCCTACAGGCTTTCTGTGAAAATTCCCAGCTCTTCAATCATTTTTTTAGCTTTATTTCGAGCTCTCTATGATTTCTATAGGAGCCTCCTGTAGAACACACAAGTCTTCCTGTAGGATGCACAGTCTTTAGAAAAAACACCGAGAGATGGAAAAAAAAGAGCAGAGACGATGGAGAAGAGTCTAGAGGATGTGTAATAGGCTTGGTGGCATGTCCCCTTGCTTTCTAGGGTCCATTTGCGACCTGCAATGCACTCAAAAATTCAAATTTCTTTTTCTGTTTTTCTCTCTTTATTTTTTATTTGAAAAGATAACTAAGGCGTCTCTAGGAGTTTTTGACCCTACTTGCCTGCCCTGGGAACCTCCAAGGGAGGTTTTCACCCAGGGATCTTTATTCTCTTTGTTTTTTTTGTTTATGTCATCACTGGACCGCCTCAAAAGAAGTTTTTAGCCTAACGATGGGACTCAAGTACCTCATATAGGTCTTCACTGGAGTCATTATTATTATTATTATTATTTTATTGAGTGGGTGGAGTGGAGGCAGAGACTTGCTCCACTACCAACACTGTTTCCCTTTATGCATGGCTGAGATCTAGGTCCAGCTGAGCTGCCATCCTTAGTGTATTGTATTCAAATTATATTGACAGTGAAGCCTCCTTCCCATAGACCATATCATAGGGTGTGAACCCTATGGTGGTCTTCCATGTGGTGTTGTAGGCCTAGGTGGCCTCAACCAATCAATCTGCCCAATCTTTCTTGTTGCTGCTCACTACCTTAATCAAAATTCCCTCCAAAGCTCTATTGGTGACTTCCACCTGTCCATTGGCTTGTGGATGGTAGGGGGTTGAGGTCCTGTGCTTGATTTTATGATGTGTCAGTAGGTCTTCAATCAGATTGGAAGTGAACTGACTGCCTTGATCTGTAACAAGTTCTCTTGGATACCCGAACTTATAGAATATGTTCTCTCTTAAAAACGCAGCTATTTTTTCTTCTGTTGCTACCTTGATTGCCTTTGTCTCTACCCATTTTGTCAGATAATCAGTGCACACAATGATGTACTATTTTTGGTTTGAAGGAGGGTTGATAGGACCCACAAAGTCCATACCCCACTTCTCAAATGCCTCAAAAGTCACTTGAAGTTGCAGGGGCATCTCATCCTTTGGAGTAGGTTTTCCCATCCTCTAGCACCGATCACATTGACTGATATATCTCCTCACATCTTGATGAAGAGTGGGCCAATAGTATCTTGCTTGCAGAATTTTGAAGGCTATCCTCTTTGTTGCAAAATGGCCTCCACAAGGCCCATCATGACAGGTCAGGAGAATGTCAAAAACTTCTTCCTCCCTGACACATCATCTCAAAATCTGATTTGGACCAAGTTTGAAGAGATTGCCCCCAACCCAAGTGAAAGGGGCACTTTTCCTCATGACCTTGCTATTCTCCTTTGAGGATAGGTGTGGTGGGAATTGTGTTGAAACCAAGTAATTTTCTATATCATAAAACCATGGAGAGAGTATTGAGATAGAAAATAGGTGTTCATCTGGCATTTGATCATCTACTATTCCTTCCTCACCTGCAGGTAGATTTACTCTAGACAAAAAGTCAGCAACAACATTTCCCTTACCAGTCTTATCAACAATGGTTAAATCAATATGCTGCAATAAAAGCAACCACCTAATGATGTGAGCATTTACATTTGGTTTGTTAATTAAATACCTAATTGCAACATGATTAGTGTGTATGAAGGTCTGATAGCCTATGATGTAATGTCTGAATTTATTTAAGGAATGGACTAAAGCTAGGAGTTTCTTCTTGGTTACAGTGTAGTTTAACTCTGCCTTTGACAAGTTTTTACTTATAAAGTATATGGCATAAGGTAGCTTCTCATCAACTTGCCCTAAGGCTGCTCCTATCGCTTTGTTCGAGGCATCTGTATGAATGTGGAAAGGTAGGGCCCAGTTTGGACCTCCCAAAATTGGGGCAGTCACAAGTTTACTTTTCAAGGTATCTAGGGCTTCTTGACAGTTGTGCGTCCATATGAAATTGACATATTTCCCCAAAAGACCAAAAAATAGAGAGGATAGCTTACTAAAATCTTTAATGAATCTTCTATAATATCCTGCTAAACCTAGGAAACTTTGGACATCTCTTACCTTTTGAGGAGGTGGGACCCTTTGGATGATGGCAATTTTGTTGGGGTCCACCTGTAATCCTTGCTGAGAGATTGCATGACCTAGCACGGTCCCTTCAGTCATCAAGAATTCACATTTTTCCGAACTGAGGGACAGGTTCATTTCAATACATTTGTCCAAAAAAATTCCTAGGTTAGATAAAGCTTCCTAGAGGTTAGAACCATAAGGAATAAAATCATCCATATATATTTCCACTGCATCATGAACTAGTTCAGAGAATATACTCAATAATGTTGTCTGGAAAGTGGTGGGAGCATTGCACAAACCAAAAGGAAGGACTCAATATGCAAAGGTACCCCAAGGACAAGTGAAAGTGGTCTTATCTTGGTCTTCCGGGCTGATTTGAATCTGGTTGTACCCGCTGAACCCATCTAGGAAGGAGAAAATCTTCTTCCCCGCTAGACCATCTAACAATTGATCTATGAAAGGCAAAGGAAAATGTTCCTTCTTGGTGGCCTTGTTCAGTTCCTGATAATCGACATAGATTCTCCACTTACCATTTTTCTTTGGCACTGGCACCAAAGGAGAGACCCATTCATTGTTAGAGATGGGGTAGATCAATCCTACATCCAGTAAATTTTGCAATTCTTCCTTGACAATGTCTTTAAGGGCTAGATTCATCCTCCTTTGAGGCTGCTTGACTGGTTTGCAATCTTCCTTAATGTAAATGTGATGAGTACAAATTGAAGGGTGCACTCCCTTCATCTCCTTATAGCTCTAGGCAAAGGCATCCAAATGGGTTCTCAATAAACTACACAGTTCCTTCTCCTGGGAGGTGGATAGGGATGAGTTGATTTTCAAGGTTCTTTCTGGGTTGAACTCTATATTCTTAACTCGGAGAAAGGTCAGGTCGGTCACATAGAAATCAACTAAAGGAGTGTAACGCAAACCCTAGCAAACCCTAATTCTTCCAACCAACCCTACTTTTGCAGAAAAACATAGAAATGAGTGCCATTGACTACTGAGAAGGTAAATTACATCTATTCAAGCTACTTCTGAAAGGAAATGAGAAAAAACATATTTTTGGGTCTTTTATGTATTTTATGTGAAATTACTATGCTTGTAATTTATCTGTTTGTGGTTGTGGCAGAAATTTGGCGATGATGGAAGGCGACCTTGGGGTTTGCAAAGGTGTAGGAAGGTATGGGGGAGTCCTATGAAGCCTCTGGTAACCTTTTGGAGACTTCCTCTACAATTGTACTTCAAAAAGTCACTTTCAAGAAATTCTACAGGAGGTTGTAGGGGATCTGCAGGAGGATCTACATGAGGATGTCGAGAGCTGTTTTTAGAGGTTTTAAAGGTGGAAAAATGGTGGGAAAGGGTATTTGAAGATTATAGGGAGGTGTCAAGGTGTCTGAAGCTCATCAAGGATGATTAGGAAAGAAAATGATGGTTGGATTTGTTCAAGAGACAAGAGGGAAGCTTATGAGAAGAATGCAAAAATTAGGGCAGATTCATGAAGGGTTGTGAATGATTTGTGAAACCTATGAGAAAAGAGATGATGATGGCTACTTTATTGATGTGCCATGAGCAAAGGTGTGTTGTAAGATAGTTGCAAGTCAAAATACTAAAATTGAGCAAGAAAAGAACTAGTTGTACCAAAAGAATAGAAGTATCTCTTATGTTAACCTAAATTCTGACCTAGAAAAATAAAATGCTGAACAATGCTATCTGAATAGGAAAGCATAGAAAGAGATTTATTGTAGAAACATAAATGAGTATGGAAAAATGGATCTAAAGCAAAACATTAACCTTTGAATCAAACTGTAACACTAGAAATTTCATCGAAGAAGCAAAACTGTGTTTTTATGGTAGCAAGCAAATCTTGACCTCAATTCATGGTCCCCAAAGGAGGAAAGGAGGTCAGGCTAACCTACTTCAGCAACTGAAATGGAAACAGCTATGTAAACCAACCAAAGCAACCTATTCTAACCAAGGGAAAAATGAATCTATCTAACAGAAATTAATTCATGAACTGAAGCAAAAACATATAAGTACAAAGAAAGTGGTGTTGGGTAGCTTGGGTTGGGTCCTAACCCAAGAGATTCAACCCTCTTAAAGAAATCAGTGCTGGCTCAGAAAATATTTCATCTCCATTATCAAAAATAATAGTCACATTACATAAACTATTCACAAGAGTAAGCTTGAAAATGAGGTGAGCAAGAACTGAAAAAAAGGTGTGAAAATTTGACTAACAACCAACTAAACTATTGAGCACTTAAGCCCTCCTATTTATACAACTGGAACCTCCAATAGCCCTCCTAAAATCAAGGAGGCTCGGCTCCCAAGACTAGAGATAGACAACAATTCTTCTTCACTTGCTTGGTTGCCCCTTTGATGCATCAATGTGATTGCTTGTGCTCCGAGTTTCCTAAAGGAGGATTTGAGGTAATGAGTCCTAAATGAGGGGGACACCCTCCTACAAATCCTCTCCCTTGTTTTCCTCGAATATTGGCTGCCAAATGCTCATTAATCCTTTGACTTTGTCCCAAAATTGACCGAAAATCTGCATAAAGAACACATTAGACTTCATGGCATAATGACTAACCCAATTCACTCTATTAGCATAAATATAATAAAAAACATGCAATAAACTAATGAGAATGGTGGGTTAGGCTGAGTTAAGAGGCCAAATGAGCCCATATAATTACCCATTTCTGGGCCTCATCAGTTACGTGTAATGAAATTTCCAGTGAAGCCACCGTAGGCATACCCAACCTGCATTCACAAAGATACGAGCGATTAAAAAGGATAAAAAATAGTGTGTAAGAGAAAATGAAAAAACTTGAAAAACTTGCACATGAGAGAGAAGGTCTTGCTTGTGGGCAGAAGAATTTTTCACAACCACCCAACACACATGCTTACCTCTTCCGTGACTACCGTTTTTCAACAAACCTCAGAGGCCTCTTGCGAGTGTGTGTTGTTCTGCACCAAGTTTCTTAGTGAGTGTGAGGAAGGACTAAAGCTTGTTACCTGAAACACAAATTGCCAAGTAAGATTGTTCCAGCCATTCAACAATTGGATCATAAAATTCATGATGGCTATTTTGAAAGATTTGTGATCTTTGAGAAGATGGATTCTTGATTAGAGAGAGGGGATAATGATGGGAATCTAATACAGATAGATAGATATGGTCATCCTCGTCGGTCATGTCAAGATAGTGAGGGATTGCCATAACCATCAGTGCAGGCCGAAGTGCCTCACTTGCTTGAAATAAGTCTAAGAATAAATATGTTACACGGTGAATATCATAGTGTGAGAAGTGACTGTCATTGGATGTAATGTTGGGAAAATGATAAATTGCATGACAACCACCCAAGATAGAAGTAAAATCAGACCAGTCGGTTGAGATGCCAGATTCCCAGTTTGCAATAAACAAAGAAATTTTTTGAATAATCATGCAAATGCTCTGAATGAGGGAACGAAGTTTGATGTGCACTATACATGATAGAGCACCCACCCACAGCTGGTGAAAAGTGCGCAAGCATCATGGTCATCACAAAAATGTAGAAAGGATTCCAGCATTATGAATGTGTGAAACGAGTTGGGGTGTGGTGAAATGAGAGTAACTTGATTCAAGCAATCGGTTGTGCGCTCATCATCACACAGGGAGATTGTTGGTGTGATGAGTGGGTAGATTTGATGTGAAAAATTTGCAAAAAGACAAAGGAGTTTATTATAAGAGAGAACATACGATAAGTATGCTTTCGGATAAAGATAGTCTTTGAGATGATCAACTTCGTTGTCCCATGATTGCATGAGGGACAGAAACTCCCAACCCAAATTGGATGTAAGAGAGGTGCATGAAAACAAACATGCCATAAAGGTCTCGTGGATTCGATCATTAGCGAAAATCTGAAATTTTGAAATATAATACTCAAAATAGTAAATATTCTTTACATGGGGATCCACGTCGAGTGCAACCATGAAGATAGATGAATTATGCATCAGAAACGAGATCTGATTTGGTTTTACGAGCTTACCAGAGTCGCAAGGTCCTAACATAACCATCAATAGGTGTTGAACTGCCTCGACTCCCTGGTACGTCCCAAAACTTTCTAGAATTGAAAAATTGCATTTCTGAGATGTGAACTGGATACTGCATGGCTTGATGATGGATGTTGTTACTAATTTTAAAACTTCTCTTAGGATGAAAACCATCTCTGTCACAGGCTTCATCAAAATTTCTGGGAGCTGACTTGATGAGTTGTCTTCATGTAAACACAAGATGATGACGAGTGGGAATGTTCGTGTTTGTTGAGACTATTTTCATCATGGAAAACATCATTGCCTTGTGTCAATCGAGGAGATAACTCATAAGATCAAGAAGCAAGAGAATGTGGAGTATCTCCAACGCATGTTGATGCATTGTGAATGATAGGGCACATGGGCAAGTGAGGTGCAGAGGAAGATTTGATATGGATGTCTGCTTTGACCGGTGCACATTCCAAATCTGAGTTAGAGTGTACATGAGATGATAGTAGATCATATGATGTGCTTGGGCATTCATCACAACATACAAAAGTGTGGGAGTGATGACAACCAAAAACTGGAGGTTGATCGAAAGAATTGATTATGCATGATGTTTCACCAAGATTCGTGGATCACGAATCGATCAAGAATGGAAGCTCAATGTTTTGAGAGGAATTGATTGTATTTTCACCATCCTGCTCCTCCGCTTGTATGATGAGATTGCCTTGCACATGATTGCAACTTGAGCTAGTAGCTCGAGAATCAAGAGAATTCACACAAGTAGCTTGTGAAGTAGATTGCTCAAGCGAGTCATGGTGCAAGGAGTCATGGCTTGTAGATGATGGAGGATGGAAGAGATGAAGATTAGACTCAAGACTTGGGTTATGATTGGTGATGTCCTCTTGTGAAATGGAGGGATGAGTTTTCACCATAGGCTTTCTTAACCATTCTGGAATTTCCTCCGTTGGGGCAGGAGACAATGAAGCAAATGGGTTGGGAACAGGCTACACATATTTTTCAGCTTTGCAACCTCTGCGAGAGGGTACATGATGCACAAATTTCTCAACTTTGCAAATGCTATGAGAGCATACCCGCTACTTTGATTTATTAGCTTTGTGGTTGTTGCGTGGGGGCACCCTCTTCGAGACATGAGGTGTCTCGTGATCCGTAAGAGTCGAGGAAGAAGGGAGATTAGGAGGTTCACCATTTCGGGAGACATGAAACAAGTGTTTCATCTCTTGGCTCATGAAGTCAAGGTCCACAAACCATTCAGGAATTTCGTGATAGAGGTGAAGGAAGCAGGTAGCAAAGTCCTCAACTGATTCACCAGGATTCATTCTTAAATGAAAAATTCTTTCATAGACATCTTGGTGGTCACACTCATCGAAGGCTTGATAGAGCTCCTTGAGGAAAGTGAGAAGGGAATGGACGGAAGCAAGTGGTAGGGTATGACACCACCAATTAGCACGACCTTCAAGGGAAAGGAAGAAGAGTACGCAAACAAGCTCATCACTATTGATTTCATGAGATTTGCAGACATGTGCTCAGCTACAGACGTTCTGTCCTCACCGTCAAACTTTAACAAGGAAAAGTGATCAAGAAGCTCATCGGGGATTGATAACTGATTAAGGGAGAAATGAGAGGAACACCCTGGGAGCATGAATTCTGTATGATTCATTAGGTAATATATTTAACCCAGATGTATGGGCTCAGCTTGTCATCTGGCCCTCCTTCTAGCACCAAAATGGTGCTAGACCCGCGAACATCAGGGGATCTCCCCGGTATGAAGTCCCAACTAAAACTCACACCGTTTGGTCTAGGAGTACCATTCAGTACGATGGCCTGATTTCCATTATCTTAAAGATATGCCTTAGCTCTTACTTGTCAACACGTGAGAGTGGTCTGCTTTGTCTTAGAACAATGCGGTTCGCGTGCCTGGTGACTACTAGTGTTACTTGTGTCAAGGTTCTTTCACTGCAGAGAGAGAGAGCGTGGGAGTGAGTCTCAAGTCAGATGGGAGGAAGTGCCAGCTCTGTAAGAAACACACAACATAACAAGATGTGAGCATCTTCTGGAGGATAAATCCACACGGATGCAGCAGCCACAACACATAAGAGAATATAGCATGTGCAACACTCAGCGGGTAAATCCACGCGAGCGCAATGGTCGTTATGGCAATTTTACATGAAAGGTTCTATTTGATGTCCGGGGAGGTAACCAACACGGGCAGGACAACGTTAACAACTTATACAAAACATTTTCATTAATAGATGTATTAGAACAACTGAATGAGTTCAAATGTTTAACATAGGTTAAAGGAACATGTATTACAAGTGTTCAAGATGAATCTTACAAATAGTTACAACACATGCATGAAAATGTGTTGGCCTGTTAATAGGCTTCTGAATTAAGCAAAAGTTCCAAGACACATCGATACACAAAACATCACTAACCCCGTAGGTGGGACGTTGGAGCCACTAATCACTCCTCAAAGAAAATATTACAAACTCTCAAGGCTATGTGGGAGGAACCAAGGTGTAAAGTCCTTTACATGTACAAATGAGGGCTATTTATAGCCAAGGGTAAAATTGACCCTTGTGACTGTTCGACTTCCCTCATGATTGTTTGACTTTCATGACTTTTCAACTTTACATGACTCTTCACATTACAAGTGGGTCTCTTGGACTTCCACGTTACATTACATTCATTGACATAGTATGGCCCACAGTAGTGATGTGGTTGACATGCTCATGACATGACTCGACCTGATAGTACTAGTACGTTCATGCTGCTGCTGGTGTGCATGTCGAGCTGCAATGTTGCTAAGTGATGGATGTCCTCATGGTGTATCACAGCTACACCTCCGCATGGAAAGGTGTGCAGAGTCTTCAATGGTCATTGGGTTCGCTTGATGTTGCATTCACACGTTGCTCCTTGCTTGTACTTTGGCATGCTTGACATTTTCGTCCATTCACAAAAATTTCATGTTGGTCTGTTTGTCTGTCCATCCATCCGTAAACACATCTTCGCATGTCCATCCGCCCGCGAACACATCTTCACATGGTCATCCATTTGCTAAGACATCTCCTTGCATGGATCATTTTTTCATCCATTCATGAAAATGCATGTTCATCCCTTCATCTATCTGTGAACTCATCCTTGCATGTTCATCCATGCATTCGTCCGCGAACACATCTTTGTGTGTTCGTTTGTCCACGAAGACAACTTCGCATGGTCATTCGTTCACGAACACATATCCTCGCATGCATCGTTTTCTCGTCCTTTCATGGACATGTCCTTTTGCATGTACTCTCCTTGTTCATCCCATCCGTTGTCGTGTCATGTCTATTCATGTACCTATATCTGCAGTCACTCATGACGAGGCGACATCAAATCCATAAACCTCCTAGTCTACCATGATGCATGATCATTTTCGGATGTAGGTGACCGAGAGAGAGGACAAGGTTACGAAATTGCCTGAGGCAAGTTTTGAGCTGGGATGCAGGATCTAGGCACTACTGATGAAAATTGCGTAGAGGTCACTAGGAGATGAAAACAAGTATTTTGAATCGGCAGTGATTCTCCATGGGATTTGGCTTGGCTGGAGGAAAAATCTACGCAATTTTTAGGAGAAGCAGTGTGGGTTGTATGAGGACTAAGCAGGTAGGATCTGCGTAATTTCTAGAATGAGCAGGAAGCAGGAGCTTGGCAGCAAAAACTACACAGTTCCTCGAGGGAGCTGTCAGCGGGCTGCGGGATCTTGGTAGCAAAACTGTGCAGTTCCTGGACGGAGCTGGTAGTAGGCAGTCAGGAGTTGTTGGCGGGAAAAAATTTGCAGTTGATGGGAGGTTGACCTGCTGACCACCTCTGCACAATTTATGAGCTGAGAGGATTGTTGGGCTATAGAGGGCTTGCTCATAAAATCTTTGCAATTGTTTGGGTGAGCAGTGAGCAAGCTGACTAGTGGTTGGATGGGAAAAATGCGCAATTTTATGAGGAAGACAGGGACGTGCACTGGGTGTCTGTCTGGAGTGGGAATTGTCTGCAACCTATGTGCAATTTTTGAGGGGATTCAGTCCTAGGCTAACCGCCCGGTCAAACTCTCTTGTTGACCAACAGGAGGGTTGATTGATTAGCTTGTGGGCAGCGTAGCTTGAAATGGCTTGCTTGGTGCTTTTGCGCTATTCTGGTGATAGTCGATCAAGTCGATGACGGGGTGATGGTTTGGCTGTGAGAGGGTGATCTGGTCGTCATAATTTCAGCAAAAATGAATAAGTGTGTGAGTGAGTGAAATGGTGCATATGCGACCTTGAAGACACACACTCACATGAATTTATGACAAGATGCCTCAAAAAATGAAGACACACATGCTTAACATGACCGACTAACAGTGCGATCGACAAGCATGACACTTGTGATTGATCGTTGGATGACCGTAACGATGCTTGTGCGATAGTGCATACAACTTCGTGTGTGAGCGCAATGGATGTTTACATAGCGAATAGAACAAGTACACATGAAGCTAAGACCTTTTGCATGACCAGAACATGGTCGCTAGTGAGACATTGTTCCCAACATGCAAAAGTTGTCCATTGAATGGTCAAGAAAGGTGGGTACAAAGACTCAAGATGATGCTCAAGTAAAAACTCAAGGGAGGCTCCGAAATTGGATGCGAGCGAAAATTTTGGAGGGTGTTGCAGTTGCTATAATACTTGGCGACACAATAGTAGAACTCCAACTTCTTTGTTTTGGTACATTGACGGCATAGGGCCTTGGTTTTTCAGGGGGTATTGAATCATTGTGTGGGTTACTTTGGCTTCCCCACTTACCCCATGGATAGACGTGGTTCGCCTTTCACCAACTTAGTCAAACACAACAAAAGTTGCAGCTTGATCACAATGTTTCAAGTTGAAAATTTTTAGAGTATAAGTTTTCATCTTTGCTATTGCTCCACTATCAGCAGGCCTGGACAGTACCTCGGTGGAGTCACGCAAGAACACATGCATTGCTCCACTTCTAGTGAGCCTGGTCAGTGCTCCGATGGAGTTGCATGCTTTACCTCTCTACGTAGGATTCCTTTCTCTTCTTTCGCCTTTTTATTTTTTTCAAGAGGACTGTGCATAGGCACTTATTTATTTTTGGGGTGGAAGAGGGATCCCAACTTATTGAGAGTAGAAGAGGTTCTTCCTTTAGAGAAACATGTAATACCTTTGAAATAAGTTTTCTCGTTTAGATTTTCCCCTTCTCCATTTCTACTAGTTGGATGAGCTTAAACACGTAGAGCAGAAGGTTGAGTACAAGCATGGGATTTCCCAGTGTGGACATAGGTTCATGGTTGGACCCAAGCTCCCCTTGTACATGCCTTGTATTTCCTATCAAGACTTCATCAGCTGAAGGTTACAACCAAGCACAAAGAAGACAAACACAATACTAGCCAAGTGCTACAATGTCACAAGACTCTTAGATCTCAGCCGCATACTCATTCAAAAGCCATAACTCAGGGAAACACTTATTTGCAAAACCAAAAATAGCATGATACTAAGAAAATAGAACAAAAAAAGCAAAAATAGTGAGCAAAGCCAACAAAACAACAAGCAAGCCAAGCAAACAAGCACACAAACTAAACCAAGTAAGCAGGCAAACAAACATTCAAGCCACAAAGCAAAGACAAGCAAAAAAGCAAACACTACTCCTACTCCTACGCTGAACGGTTGGGGTTACGTGAAATGAAATTTCCAGTGAAGCTACCATAGGCATACACGACCTACAGTCACAAAGATATGAGCGATTAAAACAAATAAAAAATAATGTGCAACATAAAATGAAAAAACTTGACAAACTTGCACATGAGAGAGAAGGTATCGCATGTGGGCGGAAGAATGTGTCACAACCACCCAACCCACATGCTTACCTCTTCCATGACTACCGTTTTTCAACAAACCTTGGAGGCCTCTTGCGAGTGTGTGTTGTTCTGCACCAAGTTTATTATAGAGTGTGAGGAAGGACTGAAGCTTGTTACTTGCAACATGACTCGCCAAGTAAGATTTTTCCAGCCATTCAGCAATTGGATCATAAAATTCGTGATGGATTTTTTGGAAGATTCGTGATATTTGAGAAGATGGATTCTCGATTTCAAGATATGGGATCATGATGGGAATCTGATACAGATAGATAGATCTGGTCATCCTCGTTGGTCATGTCAAGACATTGAGGGCTTGCCATAGCCATCAACGCAGGTTGAAGTGCCTCAGTTGCTTGACAGAAGTCTAAGAATAAAGATGTCATAGTGTGCGCAGCAACTGTCATTGGATGTAATGTTGGGAAAATGATAAACTACATTATAACCACCCAAGATAGAAGAATAATCGGACCAGTCGATCGAGATGCCAGATTCCCAGTTTGACATGAACAAAGAAAATTTTTGAACAATCCTAAAAAAACTCTAAATGAGGGAACCAAGTTCGTTGTTCACTAGACACGATAGAACACCCACCTACAACTGGTGAAAAAGTGCACAGGAATCATGGTCATCACAGAAATGTAGAAAGGATGCCAGCACTATGAATGTGTGAAACTAGTTGGGGTGTGGTGAAATGAGAGTAACTTGATTTGCGCGATAGGTTGTGTGATTGTCATCACATTGGTAGATTGCTAGTGTGATGAGTGGGCAAATTTGACATGCAAAATTTGTAAAAAGACAAAGGAGTTGATTACGAGAGAGAACATCTGATAAGTATGATTCTGGATAAAGATACTCTTTGAGATGATCAATTTCGTTGTCCCATGGCTGCATGAGGGATGGACACTCCCAACCTGAATTGGATGTAAGAGAGTTGCATGAAGGTGGACATGTTGTAACGGACTTGTGGATTTGATCATTAGAGAAAATATGAAATTTTGAAATATCATACCCAAAATAGTAAATATTCTTTACACGGGGATTCACGTCAAGTGAAACCATGTAGATAGAGAGATTGTGCATCAGAAATGAGATCTGATTTGGTTTTATAGGCTTATCAAAGTCGCGAGGTCCTGACATAACCATCAATGGACGTTGAAGTGCCTCGACTGCCTAGCACGTCCCCAAACTTTCCAGAATTGAAAATTTGCATTTTGAGATGTGAACCAGATCATGCATGGCTTGAGGATGGCTGTTGTTACTGATTTTAAAACTGCTCTTAGGATGACAACAATCTCTGTCACAAGCTTCATCAAAATTTTCAGCAAGCTGACTTGATGAGCTGTCCTCATGAAACACACAAGATGATGACGAATGGGAAGAGTCCTGTGTGTTGAGAATATTTTCGTTATGGACAACCTCATTTCCTTGTGTCGATAGAGGAGATAACTCATAAGATGAAGAAACAAGAGAACGCCGAGTATCTCTGACGCATGTTGATGCACTATGAATGATAGGACACACGAGCAAGTGAGGTGCATAGGAAGCTTCAATATGGATGTCTGCTTTGACTGGTGCACATTTCAGATCTAAGTTAGAGTGTACATGAGATGACAATAGATCATATGATGTGCTTGGGCGTTCATGACAACATACGGAAGCGTGGGAGTGATGAAAGCCCAAGAATGAAGGTTGGTTGAAAGAATTGATTGTGCATGATGTTTCACCAAGATTCGCGGATCAAGAATCGATCAAGAATGGAAGCTAAATGTTTTGAAACATGCTAACCTTATTTATTTTTCATGTCACATTGGAAAGAAATTAACCCACTGAGGGCACTTCAGAACTTCTAGTCTTACACTGAAAGAGCTTGAATCAAAGGTTCAATGAAATGTTCAAAACAATGCATTTTTTAAAATATTTGAAACCTGTGGTATAGGGTTTTATCATAATCAATTGTATTATTTCCAAAGCTTTAAAACCTGTGGCATAGACTTATCTATGAATAAATGTGTTAAATATTATGGTTTGAAGGATAGTGTCAGTGAAAGTAGTAGCTGCCTACATCAATCAACTTGTGATGCACTTGTAATTTGTTCCCAGCTCATTGCAAAACCTTAATTAGTGTGAAAATACCTAAATATTGACCGTGGGACTTGGCGAAAAAGTGTCGGCAGCCAGTGGAACTTGACTATGGTGATATCCCCAACATTTCATATTTCTTGCAAAGGTTTTCCTAACTTAGAATGATAAGTATGACAAGGTTTATTAGCTTTTGATTTTCTTAATGGTACTAGGCGCTTCATTGCACAACGGTGTCATTCCCTCTTTTGCACAACAATGTCATACCCTATTTTGTAGATTGACTGTGTTACAGGGATGCTTATTTGAATTCCACCTATATAAAACAAAACCAAGTTTGGATTTTGGAAAAGAAGTTGGAGAAATAATTTGAAATTGTGAATGGATCTAGTATTATAGGTGTCCATTACCTATATTCTATTATTCACAATATATATATATATATATATATATATATATATATATATATATATATATATATATATATATATATATATATATATAGATATATATATCCTATGAAATGAAGGCTCTATGGTTTTAAGCTGCTTGTCTGCATAGAACCTCCTCAGCCATGGTGATTAAGAAGATGTCTAATAATCTTTGTTTAATAATTTACCTTGCCCCACTCTCAATAGAAAAAGAAAAAAATAAAAATAAAAATTAATAAATGATTCACCTTCTTTAATTCAAGCAACTTCTTAAGATGGCGTCCATATGCAATAAATTCTTGAGGCACCCCTAAACTAGCTTCACTCTTATCTCTAGTTAGAATACTAGAAACTTATCTACGAATATCAACATTATATAATTGTCCCTATTATCTCTATTTTCACAATTTTGTCAATGGTTTGGAGTTATTGCTGGGTATTCTACAGTTCCCTAATACCATTATGAATTTTGATTATTAGTTTAAAACAAAGATTGTCCATAGGTAAGTCTCCAAATATGAGTTAAAATTCACACCTGTAAAATCACGCAAATTATGTTTTGCATTCTTGGAAGGAATATATATGAATGCATTGATACTGTGTGACTCTATCACAAATCTCGTACTAATGTAAGTGTTTCCAATCCATGTCACCGCAAATCATCCAT
The DNA here is from genome assembly GCA_031772625.1 of Pinus tabuliformis. NCBI lineage: Eukaryota > Viridiplantae > Streptophyta > Pinopsida > Pinales > Pinaceae > Pinus > Pinus tabuliformis. The sequence goes on from CM062813.1 coordinate 923,818,496, forward strand.
CGGCCACCATTGATCACAAGGTATCTTTTATCATAAAACAGTGTAACCATTATCACCGCCAGAACGAGCAAGTAGGGTAGTTGGAATAACTCATCTAGGACTTTCATTATGATGACAAGGATGTTTTAAGAAAAATAATAATTTAACTATGATTATCTTTAATTTAGATTAAGGTTAGTTTTAATGTTAGATGGAAAAATTAATGAAGTTTATTATTTATATTTTGTTTATTAGGCATGCTATTAAGTATTATTTTTCGTTCTATTTTATATTATTTTGTTTTAGACTAAATTTGTTTCTATAATTTAAAAATATAAATTGAATTTTATTATTTTTTATTAATATTTAAAATTATTTATCTGCAATATGATTGGTTCAGGTCTTATTGTTTTGGGTACTCTTGTCACAATGTTAAGAAACCAACTCACAAAAAGATAGAAAAGATAGATCAACACCTTAGAATTTAGCCTCTTCGAGGGGGCAACCTCCTTTACATTACACAAATGAACAATTCTTGGATGATATAAATGACTAAACCTCCCTTCTATATATATGAGTCTAAGGGGTCACAATATAATCAAGCCGACATAACAGTAATAACATAAGGGCACAAAAATAACAATAGTGTGTTTCTATGGGGCATACTAATAACAATATGGGGACAATATGGGCACAATATGGGCACAATAATAACAATAAGGGATACAATGACAATAGTAATGAGGGAATCACTAGTATTATAGGGGATTAACATGCCCCTCTCCTTCCTAAAAGCGTTGTCCTCAATGCTTGAGTAGTTCTGGATGCTTCTGTATAAAATTCTCATCCTCCCATGTGGAATCTTCAGCAAATAAGTTCTTCCACTTGATGAGATACTCCAAAATTGATCGATTTCGTAGCTGTCAAGTTCTTGTTTTTGTGACTACTTTTGGTTCCAATATGAGTTTTCCTTCCTCATCAAGTTCTGGCAATATTGTTTGAACTAGGATCTTGTTACCTATAACCTTCTTTAAACATGAATCATGGAAAACTAGGTGCATTCGGGAAGCTGCAGGAAGCTCTAATTTGTATGCCATAGTACCAATCTTTTGCAGCGCCTTGTACAGACCATAATACTTTGGTGATAATTTATTATCCTTCTTAGCTTGCTTGAGGGACATTTGTTTATATGGTTGTAGCCATAGGAATACCCAGTCACCTACATCAAAATTTCTTTCACTGCGACGTTGATCTGCCTATTGTTTCATTCTATTCTGTGCCAACGTGAGGTTATCCTTTAAGAGTTGGAGAACTTGTTGTTGATGCTCAATGTGATGTTCCACTGCTTGAACATTAGAATTTTCTCTTAAATATGATGTGATAGATGGTGGATGATATCCATAAAGTGCCATAAATGGGGCCACTTTTGCTGCAGTATGGAAGGAAGTGTTATACCACCATTCAGCTAGAGGCAACCATTTGACCCATTGTGTCTGTTTATCAGATACAAAGCAGCGAAGATATCCTTCCAAACATTTGTTTACTATCTTAGTTTTCCCATCAGATTGAGGATGATAAGATAAGCTATGAGCTAACTGAGTACCGAGAGAAGAAAATAATTCTGTCCAAAAATTTCTAGTGAAAATGGGATCTCTGTTGCTTACAATAATCTTTGGGTTTCCATGTAGCTTTTGAATTGTTTCCATAAATGCAGTAGAAAATGTACTGGCTTTAAATGGATGTGATAATGCACAAAAGTGTGCGTACTTGGTAAGTTTGTCAACTACCACCATGATGACACTCTTTCCTTCGGACTTGGGTAAACCTGTGATAAAATCCATTGAAACCTCCTCCCGGCGTTGGCTTGGAATGGATAAAGGTTGTAATAGACCTGGGGTCTTAATGTTTTCAACTTTATTTTGCTGTCAAACCAAACATTCTGGAACAAAGTTTTGAATATCCGATTTAAGGCCATCCCAAAAAAAATTCCTTCTTAACCTTGTGGTAATTTTTTAAAAATCCTGAGTGCCCTCCTAAGGGAGAAGTGTGCAATTCCATTAAGAATCTTTTGTTTGAGTTGGGAATTCTTACATAGGTATAAACAATATTTGTACCATAACGAATCATTTTTCCAGCTAAATGTATCAGATGTACTCGGACCTTGTTGTATCTTTCGAATCAGTGCCCACACTTCTTCGTCATTCTTCCATTCCTCCCTTACTTCGTTTATACAATCTGGTTGGATAACAGAAATGGCCCACAACAATGCTTCCACATCCTCATCCTTTCTTAAGAGTGCATATGCCACAACATTTTGCTCCCTTTTTCTGTAAATGATTTCAAAGTCATAACCCAACATCTTTGTGACCCATTTTTGTTGCTCTTCAGAGGATAATATTTTTTCTAAAAAGTATTTAAGACTATCATGATCCGTTTTTATCTTGAAGTGTCTTCCCATTAGGTGGGCTCGCCATTTATTAAGTGCATGTAGTATTGCCAACATTTCCTTCTCATAAATAGCTTTGCGTAAATACTTTCCCTTGATTGGGTGACATTTGAAAGCAATGGGTCTTTCATATTGTATTAAAACAACACCAATTCCATTTCCTGAAGCATCACATTCCACAATAAAGGTTTTTGTGAAGTCCGGTGTAGCTAAGATCGATGCTTGGAACATTTCCTCTTTAAGATGTTCGAAGGCCTTTGTTGCTTATGGAGTCCATGAAAATGCATCTTTCTTCAATAATGTTGTTAGAGGTGCTGCTATTCTCCCATAATTCTTAACAAACTTGCGATAATACCCTGTCAACCTGAGAAATCCTCGCAGATGCTTTATGGATGTGGGGATTTTCCATTCCTTAATGGATTTAATTTTGCTAGGGTCTACCTTAACACCTTCATGAGATACAATATGACCTAGATATTTCACCTCTTGTACTCCAAAGAAACATTTGGAGCTTTTTGCATATAATTGTTTCTCCTCCAATAGTTTGAGCACCCTGTCAACATGTTCAACATGATCCTTCCAAGACTTGTTGTAGATTAGTATATCATCAAAAAATACTAACACAAATTTTCTAAGGAAGGGTTTGAAAATGGAATTCATCAAACGTTGAAATGTAGAAGGTGCACTGGTAAGGCCAAAAGGCATGACCAAAAATTGATAATGACCCTAATGAGTTCTAAATGTTGTTTTCGAAATGTCTTCAGTCTTCATTCTGATTTGATGATATCCTGAATGAAGATCTAACTTGGTGAAGTATTATGGGTCACTCATGTATTATGGATCTTACACCTAGATGGATAATATACCTAGTATTTATATCCAACTAGAAATTCATCCCATTTCTAATGGTCCTTTAATAACTTCCCTAATTACTATAGTACCTACTTCCACCACTACTACACCAAATCAACAAATTTATGATCAAACTCCTTTAATCCCTCCCACATACACACCTGTTATAATTTAATCATCTTCTCATTCTCATTTACCAATCATGGCAACCCGATATGACCCCTTGGTCCTACCTGCACAACTCAATTCAATGCCTCAAGATCACCAGAGTAGATTTCCTCAATTTGATAGCACTGGGCCCATAACTAATCAACAACATATGGATAAAATGAATGACTACTTAGACCTCCAAGAGATAGATGATGATGATGTAAAAATGAGATTGTTTGCTCAAAGTCTCACTAATGAGGTTAAAAAATGGTTTAAAGGATTACTAGCTCGTTCTATCCCAGACCTTACTCAATTTCATGAAACCTTCCTTAGAATATGTGAAGTGAAGAAGAACCCTCTGAAAATCCTACAAGAGTATGAAAGTATCAAAAGAGCCCCTGGTGAAACAGTCTGGGACTATTGTATCAAATTTAACAATATCTATAACTCCATCACTACAACAATACAACCCCCTCAAAGACTAGCTCTGATTAAATTCCCATATGGTTTTGACCCTGATATGCCTTACCAATGAAGAGAAAGAAACCCTTCAACCATTGTTGAAATGTAGAGAAATGCAGTCAATGTTGAAGCTAATCTGTTAGCAAAAAGAGATAGACTGAAGGCCAAAACGAGGGTTACCATAAAAGAGGAACATGTTTCTCCTTCCTCTAATGTTAAGTTGGATACTTTAGTAAAAACAATGGAGATAATTAATAAAGCTGATAGAGACCCTCAAAGGGAAAACCAAGGTGGTCCTTAAATTAGAAATCCAAATTACAGGAAAAACCAGCCTTAGATTAAACAAAGAGAGTAGAGAGGCCAAAATGTTCAGCAACAGATTAGACCTCCATTCCAAGAAAACTATGCAGATGAGAAATATAACATACTTGGAGATCCTGAAGAAAATAAAATAAATTTATTTGAGGAAACTGAAGTTGACCATATTTTCCTGACTAAAGAAGAGCAAGACATTTTCCTACTCTCACAACCAGAAGCCATTCCATTACAGTCTGAAGACTACAAACAAGGATATCAGGAAGCAATTATGAAAGTACATAGACAATATAACTTGAGGAATAAAAAGACTGCTGACACTCCTCCCAAGAAGACCTATATTGTTACCCCTTCTACTAGTCAGCCTAAAGATGATTCTCATAAAGAAACTTCTAAGAAACAAGATGCAACTACTAAAGAAATAGAAAAACCTCCTACATCTTTTAGCATTGAAAATGAACTGGATAAAGTAAAAATTTCTATTCTCCTCACTGAATTAATCAATAAAAATTCATATAGATCACAAGTCATATAAACCTTGAAGATAGAGGAAGGGACTGACATAGTCGATTTGACTGATGACCAACCTAAGCTATTGTTTGGACCTGAGATCGAAGGAAAATCTCAAGATGGAAATGTGACCCCTTTCTACATTAGCTTGAATATTCATGATAAAATTCTACACAATTCTATGCTTGACTCTAGAGCCTCACACAATCTAATGCCAAGGGCTATAATTTATGGAGAAGCTAGGCTTAAACATAACCATGCCATACACATTTATATTCACTTGATTCAAGTAAGGTAAGATGCTTAGGATTAATCAAATATTTATGTGTTACTCTAGTCCAAATACTAGAAAAGAGCTTGGTGATGGACATTGTAGTAGCATACATAACTCTTAAGTATGGAATGTTTCTCTCTAGATCCCAGGGAGAAAAATTACAAGGCACTTTACAAATGGACATGAATTATGCTACCATTCTGGTGTTTTGTCAGCCAAGAATATTATACAGGGAGACACTAATGAAGTACATGGTTAGTAGTCAAGACAAACCCAACAATTATCCCTTGTATTCAATACATTCAGACATGGATTCATTTATCTTATATAATAATGAATGTGTAGAAAATGAAGTTTCACACTTAGAGGCTGAAATCAGTAATACAGGGGTAATAAAATGGGATATTCAAGAAAAGTGGGTAGAGGGAGAATCTCTTTGGAATATGAATTTCGATAGGGCTGAGTAAGGATGGAGCAAGGGCAGGTGTTTTCATTGTAAACTCATCAACAAATATGGCAAAGGGACATGGTTACAAACTTAATTTTCAGTGCACCAATAACATAGCTGAATATGAGGCACTGATCTTAGGGCTACAAATTTTAAAGAGATTAGGAGCAAAAAGAATTTTTGTTCATGGGGATTGTGAGCTAATTATCAATAAAATTAAGGGTGAATATTCTGCTAAACACCCTAGATTAAGAGCGTATAGGAATGCAGGCTTAGATTTTTTGCAATGGTTTTCTAAATATGATTTATCTATTATCCCTCAAAGCCAAACTATTTTATCTAATACCTTAGTTGTCTCAAGAAGTACTTGCAAAATGCCTTTCCATCCCAGTAGAAAATGTGCGGTGGAAGTAAAACACAAGCCAGTTGTTCCTGATAATGTAATATATTGGAAAGTTTTTGGTAATGATGAGAAAATAGAGAATTATTTACAAATGAAAGATGAGTTTGAGTGTGTGAATATTGATGTAGATAATGATATTGATGATGATGTAAATAGTAATGAAAAAGAAATAGTTTTAAATGAAACTGATGACAATTAAGAAGAACTTGAGATTCTACAATTAAAAGACAATGTGCTACCAAGAGGATTGGTGCCATTGGAAGAACTTTTTGACTTCAACGATGTGGCCAAAAAGCCAAAAATTGAACCTATAGGAGATGAGGTAGAGGATTGTAACATAGGAACAGAAGAAAATCCTAAAATTGTAAAACTATCTAAATCCTTGCCTCCTAAAGAAAAGCAAAAATACATTGAATTGTTTAAAGAATTCTCTGATGTGTTTTCTTGGAGTTATGAGGACTTAAAATCTTATGATACTAGTATCATAAAGCATACCATCCCCATTAGATAAGAATAAAAACCCTTCAAACAGAAATTAAGAAGGGTAAATCCAATGTTATTACCTCTAATACAAAAACAAGTGAAGAAATTGTTTGATGCTAAAATCATTGTACCCTTGAGGTTCTCAAAATGGGTCTCTAATCTAGTACCAACTAGGAAGAAAACATGAGAAATTAGACTTTGTGTAGATTTTAGGAATTTAAACAAGGTATCTCTTAAAGACAACTATCCTCTCCCTAAAATGGACCATATTTTACAAAGATTAGTTGGTTCTAGTAGAATTTCTCTGTTGGATGGTTTCTCTGGGTACAACCAGATTCTAGTTCACCCTGATGATCAACACAAGACAACTTTTACTACACCTTGGGGGACCTTTATGTATGTCAAGATGCCCTTTGGCCTCATGAATGTAGGGGCCACCTTTCAGAGAGCTATGGACTATGCATTTGCTGATGAAATAGACAGGTTCATAGTAATTTACCTAGATGATATAACTGTGTTTTCAAAAATAGATGAAGATCATTTGCTACATTTGAGAAGAGTTTTTGAAAAATGCAGAAAGTATGGAATATCCTTAAACCCTAAGAAAACTCTTTTTGGTTTAAAGGAGGGAAAACTTCTAGGTCATATTATTTCTAAAGAGGGTATCAGGATAGATCCTAACAGAGTCAAAGCCATACAGAAAGTTTACCCTCCTAGAAACAAGAAAGAAATCCAATCTTTTATAGGCCAAATAAACTTCCTCAGAAGATTTATCCCAAACCTAGCTCAAATCTTAAAAGCCATCACTGATATGCTAAAGAAAGACGTTGAGATAAAATGGAACATTGAAGCCAAAAAATATTTTAACGAAGTAAAGTTAGCCTTAACAACAACTCTTATTTTAGTTAGCCCTGACTTTACAAAAGATTTTATGATTTTTTCTTTTGCATCTGAACATACTATTGCAACTGTTCTTTTGCAGAAAAACAGTGAAGGATTTGAGCAACCTATTGCTTTCTTTAGCAGGGCCTTGAGAGATGCATCCCTAAAATATAACATCATGGAGAAACAAGCCTTTGCATTGGTAAAAGCAGTAAAAGATTTCAGAGTTTACATTTTACATTCCCACATCATTTCTTATGTTCCTAGTGTTGTGGTAAAAGATATTCTTACACAGACAAATCCTGATGGAAAACGAGGCAAGTGGATAGCAATCATCCTAGAGTATGATATTGAAATAAAACCTACCAAGCTTATTAAAGGGAAGGGATTGGCTAAGCTAATGGCTGAGTCAAATTTCCATGCTCTTGACATAAATTTCATAGCTGCTCTTGATGAACATAAAGAGAAGACAACTACACAAGTTTCATAAGCATTTTCTACCTCTACATGGTATGCAGATATCATTTTTTTTTATATAATTTATAAGCTCCTCATAGTTTAACTAAAACTAAAGCTAGATTTCTTAAGTTAAAAGCTATGAAATTTTTCATTTTAGATTAGAATATGTATTGGAAAGATGTTGGAGGTATTTTTTAAAACTGTTTATTGAAGGATGAAGTAGATAAGACCATGCAAGAATTTCATCAAGGAGACTATGGAGGACACTTATATTGGAAAACCACAGTCAATAAAATCCTCAGAGTTGGTTTCTACTGGCCCACTTTATTTGTAGATGTGTACAAGAAGGTCTCAACATGCCATCAATGCCAAATTTTTGAAGGTAAAAGAAAGTTGTTTCCCTTACCCCTAAAGCCTATTTTAGTAGAGGTCCCCTTCTAACAGTGGGGCCTAGATTTCATTGGAGAAATCCATTTGAGCTCCTCATCTCAACATAAATGGATCTCGACAGTGACTGACTATTTTACCAAGTGGATTGAGGCTATCCAAACCAGGCAGGCTACAGACACGATCATCATACAATTTTTAGAAGGTAACATTCTGTCTAGGTTTGGATGCCCACACAAGATCATAACAGACAATGCTGCAGCCTTTAAATCAAGGAAAATGATAGAGTTTTTTCATAAGTATAACATAAAATTAGGACACTCAATTGCCTATTACCCATAAGGAAATGGGTTATCTGAGTCCTCCAACAAGAGTTTAGTCAACATCATCAAAAGATATTTCAGGAGAATAAAAAGTCCTAGCATAAAAATTTGATTAATGCCTTGCGAGCTGACCAAATTAGCACCAAAAAGTCTATTGGGATGTCTCCATTCCAAATAGTATATGGAGTTGATGTTGTTTTTCCTGCTTCTCTAGGAGTTCCTATGTTAAAATTGTTACAAGAATCTCAAGTAGAAACCAATGATTTACAGAGAAGAATTAATCAGTCCATACAGTTGCAGTAGTCCAAGGAGGAAGTCTACAATAAAATTCAAATCATTCAAGACAAGATTAAAATGATCCATGATAGAAGGACTAAGGCAGATGATTTCCAACTAGAGGATCTAGTATTGAAATGGGATTCAAGGAATGAGGACAAAGGTAAACATGGGAAATTTGATCATTTGTGGAAAGGACCCTACAAAGTTGTAGCCTTCCAAGGAAATAATGCATTTTTCTTGAAGGAATTGACTGAATAAGCACTGCCTGGTGGACCTGTCAATGGAAGACTTCTCAAACACTAATTTCCACAAAATTAAATCAGTTTTCACTTAGACTCATTATATATATCATTGTACTATTCTACTACAAGAGTGAAGGTGACTAACATCAAAAATTGAAGCCCGAAGAGAAGGCCTTGAGCTTCTGGTGATTGGTTACCCATATTTAAGAATAACAATAGGTAATCAGTTTATCTACAGAATAAGGACTCCATGCCCAATGGATAAAGGCTACTTATCTACAGTGTTCTTGACATCTCACAAGGAGCATGCCATCCCCATTGGAGCCACTATTAGGGTCCTATAATCTATATGATCATAAGTTGATTATATGTGAATTTTCATGTATATGATTATTGTAAACAATTTTCCTTTCTGCAAATTATTTCCAAAAGAAAAGAAAAGAAAGGAAAAGAATAAGAGAAAAGAAAATAAACGGGATACAAAAGGAAAAAATATATATTTGAAGAAACAAAAGAAAAATCAAACATACGAGAAAATTTAAAAAGAATCAAAATACCCCAAAAATAAATGAGAAAGTCTAAATGTCACTCAAAAAACAAAAGAAATGCATCAGTAATACCTTAGAAAGTTTGAATAATATGTTTCTAGTTAAAATGCCACATTAAAGTTAGATAGATAGGGTTAGTCAGTTTAATCACACCGTTTAAGCATGATTAGGCTTGTTAATAAAATATGTTTAGTTAGAAAATAATGTGTTAACCACATTGTTTAATCGTGGTTTAACTTTGATTTGATTAGATTAGTTAAAGTTGATTAATTAAACTACACCATTTAATCATGGTTTAATTAACAATAAAATAAAATTAGTGTAATATACCTACTTTACATATGAAAAACGCACAAGTATATGGTTGAATAAAGTTTAATACGACATGACCTTTTGTCATTTTTTGAGTAAATTTCATGTGACATTCGATGGTGAAGATCTCACCCACCTAGATCAACGGTGGGTAATCACATTCGCCGCCCCTCCCCCCCGAAGCCCCTCTAACATTTAATCGCGTGGGAGGGGTCCCAAAGGGAGGAAACAAATTACCAATTTTTGCAACATGGCGGCCTCGTAGGTGCTTCGCACCACCCTCATCCTAAAAACCCATTACTACCCTCCCCCCTTTGAAAACCACCCCCCACATCCTACCTATTCCCATGACCATTGAATTTGGTCCGCTCCCATCCATTCCCCTTTCGAAAATAGGCCCTCCTGTCCCCACATTGCTCTGACACCATGAAAATACATGGAATCCTCCCATTCGCCTATTGTCCTACCACCAAATTAACCCCCTGACCCCGCTTCTACCCAATACATTGCTTCCACCTGGCATTTATTCCACCTCAGCATTAGGCCATTAAGCAATTAATTTTTACCCATTCCTGTGACAATGGACCCACTCCTCCAACTGTTAAATTACAACGGTAAATCACTTTTGCCTATATTTACCCTAAAAACTTGTTATGCAGTTTCCTTTGCTGTTTCAAGGTGCCAATTGTATCAAAGATGTTATAGTGCTTTTCCTATACACCAAAACATGTTGCAACACCAATTCATTGGAACCTACCACTGCTACAATTGTCCAGACCACCAATGTGACCTGTATATCCAGCCAATTATCAGTCTGCATTTGGCCACTAGTCTCCAACCATTTTCCCGAGTAATTTGAAAACTCCAATTTTTCCTCTTTCTATTCATCATGGCCCTAAAAGGAAATTCTAAGCAAACCGAGGAAAACCACATGTCACCCAAGTCATAGACCTAGACCATCACCCTTTGGTGGACCAGGTGTACAAAATTGTTGAAACCAGTTGTGAATTCAATTTATATGAACTTCAAAACTGGTTAAAGAAAAATTACTTAGAGCAAAGTGATGACTTGAGTATCTGGGACTCTCTTCTACCCCAATTCATCTTCCCCTAGACACACCATTTCCTTGCATTTGTCTCCTGGTGTTAGTTTAGGTATATTCCTAGTCAGAGGGTAGTTGTTGCCTAGAATGGATACATTCTGTTCACCATAACCCACAAGCCAATCAAACAAATGTTGCAAATCCCAAATAGTTGACTATCTAATCCCATTTTCAGTAGATTCCCTCATGGAACTCTACAAGAAACTTACCTTTCCATAGAGAGCTAAATTTTTGAAATTTTTGTACCAAAAGATGTTTAGTTATCAACGAAGAATCCACCTTACCCATCTTCTATGTTTCCAGACATGACCAAGCAGATTATTTCATTACTATCATGTATTTTAGGCTATCAATCCGATCAGTGGGTTGATGAGCCCATCCTAGGTTTTCTGTCAAAGTTTTCCACAGGAGAAACCTTCTGTCATTTTCAACTATATTTAATTTGTAACAGATACAATTCATGATCAATTTCTAAAATTCTCAATAAAGGGAGTGTTTAAATATGAATATGTATTAGTTTATCTATTTTTATTTCACCAGGCCTAGAGATTCCATATTTCATTGTAAGAATTAGATGAGCAAGGAAACGCTCAATCAGTAATTCATTGGACTTCCTTGATGAGGAAGCATTCTAATGAGTTTACATTCAGTGACTTTGTAGATCAGTTTCTATATACAATTTTCTACTTGTTGAACAATGGCATGGAGCCTAGGATAGGACCATAAATACAGAGAATTATGCAGCTCAGTGAGAAGACTAATATAGGAGATTGGTACTTGTACCAAATCTATACCAACAACAAAGTTTATGGGGTTGAAATTCCACCATACATGCTGCCAAAATTTGTTCCCATGAGGATCTTCTCATTAGAATACATAAGATAGATGATAAATATAAATGATCTACAATTTGTTGCAACAAAGAAGAAGTCTCAGTTTAAGATCAAGACACATGTTCGACCTTTTATATGTAACACCATGGCAACAGGTAAGGAGGTAGATTTTCTTCTTAAGCAAATTAATTTCAAGTTGAGTTTCTCCTGGTCATATGACCCCTTTGGCATCATTTCCAAACTAAGAGCAGAGAAAAAAACCACTCCCTATACTCACACTCCTAGACCAGAGATAAAGAAATTTATGAATCGAAGTCAGTGGGAGGAGAATACTCTACAAGAGGCAGAAGAGAAGGTGATATCCACAACTACCTCACAGACTCTAGTACCTCAAGAGAAACATGAAAAGAGACCAAGGGAGGATGTTTCCCCTTTAGTGACAGAGATTGGAGTCAAGGAGTTTCAGATATACAAGAAGAAGCAGAAGACTAATCCTATACTAGTTTTTCTATAGGAGGATGATGAGCAATCTTCCATAGTCCTAACATGCCCTTATGCTTCCACAAGGAAAGAAGATATCCTCACATGATCTCCATCTTCCTAAACTTCCCAAGATCCCCCAGATACAACTCAAACAACAAAGTTGGTTTAGGACTAGGCTGAACTAAACATCTTTGCCAAATTCAAAGAAATCAAGAAGAAAAATGAATTGCTCAAAGCCACCACATACAACCAATTCTGGAAGCAAAAAACCTCTTCACAACAAAATATTCTTTCAGCCTTTGACACAGAAAAGGGGAAAATGAAAATTGCATTCCTTCAAGCGCAGGTCCCATTTCCAAAAACTCCAGCTGATTACAAGAAGTCTATATTTTCCTTTGATACCCAGCAAATTCACCCTATTGACCAAAGAGATAGGTATAAACAAACTGGTGAAATGCTATACTCCACTCTGACCAATACTGCCATGACAACATCCAAATTGTAGGCCTCAGTCAGCAACATACAATCTTATTTAAAACTTGAAAATATTTCATCTCTGGCTAAAGATACAAAGATTAAATCATTAGAAGACCTTGTAATCAAACTAGGGTATGATCCCAGCGATGTGAAAGAAGCAGAAGATATTGTAACAAGGAAGAATGATGATATTGCAGCACTCAAGAAGTAGCTCAAGATTCCCTCTACAAAAGACCCACATACTAAGTGTTGGGCATGGAATCCCCCCTAAGGCATATTTTGGGGCTTAAAGCCCAAGTTTTGACCAAATCTTGTTGTAAATCACCGTAAATTGCGGGCGCGAGGTGCGAAAGTATCATAGAGTCATAGGGTTGTCCACCCTAGTTTTGTAATGTAATGTTGGCTGGATAGACCTACCCATGGTCCATGGACCATGGGATTGTATAAATAGAGTGAGGCTCTAGTTGTAAAGAAAAAAAGGTCATGCGATAGAACAAATAGCAGAAGATATAAGAGAAAAGTCTAGTTTTGGGTCGTAGAGTAGGAGAAGGCTCTGTTGCTGAGTGCGTAGAGGCCTAGTAGTTTGTAGTTGAGTACGCAGACCCCTACAGCTGAGTGCGCAGGGTGTAGTCAAGTCTATAACCGAGGAAGAAAGTAATAAAGAGAAGTTGTGTTATAAATCTGTGTATCTGTTCTTGGGTTAATGAATGATTGATATACTTTGCAATTGTATTGTTTATTTAATGTGCGCATCTGTATGAATGGTTTATGTTAAAGTATAACTTAAAGTACTCAAGTTGGCAAAGCTAACTAACTAACATCGAAACATAAGTAAGATCTGGGGTGATAATGAAGGGTGAAACGTTCAACCCCTCGGTAGGGCTGCGCAAAGGTAGTATATCAAGTTGCAAGGCACGAGAAAGTGCGTGAGGCAACCTGCACACAGGGTCAAACCGCGGACCAGTTGAACTCATTAGACATCTCGAGGGTGCAGAAACCTGGTTCTAGCACCCTCCCATACTACTTCGAGTGAGACCTCAGTCCGCGCTCCGCGGATTGTTGCTGACAGGACCAGTAGTACAAGGATTTGTTTATCTAATTAACTCTAAACTTGGGTCAGGCCTCAACAAGCCAACAAATGGTCCCGTTGCCGAGACCAGGATCTGCATAGAGATGTCTGATGTCGTATCATTGGAATCTGACAAAGAAAGGAATTGAAGATTGGCTGGACAGAAAAATTCACGAGTTCTTGGCGCAGGAAAACAGGAAACCACGACTATCAAAAGAAGAGTGGTTAGATTACTACTTGTATACGGAGATCCACGAAATTTTCTTTGCATCGTTCCCAACTAAGTTGTACATGTGGATCGTGAAGCTAGCAGACAGTCAAGGAAGGTGTAGACTCGACAAACCTATTGTGTGGACTCCAGAATTGGTTCGCAGACTAGAAGCATCAGAAGAGAAGATCGCGTGCGTAGTGGATCGTTGGCTCAACCGAATTATAGGAGGATTTATCACTGAGTTCGTGGTAGTATTTCAATCAGCTATAATGAGGTAGAATGATGCTTCCTCAAAGGACTGCGAGGTAAGTACATTAAATCTTTGAACACTTGGATTAAAATGCTACTGTGTGAAAAACGGGTTATGTGAATAAATTGATGTTTGGGGCTACGCGGAGTGGGAGGATCTATAGAAACGAAGGTAGTGCAGAACTAGAAACCAACCCCTTGATTTCATCTCTGTGAGTGATCTTAACTGGATCCTCAAACACTCTTAAAAGTTTCCTAAACTCTGTAAAACTCATCCCAAAGTTTCAAAGTGCTATGGATGTTAAGCTTATCAGAAATAACCTCTGAACAATGGCAATTTGTGGTCAACACGGAGCAACAAGGACCCTCAGTCAAAGTGCGCAAACCATTGGCCCATGGTAGCCGCGTGCTAGTGCAAACTGGAAAAATGGGAACTTAAATCTAAAGTGCTAATCACATATCGCAAGGTGTCCCCTTCAGTGAAGGAAAGCCTCGAGCACTTGGTCACGGGGAAAAGCATAAAACTGTATGGAAATCCCCGATTCCTTCAGAAGGCAGGAACTGTGCTAAAACTGACAGGATATCAGAAGGCCCTTAAGTGATAAGCAGGTTCAACCGAGTCCCACCTGATTCCATACAACGGGTGACATGCGTCTAGTGGATGAGAGAGAAAACCGCTCTCATCACACAATTAAAGGTCATGCTACTTACCCGCGCGATATGGACGGAAATCGTAGGATCTGGAGGCCCCAGATCAATGACGGAGAAGCAATCCGATGGGTGACTAGATTCGACAGGGAAATAGGCTGAGGTGGATAAGATTTGAGATCCGGCATGACTGATGATTTGGCAGAGGAATCAGTTTCGCGAGCAATCTTGGAGCAACGGAAATAATGACCTTCCAAAGAGAACTGATACTTAGTTCGTGAGGAAACAGGTGGCCACCTCTCTATGAAGCGTTACAATGATGATGATGCAGAGAAGGGAAATTCCAGCTGACAAAGGTAGGAGATCCAGAGAGCCAGGAAGAAGAAACGAACAGTCAAGGAGCGGATTGGCTTTAAGCCACGAACAGACAAAGAAAGAGGAGGAGAAGGAGAAGCAAGAAAAGAGAGCAAAGAGAGAGAGAAGAAAAAATTGCAGAGAACAAAGAAGCCAAGCTGACCTGCAAAACAAAGGCAACATCGAGCAGACAGAGACAAAGAGAGTCTGAGAGTCTGTGAACTCCAAAAAAGGCTTGAGAGGTTCAAGCAACTCCTCTATGTATACCTATAAGGTATCGAGTACCAAATTGGACTTATACCACTGAGACCAGTTGAGGTCGAGATTTAGTAAGGGGAGTCTGTGTACTCTAGAGACTTGGGGAATCCAAGTACAGTCCTACTAATCATTATCTATTAATTGAGATTCAATTTGAGCTCACTGTTGTAACACTCTGCTCTTTAAGACACAATAAAAAGGCCACCACTGAAGGTTGGACTAGGAGACGTAGCCTAGGAGGATTGTGTGAACTCTTTATTAAATATGTTGTGTTTATGTGTTTTCTTATTGTGTTGTCTTACTGTTTCAATGTCTGTGTATTTCACAATCTTATCGATCCGTTGCATAAGATAACATAGGCACACCCCAACACTTGATTCTGTAATACCTTCATTAATTAACTGAGATCATTCATGAGTGATTTTAGATCAAGTGGTATCATAGCTCCTAGGTTGTTAAGGTTAGACAAGCTTGTGCTAAATTTTGTTGTTGAATGCTAACTAGATCAAAGCTTAAATTAGGAGAAGGAGAGTTGGTCGAAACTAACCTAGAAATTGGAAGAGTCTGTCCTAAGAAGAAAATGTTAGAAGAAAGTCCCTTGGGACCAGACCCCCAATTCATAGATAGTTACTTGGCCATGAGGTCCATGGTAGAGGAAATGTACAAGGAGTTTAAGAAAGGTAAAGATGAAGATTCATCACACTCCAAAGAAAAAGGTGAAGAAGAATCTCTCCTCCATGACCACTCAAAAGGTAAATGGAAAGAAGAAAACTTTCTCACACCTCCTAATAGCCCTGAACATAAAAAGAAGACATCTTTGATTAAATTAGATGTTAAACTTGATTTACCAATATATGATGGAGAGTTGAATGTAGAGAAGCTGGATAATTGGATCAGAAAAATTGATGTTTATTGCAGAGTGCAGAGTATCGACTCAGACAAGAGTAAGATTCAGCTGGCCAGCCTACGCCTTGGAGGCACTGCCTTGGTATGGTGGGAAGGTAGGACACAAGCTGACATGAAGAAACATGGTAAGATTCTTTCTGTCTGGAGTGAATTTGTTTCTGCAATCAAAAAGCAGTTCTATCCACTAGCTTACATGTAGCAAGCCATGATGAGCTGGCAAACTCTTCACCAATTGAAAGGGAAAAGTGTACAAGGTTACACCCAAGAATTTAGGAAAAGAACTTTGATTCTAGGAATTTCATTAGACTTACCTGAGACTCTATTGAAGTACATAGGTGGTCTACATAGCTACATGAGGCACACTATCCTCATGTTTAGTCCCACTAGTATAGATGAGGTATCTGTTCAAGCTATGCATCTAGAAGCTAGAGGAAAGAATGGGAACCCAAAAGTTGGAGGATCATCGAAGCCCATTGCAAGCAAGAATAAGGAGAAAAGAAAACAGAAATGAAAAGAGAGGAAGGCTAACACTGCACAGAAAAGCAAGTCTTCATGCACTCACTGTAAGAAGGATGGACATGATGATGAGCACTGTTGGATTCTACATCCGGAGTTGAGACCTAAGAAGTTCAAGGGAAAGAATAAGAAGACTGTTGCAGCTATTCAGAAAGATTTGGGGTCAGACTCAGGAGATGAAACAACCATTGCAGCCACAGGTATAAAAGGTAAAAAGTCTGAAGCATCTACTAGTAATTCTGCACAATCTATTAATGATGAAGAAAATGAGAGAAAAAGACATGAGCTTTTCCATATTCGAGTTATTTCCAAACATCAAAAGATTGATAATTTGTTTGATAGTGGCTCACAAGTAAATTTAATTTCTAAAGCAATTGTAAATAAGTTGGGATTACTGACTACACCTCACAAGAAACCATACCCATTAGGTTGGTTAAGTGATAAAGCACAACTACAAGTGACTAGAGAATGTAAACTTAAGTTTTCTTTTGAGTCAGCATTTGTAGATTACGTTGAGTTAGATATAGTTCCTTTGGATATATGTGGAATTGTTTTAGGAAGTCCTTACTTGTATGATAGAAAAAACTATTTTCTATAGAGCTGAGAACAAGTACCTACTCGTTAAAGATGGAATTGAATACTTTGTAAGGGCTCACAAGCTAAAGAATAATTACACTCTCACAAACTCAGGGTAGATGAAATGAATTGTCAATTCATGCAAACAATTTTTACTGATGGTTGTAAAGGAAAAGAAACCTGATAAAACTAATGTATTCGAGGACAGTGATGCTAAATAGCAAGCTGATTTAGAAAAACTTGTTTCAGAATATGATATCTTGTTTCAAGAACCTAAAGGTCTGCCTCCCAAAAAGGAAATAGTGCATGATCTTAATTTGCAGCAAAATGCTCCATTTCCTAACATCAGAATGTATAGGTTGTCCACTTTAGAGAATGAAGAAATCAAGAAGCAGGTGTAAGAGTTGCTCGAGAAGGGGTGAAGAAAAAAGATGGCTCGTGGAGAATGTGCATTGATTACCGAGCACAAAATAAGATAACAATAAAAAATCGTTATCCCCTTCCTCACATAGATGATCTATTAGACCAGTTAAAGGAAGCTATTTATTTTTCCAAGTTAGGCTTGCATAGTGGATATCATTAGGTTAGAGTTGCAGAACAAGATGCATGGAATATTGCTTTCAAAACAAAGCAGGGATTGTATGAGTGGCTGGTTATGCCTTTTGGCTTAACTAATGCTCCTACTACTTTCATGAGAATAATGAATGATGTACTCAGATCTTTTCTTGATGATTTTGTTATTGTATATCTGGATGAAATTCTAATATTTAGCAAAATGTGGGAAGAACATTTAAATGATGTTAAGCAGACACTAGATGTTTTGAAAAGAGAAAAATTTTATGTTAAAGTCTCAAAATGTGAATTCTAAAAAACATCTTTGAATTATTTGGGACATATAGTAGGGGGTGGTGAATTGAAGATAGATCCCTCTAAGGTGGCAGTCACTGTAAATTGGCCTAAACCCAAATCTACTACAGAAGTTAGAAGCTTCTTAGGAGAAGCACAATATTAGAGAAAGTTCATTTCTAACTTTTCCTTAATTGTAGCTCCCTTACATGCTTTAACAGGATTGAACAAGGTGTTTCAGTGGGGAGGAAAACAGTAGAAAGCCTTCGACACCTTGAAAGAAAAGATTAGTACAACACCAGTACTAGCAATGCCTGATCTTCAAAGACCATTTGAGATCCAAATGGATGGCAGTGACTATGCCATGGGAGCAGTGTTGATACAACACAGTAAACCCATATGTTATCATTCTGAGACATTTAATTTTGCAGTAGTTAACTATCCCACATATTATAAAGAATTGTATGCATTAGTACAAAGTGTGAAAAAGTGAAAACATTACTTAATGGGCAAAGAGACAGTTATACATACTGATCATCAACCACTTCAATATCTACACTCCCAAACTAAGTTGTAGCAATCAAGGCACTATAGATGGATGGGTTTTCTACAACAGTTTCATTTAGTCATCAAATATAAAAAGGGCATACACAATAAAGTTGCAGATATGTATCTAGACCTATTATAAATGCATCCACTATACTTAAGCATATTTCAGTACTGCATGAGAACTACATTGAACAATATGCTCAAGATATAGATTTTAGAGATGTATATACAGATTTAAGTCAAGGAAAACGAGTAGAAGAATTGGATTATCACATTAAGGACCAACTCTTGCATCATTTTGGGAAGCTATGCATTCCACAAACTGAAAGAGTAAAGATAATTCGGGAAGCACACACTTCTCTAATATCAGGTCACTTTGGTGTAAGTAAAACGGTTGCACAGCTACAAAGTTTTTGTTATTGGCCAAAAATGAATGAGACAATTTCTAGATATGTAAGAGGGTGTACCATGTGTGCTAAAAGCAAGCCCAACAATAGAAAACTAAGCTTGTACACTCCACTACCAGTTCCTTCTCATCCTTGGGAAAGTGTTTCCATTGATTTTGTTGGAGGACTGCCTAAAGCTAGGAAAGGTCATGACTATTTATATGTTGTTGTGGATAGGTTTAACAAAATGTGTATTTTGATACCTCATAATAAACAGATTACAACTGAAAAAACTGAAAAGTTGTTCTTTCAGCATGTATGGGTTCATTTTGGATTACCCACTTCCATTGTATCTGATCGAGACACCCGATTTGTTGGGAAGTTTTGGTCGAGTCTGTGGGAACTGATGGACACCAAACTAAAGAAAAGCACAACCTTTCATCCACAGATAGATGGCCAGACAGAAGTAGTCAACAGGACAATGATCCAGTTGCTCAGAGGCTATTGCAACAAGCATCCCAAACTTTGGGATGAACATTTGTGTTATGTGCAACATGCTTACAACCGAGCAAAACATTCTTCTACACAAAGATCTCCTTTTGAGACCTGCTTTGGTTTCACACCTAGGTCTACCTTGGATTTTGTCTTTGGTAAAGACAGAGCAGTTGATGGCCACAATGATGTGGACAAGGCAACCAAGTTCATTGAAAAAATCCAAGAGATTCACCAGGCAGTACAGGAACAACTGGAAAAGAGCCAAGCCAAATAGAAGGCAAGGCATGACAAGCATCGTATGGAGCATAGTTTCCAAGTTGGTGATCAAGTCTGGCTGTATATCAACAAAGACATAATGCAAGGTGAAGGTAAAAAGCTAAAGCCAATAAGGTATGGAACTTTCAAGATACTTGAGAAAATTGGTGAGAATGCTTTTCACCTTGATTTACCAACTTACATGCACATCTACTCAGTCGTTAATGCAGACAGCTTGAGACTATTTAAACCTTCATTAATTGAAGATCCCAAAGAGCAAAGTCAATTGCCTTCTATTGATGATCTTTTACCTGAATATCTCAATGAATTGTAGGAAGATAGAGTTCTGGACAAGAAGGTGAGGATGACACGCAATGGAGATGTTGAGTACCTCAGGATTGGACTCAAGGGTTCAAAGCCAAGCAGTGCAAAATGGATAGAGATTGGACAAGTGAGACAGCTATACCCTCACTTAGTCGATGCTTGAAAACCAACTTTTGGTGGTCCAAAAGCTTTTTCAATGGGAAGGCCGTGATCCGAATTGGATCCTCAAACACTCTTAAAAGTTTCCTGAACTCTGTAAAACTCATACCAAAGTTTCAAAGTGCTATGGATGTCGAGCTTATCAGAAATAACCTCTGAACAATGGAAATTTGTGGTTAGCACAGAGCAACGAGGACCCTCGGTCAAAGCGCGCAGACCGTTGGCCCATGGTAACTGCATGCTAGCACAAACTGGCAAAACGGGAAGTCAGATCCAAAAACAAAGGCAGTTTCTGATACGTGACAAAGTAGAGTCCTACTAATCATTATCTATTAAGTGAGACTCAATTTGAGCTCACTGTTGTAAAACTCTGCTTTTTAAGACACAATATAAAGGCCACCACTGAAGGCTGGACCAGGAGATGTAGCCCAAGAGGATTGGGTGAACTCCTTACTAAATTTGTTGTGTTTATGTGTTTGCTTGTTGTGTTCTCTTACTGTTTCAGTGTCTGTGTATTTCGCAATCTTATCGATCCATTGCATAAGATAACATAGGCACACCCCAACACTTGAGTCTGTAATACCTTCATTAATTAACTGAGATCATTCACGAGTGATTTTAGATCACCAAGAGAGCAAGGAAGAGCTCACGAAGGTCTCACCAATAAGTGTGATTAGCTTGATAAAGCAACGAATTTCGTGCTTACCACTCCCACCTACACCACTGCCAGCTTCACCAACTTCAACCCTGTCTTCACCCACACCACCTCCGCCAACACCACAGTTCAATATGGAAAATGTGATAAAGTTGCCAGTGTTTAAGGGAGTAGGGAATGAAGACCCAAACTAGTTTTGGTTCATGGTAAAGGCTATATGGGAAGTGCAGTGAGTCACAGATGAAGATATAAAGAAAGCAACGCTGGTTAGCACTCTGCAGGATCGCGCACTGACGTGGTACATTAAGCATTCCAATGACAATCCGAATGCAGGGATCGTGGATATCCAAGCTACGTTGGACAAAGAATTTAGTAGGCTAAAATTAGAGACACAGTCAATCATTGGATTTAAGGAAATCATGATGCCTCTAGGCGAGACCCCCAGGAGTTAGATCAGAGACTGAAGAAAAAAATCCGTGAAGCTTATATGACCTTGACGGATGGGAAACACCGTGCATGGTTTGTAGCATTGCTAACACCACATCTAAGGAACAATTTGCCACAATAGAAGCTAACCACTCAGGCTGATGCCTTAGAGATGGCGATGAGATTGCACGAAACCCCGATACAAGATCCTAACCTGGGAGTTCAACAGATCCATGCGCAGTTGCAGAACTTATTCCTTGAGATGCAAAGTTTGAAA
The DNA here is from genome assembly GCA_031772625.1 of Pinus tabuliformis. Classification (NCBI taxonomy): domain Eukaryota; kingdom Viridiplantae; phylum Streptophyta; class Pinopsida; order Pinales; family Pinaceae; genus Pinus; species Pinus tabuliformis. The sequence goes on from CM062813.1 coordinate 923,840,304, forward strand.
CAAGACAAAACAGCTCACCCAAAAGCACGTGAGGAAGTATGGTGCATAAAATGCAAAGGCCAGGGACATGACAAGGACCATTGTCCAGTGTTTGCGAATTACCTAGCACGAGGAGGACCAATGCCATTGAGACCGGAGGCACAAGCAAGACCAAGTGCGACACCTGCATTATGTTGCGCGATTTGTCAAATAAGCAGGAAGCATGCTACAGATAACTACCATGTATTACAGAAGTATACACAGAATTTCAAATAGTTGTTCTGTAATTTTGCAAATCAGTAGGCCACGATGAGCGCACCTGTAGAAGTTATGAACTATTGATGGATCATACTCCTACCTATAGAGTTTAGACCAAAACATGGGCCCTCGATCAAAATGTAGGGATGGCACACACTGGATTTCAAGGGCGCAGATGAAGTCGAGGAGGAATGGGACCGAGATTGTACAAATCCAATGAGACTATCATGCTTGTATTATATGCAGTTTGATCAGGAGACAGAGGACTATCCCACACTGATTGTATGCAGTCTGATCATGAGACAGAGGACTGTCCCACACAGATAGCGAGGTTGCATGATAAGGGAACACTCCAGCCTCCCCCAACTCAGAACCTACAAATGATAAGGTCTGAGTCACGCGAGGAGGACCAGAATGTGAATATCATGCTCTGGAGTGATATCACGACAGGCGGTGACAAAGGTAAGCATCCCAAAGAGAGTGTCTGGGTTCGCAAGGCTCCATGCTAAGGAGACATTCATGGAAGCTGAGAAGAACTTCGAGGATGCCTCCACTTCAGGAAGTAAAGACAGATTGGAACCAGAAATGGACCCATCAATGCTCACTACATTCTTGGAGACATGCATGAAGTTGTTGTGCAATAGAAAGGCTATGAAGGGACTGCAAGAAATCATCATTGAATGTGCTGGGACTATGCCAGGAGAACCGTGCGTAGTCCGGAAGCTCGGGAAGCACATGATGTGAACACGAAGGGAGATGAGATTGACCGCGCAGATCGAGGAATATGAAATGGATCAAGTGATTTTTGATCTATGGTCGGATGCGAATGTCTTGCCAAAGTAGACATGGGAGTGTATGGGTAGGCCTAGACTACAATGGTCACCTATCCAACTACACATGGTGAACCAACAAAAGGTCCTACTGATGGGGAGATTGCAGGGAATTACAGTAGATATTGAAGGAGTGAGCGGGCTTGCAAATTTCAAAGCAATAGAGATTGTTGATGACATCAATCCCTATCCCGTGCTATTGGGTATAGATTGGGCCACTAACATGAATGGTGTGATAAATCTAAAGAACTGCTAGATGATTTTTGAGAAAAAATCACTGCGCGTAGTGGTACCTTTAGACCCTACAGAAGGATCAGGCTACATAGAGCAAGTACGCAACTATGACAGCGATGATGATCTAGATTGTATCTATAAGATAACCGCGTAGGAGCAGGACTGGGTAAATCCAACAGCGGATGGCAGAATCTCGTGGGAGCGTGAAAGCTCCTGCACCTCAAATTCAGATGAAGAAATAGAACAATGGCAGAATCGGTTACATGAGGTAATCACGCTCCACTATAACATGATGACAAGGTCATTGCATTATGTGATCATAGAAGTTAGAGATCTACCTACGTATGATGGGTTGAGTGAGGTGGATGATTTCCTGAACAAATTTGAAAGAGAAGTACCGAAACAACAACGTTTCGACGCTCTGAAATGGGTACTGCGTGCTATGCCCGCAAGATGGTGGGGTACGCACCGAAGGAGTTTTGAGGACTGGAGCAAATGTAGAAGGATGATGAGCATGTGTTTTGGAAGGCCCCAGATGCGGATTAAAGCCGATTATGATGGACGAAATAGCCTGTGCACCCACCTTTCTAGATGGGTACAGGCGTATGATGCATAACCTACACAACGACACACCATCCTCAGGATAGGAAACATGACCGATAAGCAGGAGAGGGCCAGACAAGGGCACGAACAACCCCTCCATTTGGGACTAGGAAGTATGGTAAGACCAAGTGCGCAAATGCATATTCACGTAGAAGCTTTTGATAAAGTACGCGAAGCACTGAACATGGTTCACCATGTGAACCGGGCTGACTGGGACCTGCGCGTGCCAACGGTTCTCTGAGCATATAGGAGCATGTACAAAACCTTGACCATGCAGGCACCCCTAAAGCTGAGGTATGAAGCGAAGGCTGTCATCCCCATGGAACATGAAAAGCCTAGTCTGCGCATAACAGCACCAGTAGACACAATGGTTCGCGAAGTTTGGAAAGAAAGAATCACACAACCGCAAGAAGTAGAACGCATGAGACTGGAGGAAGAAATCCAAAGGGGAAACCTTAGACTCCACGAACTTGAAATAGAAAGAGTATGGTTATGGAAGAAAAGCATTCTGGCGGACGCAGAAGTCAAGAAACTGGAGGATGAAATGAAGAAATATTTCTCAGCAAAAAGACCATAATATTAAGGCAGGTTGTGTACGATCATGAGAACAAGGTTGAGGCTTATTGCCGCGAATTTCTCAATCTGATGTTGTGGCTTAAACCACATATTGCTAAGCATAGAGACTGCAGTAGCGTGTTGCAAGTAATAAAGTGCGCAATGCCAACCATAACAACAAAAGGTGTGGATTCTTCAGGAACCACGATGAACGATAGGATGGAACTTTTCACTGGTGGTGCAACCACCTAACTAGCTGAAGGAAGGACAGTCTTAGCACTCCAGGTAGTTGGAAGGGAGCGCGGGACTATAAACTATTCTACCTGGGAGCTGTGTGATAATGGAGGTGCGTGTAGAAACAAAGAGTCACAAGGTCCGTGACCACGCATGGGGGCTGCGTTGCCATGTAGGGTGGCCAGAAAGTGACCGTTGAAGTCACTATTCACGATGGGATGCTCGACTTGAGGCCAAATGGAGTGGGCGGCATGCATTTAAGACGCGATTTATGGGCAAAATCTAGGAAAATCTGCCGCCAAGGGAGCATTAATGGACCGGATTTGGGGGGAACAGTCAAATTCAAATTCCTAAAGCGCTATAAAATACAAAGGGCTACCCAACAAACAACACTTGGCCTTTTGCGAATTGAGCAATCGAAAAGAAACCTGATTGTCATGCGCTGAGTGTTGATTGAGCCCCTAAGTTTGTGAGTGCCATATTTCCAAACGAATACAATGACAACCGCTAAGGATGTTATGGAAATAACAGAAATATCTACTGAGGAGGCCGCGCAAGCCCTGACTGTAGGGGATGCTCCGGAAGGTGCTAGAATTGTGGCAGAAATTTCCAAGTCACCGGGTACGCCATGACCCAAGAAGGACAAACAAGTAATGGTTCTGTTGCGTGTGTCCCTGCAGAACCTGCCGTGCACCAAGCTATCAATGTAGGAGAAGGGGAAAGTAGTCACAATAGAGACAGATGAAGAAGAGGAAGATTTGCAAGATCTTATCCTCGCAGAAGAAGAGGATGAAGGCATGGAGGTGGATGCTCATCCTACACACTCTACAACAAAACTTCTCACCTATGTCCCCCCACGAAAAGGGAAGGCCAAAGTGCCCAAGGACCTAGATGAGACCAAGAGCTCACTCCAGATCCCACTCCTCCTAGATGGCATTATGTTTGAAGGTACGCACCTGGGCCGCATGCCAAGCCTGAAATTCGAAGATTGGGACCTCGCTAACCACAAGTTCCCTCATCTTGAGACCGGAAACCTCATGAAGCATAACACCACGGGGGGGTGACAACATTAGAGCCGCGAAAGTGGTTGCGTGGAGTGGAAAAGGCCAGGCTGTTGAACCTACTTTGGGTGTCGCATTTCCACCGTGCCCCAATAACCATTTTCGTAATCAGGCAGCTGCTTTGCCTGGTGCATGATGGGTGCTTATGGCTGGAGGAGCCCATCCCCATCACGACAGACTTGATCCATCGCGTCTCCCGACTTCCGTGCAAAGGGGAGGACCCCACAGCGATATCGAAAGGAAAGGACAGTGATTTGGCCATCACGGAGGCCATGAAGAAAAAGTACAATCTGGAAAAGAAGAAAAGGGGCTATGCCATCTCCAACATCAAGGAAAAAGTAATACACGTGGCAACCCAAATCCTGGCAGGAAAAGCTATGTGCAAGTGCCACACAGACAAGGTACCTGCGCCGGTGGTCGCACTGGCCGAGCAGTGCACGGAGGGGGTCCAGTTTAACTAGTCTGAATTCCTCTACACAGAATTTTTAGAGAATTGTCACGAAGCCCAGGAACAGGGTAAAACGTTCCACTATGCATGGTTGTTGCTGTCCATAGTGCTCGTAGCTGGGGAATTGCCAGAGGATAGTCAATTCCCCATAATTGACAGAGATTTACCAAAGGCTGTGAAGTACGCTTCACTCTGGGCTACGAAGGATGCTCAAAGGGTTTGCGACTGCAAGATCTTCTGGGTGCTCATGGAGATGGACCTCAGGATGTGGATCAACCATAAGCCATGGTTGCCACCCATGGTCTACAACAGTTTGCAGAGCTTCGCAGACTTTAAGGCTGACATGCATAACATATATATTAGGGCACGGAAGGACCCGACAAAACAGTGGACAAAGCTACCCTTTGTAGCCACCGACGACGCCATTTTCATTGTCCTGGAGGCATGGCCACCAGAGTGGCGTGCCCCAGACCTCGCAGAGATCAAAATATCGGCGGCACAAAGAAAGAAAGATGAGGCGAAGCTGCGCATCGCACAGTTGGATGAAAAGTGAAGAAAGGATGCAACAACAGCAGCAGAAGTGCGGGCAGCGCGATACGCAGCACAGAAAGAAACCGAACAGGAGAAGGCCACAACAACAGCAGCAACATAGGAGGCAGCTGTGAAGTCAGGCAAGGACCAAACAACACAAGGGCAGGAAGCAGAGACCGAAGAAGGAGGCGTGGACCCATAAACTGCGTCAACGTAGCTGAAGTGATAGCACCCAACAAAGCGGGTTGGATCGTGGAAGAAGATCAAGGCTTCAAAATTATCCATTGACCCGATCACCTTAACCGAGGGTGATCTACACAACATTGACACGACAATGCGTGATGTCACCTCTCAGGCTCTCCAAGATTTCATGCAAGAGAACCAGATTGTGTTGGGGGCCCTCAGAGCACAGCTGCAGGAATTACAGGTGCGCCTTCCTCAGGTTGGTACCCTCTCGACCAGCCTCGCAGCCGGCTCAACAGTAGTGGAGTAGGTGTTGTGCGCATGAATGAAAAACACCATAGTGCTACCGGAAGGAGCACTATTACCATCAAATGAGGTTGATAGGCTTGTGGTCAGTGTGCTAAAAGGTCTCGGTATCAATCTAGCTGCACCTCCATGTTAGACTTTATATGGGCTACAGGATGGGATAACTGTAGAACTTTGAGCTAGAGAGCACCACGCACTCCAAGTGCTCAGTGAGTAGAAGATAAATATGGAACAACTCAGCTTGCAGCACCACGAAGTGGTGTCGGAGAATCAACAACTGGTCTAGGTGATAGACGACGCTTTCCAAAGTGTCCCGAAGCTGGCCATCCTAGCAGACATACCAAGAGAGGCGCGGATCCACAGGTTAGCAGCAGGGGTCCACGAGGTGAAGGAAGAAACGACAAAGGTTCAGTTGGAGCTGAACGTTCAGATCAATGAGCTGCAGTTCAAGGTGCAGCCATCCACTCCCCCAAAAGTTAGAGAACAGCGCGTTAGTGCTATCACAGTAGGATTGGAGGAAATTGGAGGTGCAGTGCAAGACTACACCAGCATGTTGGAAGAATCACTTAAGTTCCTCACAACTCTGCAGGAGGACCCCAACATCTAGTGCTTAGAGACAGAGGTGCACAAACTCCAAAAATAGTATGAAAATGTTCGAGGAACTGCGCAGACATTGGTCCTCACTTAGAGGCTTGTGAGGATGCAACAGGCCAAGGCACTGAAAGAACTGGTGGATGCGGCATGACATAATGAAGCAGTCCTAAAAAAACACATTCAACCTTGGATCGAGGAAGCCTTCACTATCACGACAGGAATCGAAGGCAAGCTCTCCCACATGCAGGGGATGCACACATTGATGTAGAGAAGCACCCCCAATACAGAGGCCTCGGAAAAACGCATGCAACAGATCCAACAAGCCGCAGCTCAGTGCGTTGCTGACCTCCGGGTAGTTCGAGAAAAGATGGCGGGACTCTGCGCAAAGATCGTTGCACCAACAAAGTGACTCAAGGTCGAGTCATGATGTTCGTGTTGGGGGCCTGTTGGGCATGGAATCCCCCAAGGCATATTTTGGGGCTTAAAGCTCAAGTTTTGACCAAATCTTGTTGTAAAGCTCCGCGAATTGCGGGCGCGGGGCGCGAAATTATGATAGAGTCATAGGGTTGTCTGCCCTAGTTTTGTAATGTAATGTCGGCTGGATAGACCTACCCATGGTCCACGAACCATTGGATTGTATCAATAGAGTGAGGCTCTAAGTTGTAAAGAAAAAAAAGTCATGGGATAGAAGGAATAGCAAAAGATCTAAGAGAAAAGTCTAGTTTCATGTCGTAGAGTAGGAGAAGGCTCTACTGCTGAGTGCTCAGAGGCCTAGTAGTCCGCAGTTGAGTGCATGGACCCCTGTAGCTGAGTGCACAAAGTAGAGTCGAGTCTGTAACCGAGGAAGAAATAAAGAGAAGTTGTGTTATAAATCTGTGTATATGTTCTTAGGTTAATGAATGATTGATGTTCTTTGCATTTATACTGTTTATTTAATATGCGCATCTGTATGAATGATTTATGTTAAAGCATAACTTAAAGTACTCAAGCTGTCAAAGCTAACCTACTAACATCGAAACATAAGTAAGATTTGGGGTAATAATGAAGGGTGTTGCATTTAGCCCCTCGGTAGGGCTGTGCGAAGGATCAGGTTGCGAGGCACGGGAAAGTACGTGAGGCAACCTTCGTGCAGGGTCAAACGTGGACTAGTTGAACTCATCAAACATCTCTAGGGTGCGGAAACCTGGTTCTGGCACCCTCCCATGCTACTTCGGGTGAGACCTCAATCCACGCTCTATGGAATGTTGCCGAAAGGGCCAGTGGTACCGGGATTTGTTTGGCTAAGTAACTCTGAACCTGGGTCAGGCCTCAACAAGCTAACACTAAGGAAGTTGGGGAGATTGATAAAGAAAAAGAGAACATGTTCAAAATTATAATTGAACAAAATGGTCAGATTAAAGACATGGAAGTTGAAATGCAAAGACTATTGAAGGAAAAGGAGCAAAATTCACAACTAGAAATAGTTCCACTGACAGCAGTCCCTATTTCAGTTGCAACTACAGTGGAAGCATCTACATTGACAACAACAGAAGCACAAACCAAAAATTCCTCAAATGAGTTGGTTAAAGCTATGGAATATCTGTCCATCAGATGGCAAGAAATTGAAAAATTAAAGGCCCAACTTAAAACCTTACAGGAGTAGAAATTGAACACAGATAATTCATATATAGAAGAGCTACAAAAATATCACAGGCTAACCCAAAAGATTCAACAGCTAGAAAATGAGTCTATAATGGCTCAAACTGGCACATGCCAAAGAAAGTATATGGATTGAAATCAATGAGGCCATCATAGAAATCTGGCCTTCAATTGAAATAATATTTGAACAGGAAGACTTAATACAAAGATCAAAGGGGTTAATTGAAGAAGTCATAAACAACTTGGGACAGAGGCCAGGGGAAGCTAATACTTTAATTAAAATTTTGAATTCAAAGACCAAGGATGAGTTAGCATAATTTGAAATTGCAAATAGAACAAAGACTATTTTGGAAGTCAGGAGAGTCCTTACTAAAAGGAATTTTCTAGTACAGTTGGAAAACAAGTGCCAAAATTTGGAGACCAACATATAGAAGTTCCATAAGAAATTCAATGTATTACATTTAAAAGGACTACCAGGACTAAAGGGAATTGGAGACAAGTTAGTACCACTAACAGATTACCAATAGAAATTGTACTCAATAGCTCGGGGCAATTCAAAGTTTTCTACTATCAAAGGAAAAATCACAGGAGAAGCTTTCATGGAGGCTTTAAAATTTGATCTACTTATCAGAGCTGAACTCAAGCATTTATTTTTGGTCAAGCCAACTTTCTAGAAATATACTGAGGTACATGAAACTTATAAAAAGCTGGTTAAAATGTACATTCTAGATTAAGACATATGGGACAATCTGTGTCAATTCTTGGAGTAAAAAGTAGTTTTATTTTTAGTAATCGAGCAATAATTTTCTAGGCCAAGTCATCAACAACAACCATCGAAGATAGTACCAGCATATACAACAGTTTAAAGCTATCTATATTTTTGTTCTATTTTTACAAACAGTTTAGGATATTTTGTAAAAGATCTTGAGGTTTTCACTCAAGATATTTTTTGATAATTTTGTATAAGTACTTGATAAATCGAAGTACAAATGTTGGAACTTGGATGAAGAAAGCATGCTATTGATGTAAAGTTGTTCATTGAGCTGAAAGTGATCATTTCTTTAATACATAAATATGTTCCAGGATTCTTGTGTTAGGCGAACTAGTGATGTTTTTTTTTTTGTAAACTTGTTGTATCTTTGTTTTCCATGTGTTATTCTAATCTATATTGTTTAAAGAAAATGAAAGAATGAATTTGTTTAGTTACACTCCACCTTAGCTTATAAGCAATATCTATGTTTTCAAACTGAAATTTAAATATAGAATTCTTAACTTCTCTATGTTTAATCGAACCTTACACTTTTCCCCTTTATCATTCCATCAAGCTACGAAGGTCCAATAACCTGCCTACCTTGGCTTGTTACATTTGTTTTGATATTTTTACATCTAATCACCCTAAGGCCTTTGACTCCATTTGCACAATGCCCTTTCTCTGCAATTTCAACCAAACCATTCAAAAGACCAAATTTTAAACCTTACATATAACCTAAAATCCTAAAGCAACAAAGATAAATATGACAAAGAGATCCCTCTTTGAGTTTAGAAAGACTAACTTCTAAACTTAAAAGTGATTTTGTAATTACCTCCTGAGAAATTACAAAATGCTAACATAATACTTACTAATATTAAAATTAAGAACACAATTTTAATATTAATATCACTATTCCCATCCTATTATCTGAACATTTTAAAAATATTCTAATAAGGTTAACAAATATAATAACTAATTGATTATTTAATTTTATATTAATTAATGAAACCCATTTTAAACTTAACTAATTTCAATAACATTAATAACGTAAATCAACGGCCTAATCTCTATTTAGAAATATTTATCTTTTCCTTTTATTCGTCTTTTAAACTTTCCACGAGAAAATATCAAACATGTTACATGGTGATTTTCCAAAAGGATATTACCTAAAAATGAATTCCAACCATATTGATATAATTAATTTTTTTAGGTTTTTGATATTTGTTTTTTTTTTAACATTCAGCTTCATACACTATTAACTTACTAATATATTAAACAAATATCTAAATCGAATATTACCATATACAAATTTAAAACCTTCACAAATATCTTAAATTTTTGACGTATTAAATTTTTTTCTTCATTTTTATATTTTCATATTAAACAAATAAAAGATATTCACTTAAAATAATTATTATAATTTTATATGCATAAAAAATAAATCAAATCTCAATTTTACAGTGTCATTGCATATCTCATTACCAACCAATTGCGTATTTCAAAAAGCTTCTTATGCACAAGTTTGACATATGTTCATATGTTTAAATTCGTTCAAACATCTATTAAAATATTAATTAAAAAAAATTATTTAAAACTAATAAAATAAAATCCATAAATAAATAAATCAATCAATTTTCAAAATTTAAAATATCAATGCATATTTTATTTATTTATTTATTATTTATTTTTTTAAACGAGAGAGACACTTTATATTATAAAACCTAGATTACCTGGCCAGAATCATTTACATAAAAAAAGTCAATACTTGCTTCATATATTTCAATTGCTTCTATGTTCAAGTACATCCAAAAAAGGACTTTCTTTTCCCTACGAGCCCTGTGGACTAGAATATTACACTGATAGTTCTCATACCACCGGAAGAACTGACCCAAAAAGTAAACATACTTGCAATACATAAAAATACATTAACCAATATTTGAAGGCACGACTTCCTCGTTGGTGCAGTTGTTCCCTTTGCCCATGCCTGCACCTTCATCTTCAATGCCTAGATTTCCTTGCAGCTGAGAAGGAGCAGGTTCTGGAAGCCCTACGATTATCTCATGCACCTCTGCAAATAAGTTGTTTCTAATCAACTTCAAATTGGAATTGAGATCGTCGGTTTCCATCCTGATGATTTTTCGCTCCAGAGTTGCCTCCACACTCTCAAATTTTGCATTGATGTGGTCTATGTTGGTTGCATGATCTTTTTCCAATAATTCCACCCATTGCATGAGGAGGCCAAGCCTTCCCATTAGCAACTTGAACAAAAATTCAACCGCCTTCTTCCACCGATCCATATCGATCTCTAAAGGTTGTCTTCCATGCGATACCGTTGCCAATCCACTCAATAAGACACAGTTTCTCGAGATATACTCATTGGTTAAGCGAACATATGACTTTCGTGGAGGCAGAGTCTCCTTATATAAGGCATCATCCCAAATATTACAACTATCTTCAGTTCTCGCCATTAATGCCTTCATATTTTCAATCTTCTTCCCCATTACATAGATGCCCTACCCAAGAGACCTGTTAAACCAACTAAGCAGCCAATTCATAGTGGCGCAAGGTGATATTTTCCCTTGTCTCTTTGCCATTATATCACCTAAATGATATGCCTTCCTCCTAAGAAGGTAATTTAACCATTTGTCCACAAATTCTCTTGGCTCAGATATGTATCTTTACAAGGCTCTTAACAACGTACCTCAGGACCCCAATACATCGCCAAGTGTGTACCCTTCCTATTCCATCACACACATGTCCCCCATGCGAATGCTTATTCCATTCATTATATGGTTGTTAGTTCCAACATTGATGGTCAGGGACTCCAAACAAATAATAATGCTTCTATGGTATGGGATTAAATCCCTTATCTCATGCATTTAATTCAAATTTTCCCATCCCCATCATCGCACCACGGCTCGCCATTTCATTGGCTTCTCGATTGAGTTGGTAGAGGGTGTGGAATAAGGTCAACATTTCAATTTTTTCGTGTGTTGATTGATCCTGTTCATCATTGGAGGGCTCAAAAGGCCAAAATTTGATTAGGTTTTGAAAACATTCTAATTACTAGAAGGGAATCCCCTATGACAATTAATTTTTCGATTCCAAGACTTAGAGAAATCTCCAAGCCCTTCCAAAGTGCAAGAACCTCAACCTTATTATTGGTTGTTATTCCTAATCCCCACACAAGTCTTATTTCCGCTCGTCCACATCGGCAAAAGTTCGTCCCTCCCGCTCATGTCACCCCTCTCAACTGCATACCTAATTACAAACATTTAGAAAAACATTTGACTATACGTGATAGAATTATTAAAACACAAGCATGTAAAGCTAACATACATACATACATACATATATACATACATATATATATTCATTGAAATTTGTTTTACAAATTAAAGATATAAATAATTAATATTGTAAAATTAAATTGATATTAAATATATATAATATCAAAAAAATTTAAAATTTAATATTTTACATTATTATATAAAATATCATATTTATTTATAAAAATTTTTAAAAAATCATCAAGATTGTTAAGAAAGCAATTAGAGATGGTTCTAATGAAACTATAAAGCTTGAAAAAATATGTATAAAGCTCTTATCAAAAGCAAGAAAAGGTCTTATATAAATAGGATGCAAGAGCACCTTCTTCATCTTTCTAAATTTGATCCTAGAAATCTTTGGGGGAATATTCTTGTTTGAAAAACGAAAGAATATAGTCGATCCCCTGAAGGAACTAGGATATCTATATTAAGAATCTTTGTGATTCCCCAGACACCATGGGAAACATCTTAAACACTCCTATAGAGGAGGATATATTTCTTTGGAAGGCATGGAGTTTGAGATCAAGAAACTCGCTGGAATTTTCAAGATGGGAATATCTATCCTCATCCCTAATATGTACAAACTCCTCAATTTGGTAGTGAAACATGGTTTACCTAAGCTTTCGACGCAAAGCCTTATTATGCCTATCATTAAAAGTGGGGATAGAAAAAATTCCCTCTAATGACAGGACCATTATGATCAACCACATTTTAGCCAAACTGTATGGGATCATTTTGGAAAAGAAGATTAGCCTCTGACTTGAAAGCCATGGTAAAAGAGCTAAAGGGCAAGCTAGTTTAAGGAGAAATCACTCAATTATTGACCATCTTGTTGCTCTAATTAGGATCATTGTTGAGGAATGTTGTAATAATAAAAGTGATATCTTATGTTGTTTTGTTTACTTTGGAAAAACTTTCGACATAGTTCATCAGGATAAGCTATGGAAAAGAGTTGAAGAGATAATGGTTCCACTCTTGTTTAGGGTTGAGGTGACTAGGATATAAGGGAATGTTATTGCCAAGCTTAATAACACCGAGGGTTGGTTTGAAGAAAGTAATGCAATATTAGAGTTAAGCAAGGGTGTCCCCTATCCCCTACCCTTTTTGGCATTTACATTAATAAGCTAGAAGAGTGTTTGGAAGCTACAATATGTGATGATACCAAGCTTGCTGGTATGGTCATTACTCTTCTCCTTTATGTTGACGATATCATTCTTTTATCTAGAAGCCATCACGATCTCAACAAGAAGCTTAGAATCTCCCATGATTACAACTCCAAGGTGGGTATGACTATTAATATTAACAATACTAAAGTCATGACAATTAAATCCAAAAAGATCAACTATGATAATTTCATTTATGATAACAATTACTTGGAAAAGGTTTCTTCATACAAATATTTGGGTATTGACATTCATCACCAGCTTAACTGGAATTATAACATTGAGAAAAGGATAATAAGAGGTTGGAAAGCTTATTATGAGTTGGAAAACAATTGTATGTTGACAGATATCTGGGTATGGAGTAAAAAAAAGTTCCACTTTGAGAGTCTCATCACCCTGGCTATATTATATGGATATGAGGTTTGAGGTTGCAGTTTATCTAGAGCATCAAGGATGAATATTGAGGTAATCCAAAATAAATTTATAACCTACAACCTCAAGATTAAAGGAAATACTCCCTACCCTATCCTCTTGATTGAAGCTAGCCTTTCCCCCATTGAAGCGTGGCAATGTGATTGAGGGGATCAAAAATATGCTCAAAAATGAAAGTGCTCAAAATATCCTGAATCCTACACCAAATAGTATATATCATCGTTTAGATTCGAAAAACACTTGAATCACCTCATTCCAAAATCATATGAGGAAGTTATCACGTTCTGAAGTTTTTGGCAAAATGTTAAAAGTCAACTTGCAGAGTTGACTGTGCAGTGTACGGGTGCCACATGGAAGTCCATACAATAATGTAATTTTGAATTCATCCACTGACTGGGAAATATGGGATCCAATCAAGGATCAACATGTGGCACACGCAAGAAGCAACATTTGGGTTTGGATGATTGGTTGAATTTGGGCCAATCCTGTTGTGCCATGTGGCCCAATCAGGGAAGGACATGTCGCCCTATATGGTTTGTTAAAAATTTGTTATAGCAAATGACCACCTCCGAGGAATAAAATGTGTGACCTCCAGTGTACAAGTCTACCACCCAACTAGTGGGCCATGAGTACCATTTGTTAAACATTATTGGCGTGTTCTACTTAAAGTGTAACGATTGAAGTTTGGCATTAACGTCGAGTGGACTGGCCAACCTGCCAAGCCCAACGCTTGGTTATATGTGCCACCACATGACAGGGAATTGACAACTGAGAGGGCATAGAGGAAGGGCCAATGGCCCATGTTCTTGTTGCATGCCAAACGACCATCAGTGAAATACACGAGGCTAGGGCACGTGGTGTACCACTCGCACCAATGACTCGAGGCCATACAACAGTTCATGTGACCAACAACAGAGTAAACATGGTTGTGGGAGTGTGGCACCTCACCCCTCCCAAGGCCTAAAGCATGTGGAAAACACAGGAACTGGGGATGTAAAACTAGGTGGGGCTGAAAGGCCATTCAATTTTTTTTGTTTAATATTAAGTACAAAAATGCAACCTCCACCAAGAATTAGAAGTCTAGCCTGGGACCTCTGGGTTTCCAATGGAGTTCCCAAACAAATACACCACAAACCATTTTGTTGCCAAGCTTTGCGGAGCTAGCTCATTTGTAGAGTTATTTGCAGACAATTTAAAGAAATATGCCTATCCTGGCCATTTTTCAACAATTTTGAGCCCAACATGAGCCTACACAGGTATTTTTGGGCATTCTGGATGCAATGCTAGTGTTATTTTTGCAAATGAAGACTTGTATGTTAATGTATTTGAGCATTTGAGCATATAATAAAAAATGGCACCATTGGGATATGGACCCGAAGAAGTAGCCAAGGAGGGGTGAACTCCATCATCAATTTGTTGTGCTGTGATGCTGCATGTTTTCCATTTTAATTGTTAGAATTTTGAAAAATTTACTTTAGTTTGTTTGCTTTTTAAATCATGATCCATTTCCTAAAAGACATATACAAGCTTGAAAATCATTTCATGAAACCTTCACTTTTTAAATTTTGGACCAGTTTGGTATCAAAGCATGGTTTTTGTGAAGGTTTGGCAAAATTTTCAAGGTTTTTGAATGCTTATAAGGTCTAAATTGAGAAGAGGAGAAGGATAACTTGAAGAACCTAACCCTCAAATTGGCACAAAGAGGCCATAAACTCCACAAGTCATGGCACATGAATAAGGAAAAGGAAAAGAGCCGATGTCTAAGGATGAGAGAGCTTTTAGAAAGGCTTTCTTTGATATGACTAAGAGTGAAAGTGTTGCACAATGAGAGAACAACAAGGTTGCAAGGAGAAAGTTATAATCAACCAAAAGGTGATGGAATTAATGGGAGCAAACCTCTATCTCCTCCTCCTCCTTCACCTCCATCTACACCTCCATCCTCACCTCCTTATCCACCTCCTTCATCCCATAGACCTACTCCTCCTACATATCCAAGAGGAAATACTAAGTCTCCTTTGATTAAGCTTGATGTGAAATTTGAATTTCCAATGTGAAATGGGGAAGTAAATGTTAAAAAGTTGGATAATTGGTTTTGTCAAATTGAAGTCTATTGCAAGATTCAAAAGATTGATGATTCCAACTTACTTCTCTTCGCTTGGAAGGTGCAACCCTCATCTGGTGGGAGGCGAGAACTCAAGAAGATTTGAAGAAAAGTGGTAAAATTACCTCTTCTTAGAATGATTTTATAGATGCATTATAAAGGAAATTTTATCCATCAGCTTACATGCAAAAATAAATTATGGATTGGAAATTTTTTATACAAGCTAAAGGTCAGAGTGTGCAAAGTTACACACAAGAATTTAGAAGAAGAGCTTCAATCTTGGGTGTTTATTTGACCTCACAAGATACTCTCCTTAAGTATATAGGTGGATTACATATTTATTTGAGACATACTATACTTATGTTTAATCCCACCCATCTAGATGAAGTATGTGTTTAGGAAACTCATTTAGAATAAAGAGGCAAGAATGTTCCTCAAGAGTCCAACAATAAACCTTTTAAATCTAGAAACAAGGTCATGAGGAAGACCAATGTTGGAAATTGCATCCATAATTGAGACCAAAGAAGTTCAATAACAAGGGGAAACAAAAGCCCACTTCTACAACTCAATAAGATCTAGGATCTAATCCAAGCGATGAAACAAAAATCACAACCATGGGAGTGAAAGTTATATCTTCTAATCCAAGTAATAGTTCTTCTAGAAAGCCTATTGAATCTCAAAATGATATAAAAAAGTGAGTTTTTCCTTATCAAGGTCATTACAAAACGTACAAAGGTTGATACATTATTTTATAGTGGATCTCAATTCCATATTATCTTTGAAGAAATTGTCAAGAAACTTAATTTAGAGACTACACCTCATGCAAAACCTTACTCTTTGGGTTGGGTATGTGATGATGCCAAATTGCAAGTCACAAGAAAATGTAAACTCAAATTTTCCATCACTACTAATTTATAGATGAGGTAGAGCTTGATGTTGTACCACTTGATATTTATGGGATTGTCTTAGGTATTCCATATTTATATGATTGGAAAGCCATATTCTATCGTCATGAGAAAAAATATCATCTTTTCAAAGGTGGAGTTGAGTATGTTGTTAGAGCACATTGCAAGAAGATGAACTTCTCTCTTCTTAGTGCTAGTCAACTGAAAAGGGTCATGAATGCTAGTAATAATTTTGTGTTGTTGATGATTAAAGCTAAAGATATTGATGAATTTGAAGCTTTCTAAGGAAGTGATTCTAAACTCAAGCATGAAATGGTAGAATTTGTTAGCAGTTATGATAGGATGTTTCAGGAACCTGAACGGTTACCTCCAAAAAAAAGGATCCAAGATGAGATTCAATTGCAATAGGATACACCACATTCAAATATTGGCATGTATAGAATGTCAATTTTGGAGAACACAAAAATTAAGAAGAAAGTTCAAGAGCAACTTGATAAAGGGGTAATCAAACCTAGTACATCTCCTTATGGGTCTCCTATTGTCTTGTTTCCAAAGAAAGATAGCACATGGCACATGTGTGTGGATTTCCTAGCTTTGAACAAGATCATGGTAAGAATTGCTATCCTCTTACTCACATTGATGATTTGATAGACTAGTTAAATAATGTTGTTTATTTTACTAAGTTAGATTTGAGAAGCATTTATCATTGGATAAGAATTGTTGAAGGTGATATGTGGAAAACTTCTTTCAAGACAAAACAAGATCTATTTGAATGGTTAGTTATGTCATTTGGGATTTCCAATGCATCTTCCACACTCATGAGAGTTATGAATGATGTATTGAGACCATTCCTTGATGATTTTGTCATAATATACTTAGATGATATTTTGGTTTCCAGTAAGACTCGTGAAGAGCATGTCAAACATGTAAAGCAAGTTCTAAATGTATTGAAAAAGGAAAAGTTGTATTTGAAGATGTCTAAATGTGAATTTCAGAAAACCACTTTGGTTTACTTGGGTCATATTGTACGAGGTGGTGAATTGAAGATTGATCCCTCTAAAGCTGATGTTATTGTGAATTGGCCTAAACCCAACAATGTAACAAAACTTAGGAGATTTTTGGAAGAAACCCAATATTGGAGAAAATTTATCACTAACTTTTGATTCATTGCATCACCATTACATGCTTTGACAAGTGTGAAGCAGTTCTTTCAGTGGGGAGGAAAGTAGCAAAAATCCTTTGATGCTTTGAAAGAGAAAATGAGTACAACACTAGTTCTAGCACTTCCAAATATTAAGCAACCATTTGAAAATCAAACCAATGCAAGAAAATATGCTATGGGAGTAGTTTTGATGCAACATGGTAAGGCAATATGTTATCATCTTGAAACCTTTTCCAATGCAGTAATTAACTATCCAACTTATGATAAAGAATTGTATGATGTGGTACAAACTGTGAAGAAATGGAAGTACTATTTGATGGGTAAAGAAATGATTATTCATACTGACCATCAACCTTTGCAATATTTACAATATTGCAAACTAAAAAGGTTGAAAACATGGCCAAGATAGGCCTCAAATAGGTTAAAAAATGGCCAAGATAGGCCTCGTTCTTCAAACTTCTCGCAAATAGCTCTACAATCTAGCTGGATCTGAAAAAATTGGCAACACAACGTTCTATGGTGTATTGGTTTGGGCACTCCGTTGAATACCTGGAGGTCTTGAGTTCAAGCCATAATTATGAGCGGAGGTTGCATTTTGCATTTAATAGTAAACAATTTTTTTTAATGGTCTTTCGACTTCGCTGAGTTTTAAGCCCCCTATTCCCATGTTTTCCACATGCCCTAGGCCTGGGGTGGGCAGGGAGCCACATGCCTGGGGTCCCGTTTACTCCTCCGTTGGTCACATGAACTGCCATATGGCCTCGAGCCACGTATGTAGGCGGTACACCATGCAGCCCAACCCCCATGTATTTTTCCGTGTTATTGACTAAACTTACCATCTTGCCTCCCTAAATAATAACTATAAGTCTTACGAATACATTATTTAAAGTTTTAATTTGAAAGGAGAGTATAGTATCGAATTCGCAGATCTCATGTTCAATCACTTGCTTTTTAAATTATTGATGGCTCACAGTCACCAATCAGGCCAAAACCTACGTATAGTTTAACCACCTGATTTTCCTCGATGAGCATAAGTCCCCTTTACCTTTTAAGCGATCGAGTCATTTGACACTAAATTGACACAAAAAAACATTGCATCACATGCAAAGATGCGCGAGAAATAAACTCTTAGTTCTTACCCGATGTATCATGACCATTCATTAGAAACTCATCCAATGGTAGACACATCGTATCGAGTATGAACATGCAAGAACAATAACCCATACCCCCGACCCAATGTGATATCAAGCACCCATCCCATATGAATCAACGACCATGAGGCCTCAACTTGCATGAGATTTAACCCATTTTCTCCGCCCGATGGATGGGACCCTTACTCATTTTCCAAGCCTGCCAACTATGACATGAAAGATGCATTTTTTTATTTTGAGGAAAAACCTGTGAACAGTTTTGAAACCAACGTTTCGGACTAGCTTGGTGAGTCCATCATCAGGGCAATGAGATTTGTTTTGTAATTAGATGCCTAACCTAATTAAGTTTTACTTCAACCAACTTTTTGTTATGCTCTTAACCTGAAAAATGATACCCAAACACAGAATATGTTAAGAGAAGATACCTAGAACACAGAATAGCAATGATTTTATTATTCAGAGAGTAATGTTCACTTGCCTCTTCGAGGGGGCAACCTCCAATAGAGCAGAGCTCGATTACAAAATAAGACACGATGCTCCTCGCAGGGAGTCTCTATCCTTTATATATGACTCATACATGCAATACCACGGGCCAATACCGTGGGCTTTATTAATACCATCTATTTAATACTATGGCCCATTTGCAACTAACTGTGGTCCCGTCATTAATTGCGGATTAACCACTTACAATTATTAATATGGGCTTTATTGACTCTTGACTATGACGTGATCCCATTACATAAATAAGGGGGTTAGGGTGGGACCCTAACATGCCCTCCCCCTTAAGACTAGCCTTGTCCTCAAGGCTGAAGCTGTGGAAACTGCTGAAGAATAGTGGCTGGTTCCCAAGTTGCATCTTCCGGAGAAGTGTCTTTCCATTTGACGAGGACTTCCTTAATCATGCGGTCGTGCAGTTACTTGTCTCGTGTGTCTAGGACCTGTTTGGGTTGAAGCCAGATGGACCCTTCTTCGTCTAATTCAGGTAGACTGGTCTGAATTCTGCAATTGTTCCGAATCACTTTCTTGAGGCATGAGACATGGAAAACTGGATGGATTTTTGCAGTAGGTGGCAAGGCCAACTTGTAAGCCACTTCTCCAATGCGCTGAAGTACTTGATATGGTCCGTAGAATTTGGGAGATAGTTTCTGACACCCCTTGTCTTTGAGTGATGTTTGCTTATATGGTTGTAGACGTAAAAAGACCTGATCCCCTTCTTGAAATTGGCGCTCTGAGCGATGCTGGTCTACTTGTTTCTTCATGCGGTTCTGAGCTTGATGAAGATTCTCTCGAAAATGGGCGAGCATGGTTGCGCGATGTTGTAGGAGTTGATCCACTGCTTGTACTTTTGAGCACCCCTTGAGATACGAAGTAGGTGAAGGCGGAAGTTGACCATATACTGCTTCATAGGGAGTCATTTTGGTGGTGGCATGATAGTCGGTGTTATACCACCATTCAGCCAGAGGTAACCATTGTACCCAAAGGTGTTGCTTTTCTGAAGTGAAACACCTAAGGTAGGTTTCTAGACATTTGTTAATGGCTTCGGTTTGACCATCTGTTTGTGGATGATAGGAAGTACTAAGTTTTAGTTGAGTGCCTTGTATCCTGAAGAGTTCCTGCCAAAAATTACTGGTGAAGATCGGGTCGAGGTCGGACACAATAGAAGTGGGCATACCATGCAATTTGAAGATCTGATCCATGAAATATTGAGCGACCAAAGTTGGTGTAAAAGGGTGTGGTAGGGTGCAGAAATGAGCATAATTCGACAGTCGGTCCACAACCACCATGATGACTGACTTGTTCCCTGACTTTGGAAGACCTGTAATGAAATCCATAGAAACCTCTGTCCAAATTGATGCCGGAATGGGCAATGGTTGTAATGTGCCTGGTGTGTTGACGGTTTCCCCTTTGTGGCCTTGACCGACATCACATTCTGCTACGAAAGTAAGAATATCCTTTTTCATGCCTGTCCAAAAAAATGATCTTCTGGTGCGAACATACGTCTTCTGAAAGCCCGAATGTCCTGCAATGGGAGATGAGTGAAATTCTGCCAAAACGCGACTTTTGAGGGTGGATGTTGGTGATATTACGACTCTTTCCTTGTAGCGAAGAATATCATCTTGCCACAAGTAGCCCTTGGTGGAATTTGGATCTACCTACAATTGAGAAATGAGTGGGGAGAGCCCGGGGTGTGAAAACCATTCCCTGCGAGCCTCTTCAATCCATTCTGGAATGGGGAGGGAAATTGCTAGCAGAGTACTTTCCTCCTCGAATTGGCGAGATAATGCATCTGCTACACTATTGTCTTTCCCTTTCTTGTAAATGATCTCATAATCATATCCCAGCATTTTGGCGAGCCATTTAGTTTGTGTGGGGAGGATAGGCATTGCTCCAAAAAATATTTAAGACTGTGATGATCTGTGTGGATTTGAAAATGTCGCCCCAATAAGTAAGGTCGCCAGGTCTCGACTGCATGTAAGATGGCCATCATTTCCTTCTCGTAGGTAGATTGGCCCAGATTCCTCCCACTTAGTTGTTGGCTTGTGAAGGCCAAAGGTCGCCCTTCCTGCATTAAGACCACCCCAATACCTGTACCTGAAGCATCACATTCAATGAAAAAAGATTTGGTGAAGTCAGGTAGTGCTAAGACTGGAGTGGAAAACATGGCATTTTTTAGAACTGTAAAGGCCTGTTATGCTTCCTCATTCGAGAAGAATGAATTTTTCTTTAGGAGTTGGGTGAGGGGCTTCGCTATGCGACCATAGTTGCGGAAAAATTTACGATAATAGCCTGTGAGACCCAAAAATCCTCTCAAGCTCTTCAAGGTCTTAGGTTGAGGCCATTCCTGCATTGCCTGGATCTTTTTGGGATCCACCTTGACACCTTCACGCCCCACAATGTGGCCCAAATACTCTACTTCTGCCATGCCAAACAAACACTTGGACATCTTGACAAATAATTTATGCTTGCGGAGCAGGTGCAAGAGTAGATCTACATGCTGAAGATGTGCGGTCCAAGTGCAACTATATTTGAGGATGTCATCGAAGAAGACAAGGACAAATTTCCTGAGATATGGTTTGAGAATGTGGTTCATAAGGCTCTGAAAAGTAGAGGGGGCATTACAAAGACCAAATGGCATGACCAGGAATTCATAATGGCCTTCATGAGTTCTGAAAGCAATCTTGGGAATGTCGACTTCCTTCATGCGAATTTGGTGGTAGCCTGAGCGAAGATCCAACTTAGTGAAGAATTGAGCCCCATTGAGTTCATACAACAAATCATCAACCACCGGGATGGGAAATTTGTCTTTGACTGTCAACTTATTGAGGGCCCTGAAGTCGGGACACATCCGCCACTCCCCGTCTTTCATGAGCACCATGACCACTGGGGATGAATAAGGACTAATGCTGAGACGAATGAGACCTGCTTCCAAAAGTTCCTTGATTATTTTTTCTATTTCATTCTTTTGGGTGAATGGATATCTGTACGGGCGCACATTTGGGGGTTGGGCCCCTAGAACCAAGGTGATGCTATGATCATGTTCCCCTCGCGAGGGTGGAAGCTCATGAGGCTTGTCAAAGACCGGAAGATGGTTATTTAAAATCTGTTGCATCTCAGGATGAATTGGCAAAGGCTTGGTTTCGATTGCCTCGATGGCATTAAATTGAGCTACAACTCCCTGGTTTCCCTTTTTTAACAATTTTTCCATCCTATGCGAGCTGATGATAGAGGGGGCTCCCGCCTGGAGTCCACGGAGGGTATTTGTGTAGTTGTTCTGCTTAAAACTCATATATAACTCCTGGAAATCCATTGTGATTGTCCCAAGAGTGTGGAGCCATTCAGCGCCGAGGACAATGTCGCAACCCCCCATGTGTATGGCAAACATGTGGGTTTTCAACTGATAATCCCCCATTTGAAGTTTGACATTTTCACAGCGGCCTTCACATTTCATTGTGCCTCCATCCACAATTTGAACTTGGAAGTTAGAAACTGCTCGTACAAAGCAATGCACTGCTTCGGTGACTTTTTGATGGATGAAATTATGTGTACTTCCACTATCAATCAATACTACTACTGGCCGATGTTTAATAAAACCTCTAATTTTTAGAGTTTGAGGGGAAGAAATCCCTGCCAAAGCATGTAACGAAATAACTGGTTCATCAGAGACATTGTCCTTTTGGTTGTCTTCTTCTAGCAGCTCATGTTCCTCAAGTGGTGGATCTTCCTCTGTTGAGCTGTAGTCAGTGGCATCAATTTGAAAAAAATTGGGCTCCTTGCATTTATGGCCTGGGGAGTATTTTTCATCACAGTAGTAACATAGGCCTTGCTTTCTTCTTTCAGCCATTTCCGCAGGTGACACCTTTTGGACCTTAAGTGTTTGAGTCGTGTTGTGAGCCTGTGGGGGGTGACCTTTAGCTGAGAAATTTGGGCGACTGTATTGGGCTGCTAATGCACATTCCACATTACGAGCTACCTTGCAAGCCTCTGTCCAAGTGGGAGGGTGGTGTAGTAGGACTTGGGCTTTGATAGCTTCTTTAAGATCGCTGATAAAACATTCCGTGTAGAAGACATCTGAGAGACCCCAAGTGCGAAAGGCTAAGGCTTCAAAAGCTGTAATATAATCATCCACTGTACCAGTCTGTCGGAGCTTAGTAAGACGACCCAAAAAAGATGATTCCTGGTCAAAGCGGTCTTGAAGAGCTTTGGTGAATTTGGTCCAAGTCCTAAAAGGTCCAGTGCAACGTTGATGCCATTCCCACCATTGCCACCTTTCATTATCCAAGTACATGCTCCCCAACATAAGTTGAGTCTCATCATCGAAGATGTGATTCAGTTTGAAATACTGCTCCATTTGTGCTATCCATGCCGACGGGTGAGAACCGTCAAATTTATGCATATCCAACTTGGGAGGTCGCTGACTGGGTTGTTGGTGGGTGTGCCAGACGTGAGGAGAGTGGCTAGACTCACCCTCATTGTGTTCATTTCCATTATACGCCTCCTCATGGGCTTGCTCCTTGCCCTTCGGGACTATTTTCGCGACCATGCTACATAGTCCGGTAAGCTGAATGTGGAGGTTTTTCACTAATTCTTCAAGTTTGTCCATCCTTTCATTGGCCATCGCTTGAGCTCTAGTTTCTACCATACACCAACCTGATTTTTTTTTTTTAAATTGGGACCGCCTAAAAAAAATTTCACTAAGAAGTGAATGGTACCACCGTTCTCAGCTCGTCGTCCTGATTCTGATGGGCTAGATCACTAATAAGTACTCCTGAGTTTTACTCCTTCCTTATCAATACTGCAATCGCGAAATCCTCAAAATGTCAATGCGGCCAAAAGTCCTGCGAAAATTATACCCCGGTATAGGAACCCTTCACAACAACTTCGATCTGGTGGACCTGAGAGATCTGAATGGCGGATCTGATAGCTCTGGGCAGCGGAACAGACTGCTTCTACGGATCTGATGGATCTAATAGATCAGAATAGCTGATCTGCGAACTTGAGACTGCGGGACTGATGTCTGCTGCTGCTGCACCCCTTTGCACAAGCGGATCTGGAAGAGATGATGTGTGATCCCCCGATAGAAAAGGGAACTATGGTCTTGAGGAGTGTCAGGTGCTACAGATCGCAATATACATAAGGGTCTGGCAGTAGTACTCGGCCCAATGTTTCAGGGTTCTAACTAAGGACGATCGACCGTACCCTTAGCCGTACAACTCGAATACCCTATCGTACGGGTGAGTAATCTCTCCGAGTGTTGTTCTCGGTGTACTGTAGCCGCAAGACGGCCGACGGTTTATCTATGGCGAGGTTTCAAGGGAGCCTAGGGAGCTTCCGATATACCCATAGGGTACGTGGAAGACAGTCTGTGCGCGGTTCTGTCTAATGCGCTACTACTCGAAGGGGTACCCACAGGGGTTACAAGGGAGTCTAACAGACGTGACCACCTCTTGTATTTCCTGCGTGCATGCCTCGCCAAATCCACAGGTTTATGCGCTCAACGACAGATCCCATGGTTTAAAGACACCGGAACACATCTCTAGCCAAAATTTTTTTTTGCTAAGAAATGGAGATCCCACCGGCCTTGGAAAGTGCTCTGATACCACTTGTTATGCTCTTAACCTACAAAATGATACCCAAACACAGAATATGCGAAGAGAAGATACCTAGAAAATAGAATAGCAATGATTTTATTATTCAGAGAGTAATGTTCACTTGCCTCTTTGAGGGGGCAACCTCCAATAGAGCAGAGCTCGATTACAAAATAAGACACGATGCTCCTCGCAGGGAGTCTCTATCCTTTATATATGACTCATACATGCAATACCACGGGCCAATACCGTGGTTTTTATTAATACCATCTATCTAATACTATGGCCCATTTGCAACTAACTGTAGTCCCGTCATTAATTGCGGATTAACCACTTACAATTATTAATATGGGCTTTATTGACTCTTGACTATGACATGATCCCATTACATAAATAAGGGGGTTAGGGTGGGACCCTAACACTTTTCATTATCTTTCTTTCACGTACACTTTCCTTGCATGTCACTTAACAAATTGAGAGTGGTGAAAGTTTTCCTTTATTCCCAGGTCTGTAATTCAAACGCTTCATTCATTGACCAGGTAAGCTTCCCTCCTTCATTCTTTCATTTTTCTACTTTCCATTGATATAGTATTTGAAAAGTGGAAAATTTCTTGAAGAACCATCCAAGGAAGCCTCAATTAATGAATAATCACGTATTAGAGATACTCAGACGCACCTAACGGACATCCTTACCCTAAAAAGGAGTCTAAATTATTCCTCAAGTAGCTCTAGTGAAGACCAGTGTCTCTTGAAATTTGAGGTTTTAGTTACTACACTTTGTTTGTTTTTGGTAGCATCGGATGTGATATAGCCATGAAAATTGGTGGAGATGATAAGGTGCATGATTTCTAAAGAACCCAGAAACCGTTTGGTGAAATTCCACTCATATTTTATTTTATTAAAATAATTAATATCTTTAATGGGGTTCTTAAGTCTAAACTTAGGAAAATTAAATTATTAATGGGTATTAATCAAAATATGGGTGATAATGTTCTAGAAAGCGGATCAAGTCAAGTTTTTAATCTTAGCTATTAATTAGAGACTTAATCTTGGCTATTGAAGTCTCAACAAGAGAAGTATAAGAAGGAGGCTTGGGGTTCATTCAGGAACACACCAAGAGAATGAGTTCATCTAGAGTTTGAAATTTTTGGGGCTCGGATGCTGAGAAATTCGAACTAAGTGATCATTCTGCAGTAGAGGGGCATGCATAGTTTAGGAATACTAGGCAGAGAGGTGGAGAGCCACCAGTGGAGGCAGCACAACACCTAAAGGGACTCATGCTGGGCCAATTCAGGCCCACACAGGCTTGACGCAACGCCAGAAGGGCCAATGCATAAGGGAAGCAGCCTTCACGCAGAAATCTGAAACTGTCGGGGAGCTGCCGGAACAGTTGGGGAAGGTTGATGTAGAAGCTCCACGAGGCAGAAGAGACAACGGAGGTTTGGCACAGAGCCTTTGAGGTTGACGTAGGGCCTACATAGGGCCAGTGTAGAGATAGCCAAGTGTTTGTCGGTTCTGCTACCGAATCAGCCGAAATCTTCCAGGTGAAGTGACGTAATCTCATTCAGTTTTCCACCATTATATTTTTCTCTGTAGCTGGATTTTCAAGAGGGCATCCAAAATTATATTCAAAACTACTGCTTAATAATATAAAAACCTCAGAGCTACTGCACCGGTTTTCCCACATTGATTTTTTCTGGAGACTATTTTTTCCAAAAATAATGGCATCCTATGTATCTTGTTCTTTGCTCAGTTCCTTGTTTCATGTAATCAAATTAAATTGGTGTAGGTTGCAGAAGTAATTTACTTCAGTATTTTTCAGAGAAAAAAAAAAACCTTGATAATGTATATTAAAATCAAGTATGAGAATTAAATTCAAATTTTCTATGGTGGGGGTTCCTTTAAGTATAGGAATTTCCACATGGTATTAGAGGATTGATTTTGAAGTGAGGAAGAGCAGGTCTAACGCTGAGAAGAGAGGCCAATAACTGCATTTGGTATCAATTCGAATCCCCTTGAACGAATTGTATTAAGGGGATAGGAAAAGAGCGAAGACATAGAAGGGGAATTTTCTCCTTAGAGGACTTTTCTAGCCAATGTTACACAATGACTAGAGGAGTCAGGTTGATAGTTCGGGTGAGATGGCATCACATGGGCTCAGAGATCAGGATAGGTTGGAAGGAGCTTCCAACTACGTCATATTGAAGACCAAAATCTTAGCTATTTTGGAGGAGTATGATCTCGAAGCTCAGGTCAAGAATGTTGCGGATGTTCCTGTGGACAATGATAAAAGGAAGAAGTACAAGGCTAAGCAAACAAAGGTGAAGAGGTACATACTCAATGGAGTTCAAGATCATGTGGTCTCACACTTGTAGGGCAAAGATACAACCCAAGAAATGTGGGAATATTTGTCTTCACTATATGAAGGTTCTTCTGAACAACGGAAGATGTACTTTGAACAAAAGTTGCAGCATACATTGATGCAAAAGGGAGAAGGGGTTAACTCTTATCTTCAAAATCTTCAAGACACTAGAGACAAGCTTGTTGTGGTGGGGTCTACTTCTTAGTCTACCACGATGGTAAGGACAACCTTGAATGGAGTCTCAAATGAATGACAAGTCTTCGTCCAAAGTATATTGGGAAGGGAAAGACTACCTTCATGGGAGGAGATGTGGGCAGCCCTTCAACATGAAGAATTAAGGAGGGATATGGTTAAGGTCAACCTCAATAGCAGCAGTGGGAATGGAATGAAGACCAAGGAGGAGGAGGAGAATGCAGCTGTAGCATCAAAGGGACAACATAAGCAGAAGCGGAAGAAGGATATTTTGAAGGTGAAATGTTTCAGATGTGGCAAGATGGGCCACTTTTCATCCTAATGTCCTTTGAAGCAAAAGGATAAGGATGAAAAGTGGGCAGGATCATTGAGGAACCCACCTCTTGGATCAATTCCTTGCTATGAGAGCCTGAGATTCAAGATTAGCCAAATGGACTTAGTGTCAGATGATGCAATGGGTTGGTTGGAGAGACAGATGCAGTATCCTAAGACTAGAGACTGAGCAACACATCGAAAGGTTGAGAGCAATGTAGATGGCATAGTGCAGAAGCCAGTAGCAACACAGAAGATTCAGAGGATCAGAGACTAGTAGCAGTCAAATTTCAACATTCACATGGTATTATGTTGAACACAGTTAGTTTAGTAATTTTGGGTTTTTTCAGTTGCTTCTCTCACAAACTGAGTTGTAGTAAGAATGCAGTGTTAGTAGTGGTAGTGCTAGCAGCATAGCAGAAGCAACATTTGAGAGGGAGATGTAGTACAGATGCAACAGTGGCAGTGGTAGTGTCATGGGTAGCAATATAGTAGAAGCAGTAGCACAGTGTTGATGGTAGCAATAGTGCAGAAAGGAGATGCTTCAGAGATAGAGCAACATGCAGTTGGACATTGTTGCTAGAGCACATTCCTCCTTAAGAGGGAGTGTTAGTTTTTGGTAGCATCGAATGTGCTCCAGCCATGAAAATGGGTGGAGAGGCTAACGCACATGAGTTCTAAAGAACCCAAAAACCATTTGGTGAAATTCCACCCGGATTTTATTTTATTAAAATAATTATTATTTTTAATGGGGTTCCTAAGTGTAAACTTAGGAAAATTAAGGTATTAATGAGTATTAATCAAAATATCGATGAAAATGTTCTAGAAAGAAGATCAAATCAAGTTTTTAATCTTATTCGTTGATTAAAGACTTAATCTCGGTTGTTGAAGTCTCAATGAGAAAAGTATAAGAAGGAGGCCTAGGGTTCATTCAAGAACACATCGAGAGAATGAATTGATCTAGAGTTTGAAATTTCTAGGGCTTGGAAGTTGAGAAATTTGAACTAAGTGATCATTATGTAGCAGAGGAATAGGCATAGCTTGGGAATACTAGGAAGAGAGGCGAAGAGACACTAGGGGAGGCAGCGCAACACCTAGAGGGACTCATGATGGGCCAGTTTGAGCCCACATAGGCTTGACGTAGAGCCAGAAGGGTCAACGCAAAAGGGAAACTGCCTTCATGCATAAATTTGGAACTGTTGGGGAACTATTAGAACAGCTGGGGAAGGTTAAGACGGAAGTTCCAGGAGGAAGAAGAGACAAAACATGGATGATGCAGAGCCTTTGAGTCTGACGCAAGGTCTACGTAGGGCCAACATAGAGATAGCCAGGGGTTTTCTAGTTCTACTGCCAAATCTGCCGAAATCTGCCAGCTGAAGTGAGGTAATCTCACTCAGGTTTCTACCAGTATCTTTTTCTCTGTAACTAGAATGCTGAGAGTGCATCCAGAAATTTATTCAAAACTACTACTTAATAATATTAAACCCTTAGAGCTTCTGCACTAGTTTTCCCACATTGGGTTTTTGGGGGACTATTTTTTCCAACAATAATGGTGTCCTATGTATATTGTTTTTTTCTCAATTTGTTGTTTCATGTAATCAAATTAAATTGGTGTAGGCTGTAGAAGTAATTTACTTCAGTATTTTTCAGAAAATAACTTGATAATGTATATTAAAATCAAGTCGGAGAAGTAAATTCATTTTTGCTGCAGTAGGAGTTCCTTGTGTATAGGATTTTTCACACACTTCCCCCTATTCACTTTGACCCAGATTTTGTTCTCATGCTCGCTAAGTACTTTGACCCTGTGTCTGAATCCATCATCTCTCTGATAGACCATAAGGTCTTTCTCGAGGTTAGCGAAAACATTATCTCCAAAATGCTCGACATTCCAACTTTAGGAATTGATATAACCAATAAAGGATTAGACTAGGAATTCATCACCTGGGAAAAATATGATAAAATTGAATTCCTTAGGAGTTTTCTCCAAAACCCTAACCCAAATTTAAAATTGCAATTCCCTATTCCAACCAATCGGTTAAAGCCCTTTTACCAGACCTTGACATCCCTTTTCTCTATCATTTTCGAGCTAGTTGATGACTTGAAGATAGATGAGTCTATTTTCTCGGCCATTCGACTTATCACCATGAACCCTGACCAACAAATAATCAATTTTACAAAATACCTAGTAAGAGCTATTATAGTCGACCTTTCCACTGCTATTCCATTCAACTCATGTCGCCACTGCACATACCTAGTCCATTTGGTATTGTTTAATTACCTTACTTACTTCTTGTTTACCAAACTCCTCACAACCATTAATGATGAAAGTGATATAGAAAAATAAGTCTACCAATGGATCAATGTAATTTACCTAGGACACCTTCTTAATTCTTACACTCAGTATATAGATTGTTTTTCTTTCTACTTGAAAGTTAAGTTAGTTGGAGAAGCCTTAGATAGGATTTCTGAGGGACAAAAAAAATACTCAAACTTATTGAGAGGAAAGTATAGGAAGTTGGTTCCTTTATCAAGATTTCTCTTTAATTCGTCTATATGGTTTCGAAAGAGAACCTTTCAAATTGCCCAAATATATTTCACTGTTACTTTTTTCTTATGAAGTGCTTAGACAAAAAATCACTGTGAATGAATTGCATTTTGTATCAAAGAAAAAAGGAGCACTCTTTAGTTATCCATACTCAATCCCACCTTTAATCTCTAAAAAAAAATGTTATAGATGCAATCGAAAAGGAAATGTTGTCATTTGGTTTGGTTCAAGATGAATGTTGGCACTATGACCCATTTGCAATTATTTATGGGCTAAGGAAACATGCAAGGTTTTCGTCAAACACACATGAGAGGAGGCCATAAATATAAAGGCTAGCAAATACCCTTTCAATGTATTGTGGTCACATACAGGTGGTTATGTAGATAACAACAAGAAATAAAAGAACAAATGACGAAGCCTTGGTGTCGACTGAAATGCAGGTTATTGAGACAAAGACTGAAAGATCATCACTATCCTTATTTGTTTCGGTGATGAAGAGGAAATCTGAGGTTTTAAGTCCAGAAAAATCAATGCATCATATGAAAGAAAAAGAAAGTGATGTAGACACTAAAGTGTTTGAACAAGAGTTTTAAGAATCAAGTAAATAAATGCAGTAGGAAATTGGGGATACTTGGCCGAAGGATTTCAGGGCACAAGCCTTGGATATCAAACACAATTTTATACAAGGGAATTAAATGCAAACATTGGGCACTGTTAACGATGCTTGAACCACCAAAATTTAGGGGACCTCCCCGATATGAAGTCCCAACTAGACCTCAAACTGTTTGGAGTATGAATCCCAACAGCGGGTGGTAGTGTAATGCCTTGACTGTGGTAGCGTGCAGATGTACGTATGATAACTTTGGGTGATAGAAAGTGTGTGAACCTGCAGAGAGTCAAGTGCGATACATGAAGGTTCTAACACATGGAGGGGAAAAGGAAGTGCACCCCTTAAAATCCTGTAATAGTATGCATATCGAAAGGAACACAAGAACGGAATGGCATCACAAGATAAAATGCAGAATAGTCCACAAATGAAAGTGACGAGCTAATCCAACAACAACCATTCAATAGGATTTATACAAAGTAGTTCATAAGCATATGCATAAGTTAAATAAAATACATTTCTAAAACAACCAGAATAGTCCAAATACATTAACAACATATGCATGAAAGCATGTTGGATGATATTACTATTATAAGTGAAAGTTCCATCCATACATGCACTATTGATGACCACTAGCCCCAATAGTGGAACATTACAGTCAAGAACACTTGCTCCTTAAAAAGCGTATACTCGTTCTATGCTATGGATAAGACGAGGCTCTTCACAATACTCCCAAACCTTCTCTAAGCCTAAGCCTAGCCAAAATCTTGGCTCCCAAAAGCCCCTTCTATGAGATATGAGGTTCTATTTATAACAAACGGTGGGGTGACCCTTGACATTCCCATTTGTGACTCTTTGACTACCCTCATGACTCTTCAACTTATTTACAAGTAACTCATTACATAACATGATGACCTTTCACATTCCACTAATGACACTTGGAATTTCACTTACAACATATTTACAAATAGTATTACATTTTCCACATGTACCCATGTGAGATAAAATAGGCTAGAGATAGCCTAACAAGAAAAAACTCTAAGATTCCAAAATTTGGGGAAATACCAACTCGACAAAATCCACTTGGTGCTTCTTAGTCACATATGGATTCCAAGCTTTGTACTGTATAATAATGTCTCCAAACTGTTTGATGGTGTCTTTCTGAAAGAGGAATCTTGCCTCCATGGCATCCAGGTATATGGTATTGGAACATGTATCCAACTCATTCTGAAGCATGTGTAATATGGTATTGACCTTAACAATACCATTGATGTACTTCTGCATGTTGTGTGCATTTAGCTCCAAGTCTTCCCTAGTGGCCTCTTGTCCTAGCTGCTCCATGTACTCATTGATATCTAGCCAGACTTGGTTCTTGGGTCTAGCATCAGTGAGGGAACCGATTGATGGGATCATGTGCTTTCTCACCATGACATCCAAAATAATGTATAACCACACATGTGAGGCTTGTATGCTACTGATGAACAAAGCGAGTTGCTCATAATTATGGATCAACATTTGGACCTTTTCTTTCTCCAGCTTTGCCTATTGATTCATATTCTTTACTAAGTCAAGCGGGGCCTCTTTGTACCACATTTTCCACTCTTGTACATGGGCAATGGCAGCATGTATGTTCTTGAGAGTTTGAACAAACTCTTTGCTTCGCTGCTCTAGGACATTCACATGGACAAATGCTTTATGCATGGTGACAAATCCATCATAGAGCTTCCGCATGGTACCCTCAAGTGTTGATACTTCCACAAGTATTGATGTGCTCATTTCCCCCAATGTGGAAATTTCATTCTGCATTGATGCTCGGAGTTGCTTTGCCTCTTACCTGGAAGCCTACAAGTTCTTTTCCAGTTGTTCATTCTCAGTTGTTAGGTACTTGACATTTGAGCTTGTTGCTCCTACATAAGCCAAGCTAGCGTCTGCAAGGGAAATTTGATGCTTCCTTGTGTCTAACACTATCACCCTTTCCTTGATGAATGTAGGTGACACGTGATCATCCGAAAAGTTCTTCCTCTGTGCCTGTAAAATCTTCTTTAGCAACTGGTCAAATGATAGATTTTACACATCCATGACCAGATCATCATTAAGGATAAATCCTTCTCCTTTCTCACTCAGGGCTGGTTCTGACACTGAAGGTGCTAGAGACTGAGAGATGACCTATGGTACTCTCAGCATCAGGTCAATGTCTTAATTTTGTGGCTCCTATTCCATCTCAATGTATGTAACTTCAATCAGTTGCTCAATATACTAAGCAAGATCTTGGTCCTGCATCTATTCACCCTCTTCCTTAGCTACTGGCTATTCCAACTTATCAACCTATATGGGCATTTTTTTTCTCTTTCATCGTGCCTTACCTTTGTTCCTCTTCCTAATTTTTTTTCTCTTCTCTTTATCTCCTCCTCATCTCCTGTTCTTCCTTCAACTTCTTCTTTGCCTCTTGTAGCTTCAGTTATGCTTCTTGCAGCCTCTACTTTTCTCTCTTCCTTCACGTTGCTCTCTTCATCTTTTGCTCCCTATTTTCTTTCACTGCCAAAGTTGCCTTCTCCAAGATAGGATCTTCTTTCATAGCTTTTGTCTCCCTCTAGGTTCTCAGCACTTTTCCTCTTTCCCTTGTCCTACACTGGATTGTGGCCTATTGCTATTTTTGTTGTTGCTTCCTAGGTTTTTTTTGTCTATAGAGTAGCCTTCCAAGTTTTTGATATACTAACCAACTCATGGAGTTTGGAGGAATTGTAACAGTACCTCCAAGGGTCCTCCTCTAGCCAATGACATGTCTTGTGGATCCATGGAAAGTACACTCTCACACAGTGGTCCTTGCAAATACCATGGGGATCATACAGATTAAATTCTCTGGTGCTAAACTCAAATTTCACTATATCCTTAACCTTGAAATATACATCCTTCAAGCCCTTAATCTCGTATAATCTGATCCTCAAAGGAAGAGTGGGCCATGGTGTTTTCTTATTCCTTTGCAGTCCTGCTCACAACATTGTAGAGAGGTGATATGAAACTTCTTGCATGATCGGCTTTTCAATGGCATACCTTGGTAGGAGATGCAAAGGCTTCTCTCTGCCAAACACTTTGATGAAGGTGCCACCTGATGAGGCATACCAATATGCAATGTTTACTATCACCTCCATTGCTTCTCGGGACATGCAAGGTGGATCTTGCTCAAAGATAAGCTTGTACAATGAGATGATAAAATGGTCAGTTAGCCTTTCCATCACTCGATATCTACAGTTGGAAAGAAACTTGCAATAGATGTTGGTGACAATCTCTTTTGGTGTCCATGTCCACCTCATGCTAGGTAACTCTTGCTGGGTACAGATTACATCCAATAAGTATGCAGACATGTAAAACATTTCTTGTTCATTCTTGGGTGGATTCCAAGCATTAGTCACATGGATCTTCAACTGATGAGCCAACAAATATGACCAGTTGAATGGCTTCCCATCACTCAACAACTCGTCCAATACGACTACTCACCCTTCAGGAAAGGTTTCTGTGTTTTGTTAGCCATTTATTTTGTAGGAAAAGATGATCAAGAATTGATAAGCCTTCCTTAGGGAATCTTTCTTGTAAACATGAGTGGGTGTCTATATAAACTTTGATGGCTCTTTCACCCAATGCTTGATGATATCTCTAGTGTTCACAAAGCTATGGGTGGCATAGAAAAGTGGGTCCATGCACTTCACTGGCTCGGGTAAATGATACATATGCTAAAATTTCTCTTCCCAGAAAATGGAAAGCTCTTTCTTGCTAGAACTGATCAGTGTCATAGTCTGTCCATATGTGTGTGAGACAATCCAGCTGATAATGTCCGCACATGGGAAGACAAGGTACCTGCATGAAACCTTGTATAAGCCTGACTGCTGAATACTAAGATAAACCTGCCAATCCTCTAAGCCTTCCTTGAAATTCTCTGCAAAAGTATCTTTGATTTGCATCCATGTCAGTGTCGAACCCTTCTCAATGAAAATTTGACTATCTACATACACTGTTAGATCAATAGATAGTTTCTCAACCACTTCCCCATTATTTCTCTCAACAGTTTCATTTGATGTAGCTCTCTTGGATGCAATTTTAACTGTAACTGTTAGAGATATTCTCAACCACTGTTGTACCTATGGGGAAAAGAGGACACTCATGGAAAGAAAATGTCAGCTTAAAAATAAAAGCAACTTCAAGATAAGATCAATCAACAAGTCGAGCTCATGATGGAAAGGATTGCACAATTCTAGCTAACATAGATCACTACCTAACTATGGGAATTATGCACTGTGCAGTCCCAACAATCAGTCATGAAGCTTGATGAATGGAACTGTGTAATACATAGTTTAGTGTGCCAAGGTTGGGAGAAAATATGCATTATTCAGTCTCAGTGGCTAAGATGGTAGGCTGGCTCCTAGAACTATGCATTGTATTGTTGGATCCAGCCCAGGACAGGCTCTGTGCAATTCCATAAGCCAAGGCAGAGGCCTTGAGCTCCCAAACTGTGTAGTGTATGCAGTCGAGTGTGAGATTCGGTCAACAAGACATAGATCTGCCCACGGGGAGTGTGAAAATCAAGCATATCTGAAGAATGGTGTGATGTTGAGTGAAAATTTGACTAACTATTAATGCATGCATGTGAAACAAGTGCAGGAATCAATCAAATTGAAGGAAAACAAAGCATGTGAAGAGAGTCGTTGTAGTGACGACTATTGGTGCAAAAATAGGGTAACACATGTGAAACTTTGGAAAGGAAATATAGAACTTGAAACAACACTTATACAAGCTAAAAAATGTTAAAACACCAATATTGATTCAAGGAAAAAAGTGAAACAACACTCTCATAAGATTAACAACAAAAAGCAATAGAAAAAGTGGCAAAAGACTAAAAAAGCGAAACTTAGTCAAAAAAGCAATGACGATTGCAATGAAGGTTCCTTGATCTCCTCAAGAATTTTAGAGCTCCAAGATCGAGCGTGAAAATGATATCTATCAGCTTCGATTAAATATATTTGGTCAAGTTAGGGTTTATGATGCAAATACCAAAAATTAAGGAAAAAGCGACACTTGGTGGTGATTTCCAAAATAACTCAAGTACCTCCTTTAGGTTGCTAAAAATAGATCCCTATTTTTTAGGGATGTCTTTTTTTTTGTCTTTTTCATTTTGGGGAAAACTACCATGCATTTCCCAGAAATATTATACAGTTATGGGAGGGACCAGACAACTCTCTGGTTCATGCACTGAGCAGTTTCTGAGCACAGTGGGTTTTGTGCAATTTCTAGGTTGAGTGGCTCTAGGCTGCCTCTCATTTCTGCGTAATTTTCCAGCTCAAGGCTGGCTGCCATCCATTACTACGCATTTCCTGAGATGAAGGCTCACTGGCAATCAAGACTGCGCAATTCCCAAGAGCAAGGCCAGGTTCCCTCAAGAATTGTGCAGTTCTCTAAGGCAAGCCCGAAACTGTCAAAGGACCAAGTCAAGAGATCGACTTGTGGGTTAGAAAATGAACTAAGTGAGAAAACACAAGCCAAGATGAAAATAATAAAGCTCATTCAAAAAATAAGTACCTGGATCAGTGCAAGATGAGTTGCTATGGTTTAGAAGGGAGGCTCCAAAATCGAAGCATAGGAAAAATTTTGGAAGGTGGTTGTAGCCACTAAAACATTTGCGACACACTGGTAGAACTCTATCTCTCTGTATGGACCTTGTATTTTTCAAAGCAAGCCTAACCCTTTCGGAAGTATTGTTCATTTCTTCTATTATCATAACTTCTTCACTTAGCTTGAGTTAAAGATGTGGTCCCTACCATCTCGTTATCGAAAGCACACATACCAAGGCAAGTCAAACTGAGTTTTTTCAATTGGGGATGAGGGTTATGTATATGCACAATTAAAATAGACTATCAGAGTTTTAGTTTCATCTCTGGTTTAGCTCCGCTACCAGCAGGCCTGGATAGTACCCCGTTAGAATCACTTTAGGAACACAACCATTGCTCCACAACTAGCAAGCCTGAACAATACCCCACAGAGTTACTTGCTTCACCTCTCTTTGCCGGAATCCTTTCTCTTCTTTCACCCTTTATTTTATTTTTTCATTTTTTCATTTTCATTGAACTGTGCATATGAACTTATTTATTTCATGAGGTAAAAGTGGGATCCTCACTTATTGAGAGTAGAAGAGGTTGTCCCTTCTGTTACACAAAAATATCGTCACCATGATTATGTACAGTTAGTATGGGTCTATCGTCACTTGTACTGTCCTCCTGAGCAAGTCTAGCACCTCAGCTCTTCAAATCAAGCTTTGGAAATGGGAGAAAGACATTAAAAATCAATGTAACTCTGGTTCCGCACTTTCTCTCATGGTCACCTGCAGTCCCGCACCTTCTGTGTACAAAAGCTGCGTACCTACCTGCTCTGTCCCTAACGGTGTAGGTGCGAACCCCTGTGAAAGTCAAAAGGCACAAGTTTTATCTTAAAAAACTCACTTTGGGTTAATTCTAGAGTTTTCTAGAAGGAATTTTGACGTGGATTGTTCGCTCTGAGGTGGTTCATGCATCCCAAAATAGAAGGAGCTAATCCCTTGACTAAAGGAGCTATCCCTTTGAAGGAGGGATTTATCCCTTTGAAGGAGGACCTAGTAACTTCCCTCCATTGCACTATAAATACATGCATTGGGGTGAGGACTAGAGAGGTTAGAAGTTGAACATTTTGAGGGTAAATGCTGGTGAAATTAAGACTTCCTATTTGAGCTTAAGAGGAGAGATTACATACCTTTTTGACTTCATTGGGGAGTGAGTGAAACTTGTCAAAGTAGAGGAGACTTCTTGTTGGATCCTGGGAGGAGCTTGTACAGCGTCAAGGCAAAGGTTGTAAAGTTCTTCTTCTTTTGAATTAATACAATCAAACTCATTTTTCTCAACAAGTATCTTATGTTATTTGTTTCATGGACTCCTTGACTTTCATGTTAAATATGTTTTATGCAATTGGCTTTTCAGGTGCTATTTAATTTGTTTGCCTTGTTTGTGTTTGCAGATTCGCGAAAAGGAGCTCATTTGGATCAAAGGAGCGAGGGCATCCACAAGCTTGTGTTGGACCAAAGGTAGGCCCTAAAAACACTTGTTTGCTATTGTTTATTAAAGCATATTTAGAGAAAGATAGTGTCTGGTTGGTTTGCTTGTCATTAGGTCTTCTTTAGATTCTAGGAAGGTCTATCTTGTCTGCAAGATCGACTTATTCCATGCGACAAAATGGCGACCATACTGGGGACTTGATTGTTTTCGTTATTTATACTTTGACCTGAGAAACTGTTTTTCTGTTTCTGTTTTTGACTTGATGATTGTGGGATTGGGTGACTTTAGTTAATTTTGAGTCAGTTTTTATTTTTCATAGTTTTGGGAGAGGTACGCACCCTCTGAGTTAAGCACAGTGCGTACCTGTACGTACTTTTTCTTTGTACACAGAGCGTGAACGCACCTGTGTAAATAGGTTTCCTGCGTACCCTGTAAAAAATTTGAGAAATTGTAATTTTTTCTCTTTTTTATCAGTTTAGAATTTGTTTATAGGTTTTAGCCATTGCCCAGACCTGCTTGTTCCCTGTCAAAAACTTTCCTTGGTTTAATTTCATTAGTGTTAAGGTTTTAGGTGGAATTCCTAGGAATTTTGCTTGTTGGGTTTGTTTTTCGTTTTTGGTTGTGTAGTGGCTCTGAGCTTAGAAGCTGTAGGGACCTCAGATTACCTTGGTGTCTACCAGTCTTCTTATGAGTCTGACCATTTATGAAATCTCCCCTTGTTGAGGAATCCGCTTTGTGTTTTCTCATTTCAAAATTTCGAAAAACTTGTATTTGAAAGTTTGGAATTTTCATTTTTTAAAAAGAAAACGAAAGATTGGTTGTTTTTTGACTAATTGTGATTCTGCATAAATTAGTCCTTAGCTCACATTTAGCTAAGTAAAACATCCTCAAAAAGAATTTTAGTAGGCTTTGACTTCAAGTAGCTTTTTATAGTTTGTAGCTCTCAAAGTTAGTCATTTTCATTAGTTTTGAGTGTTTTATTTACAAAATAACAAAAAAAATCTCTTTTGGAAAAAGTTTGTTTTTGTAGTGGTTGAGTGCTTTGAAAAGAAAAGGGAAATTTTTGTGAAATAACTAGTTGTCTCGTTTTTAGTGCTTTGGAAAGGAAAAAGCTCTTCTTTTAATTTGTTTAATTGAGAAAGATTTGTGTTTACAAAGTATTTGCATTCTCAAACTCTTTCTTAGTTTAGAAGTTCATCGAAGAGAAAAGATTGTTTAAATCATCTTAGGTGCATCTTTTTAGTGATTTCGAGTCAAGTCTTTACACCACGAGTTTCATCTCCGCCACCTCTTGACTTAAACAACCACCACTAAAATTAACGCTTAGAGTAAAATTCACCTAGTAACATTTTATTTCTAGGGCTCTGATACACCAACTTAGCTTAGGCTAGTGTCTTGGAGTAGGAGAGTAATTAACTCTCCAAGACAGTAAAAACAAACAAGTAGCTATATCTTGTGGTAGGAAGAAATCCAATTGTTGCATTTATGCTCTGGGAAAGCTCCTCTTAAAGGAGAAGCATGAGATCGTGTCCGAACCAGTGTGGGAATCAATCCTTCCTCATTGGGAACGACGCTAGATATTCACGTATTAAAAATGGTAAACCTCGGATTAACCATTGTCGAGGAGCTTGGGATCACTTGTTGGTAAACCTTGGATTATGTCAAGGAGCCTTCAAGGGGATTGAGCTTGCTACTCTTCCCTTGCGTGCGTATCGGATCGTAGACTGTTCCCCCAGGTGTATTTGTCTCAGTTGGTAACCTTAGTGGCCATATTCTTTAGGATTCTTCCTGAGGCGACAGTGGTGGGAAGATCCCACTATACCTGGAGCAGACGTCGACTAGACTCATTTGGATTTTCTAGGGGGTTCACTTCACTCGAGACGGTTAAGTGGAGGAACTTGGTCCAGTCTATTCATTAAGCAGGTTACCGGGGTAACTGTTCCAACCGCCATTTCTGTACTGAATTCTGCGACGTTGGATTTCATCACCAACTAGTGTTTTCGGTCCGGAAAGTTACTGTTTGTATGTGTTTGATCTCTAGATTCTTTAGGTGTGTGATTCAAATTTGTTTGGTTCTTTAGAGGCTTTAGGTGTTTTTCATTGAGATTTTACTTTGTTTGCGTGTGAAGTATTTAAAAGTTTTTAACTGTGGCTGAATTACCAAGACAGTCCCGTAGACTTCGGGGCTAGTCTCCTGAGTTTGTAACCGTGGCTGATTTACTGAGGAAGTCCCGTAGACTTCGGGGCCAACCTCCTGAAGAAGTCCCGAGCCAGCTTGAAGGCTTGAAAGTCCTCGTAACTCCTAGTGGTAGTAAAGTTGGGTCACCTGAAGAAGGAGAGTCTTCATTGGTTGTACATCTTGATTACCAAACTCTAGTAACAGGTTACGATCCGCAATCGATTTCAGTTTCCGAACTTGCTGGTAGCTTTTCATCTACTAGTGATATAGGTGAAGAACCTGAGATATCTGAACCTGTTACTCCAACATTGGGGTTTGTCTCTCCAACTTCTAGTGGTCCTGATTCACCTAGGGTAGAAAGAGTAATTACCCAAGATCTTCCTTCTGGACTTATTGCTATTGAAGAACTTGCTCCGGAAGAAGAAGTAGGCATCCCTATCCCTGAAAATCAACCTGTTCTTGATCTAAGGGAGCGTGAATCAATTTTTTACAGTCCGCCTAGAAGTACTACTTGGTATCTTTCTTTGATTAATTATTTGGAAAACTCAGGGTTAAGTTTTTCACCACCTCGTGCTCCTTATCATCCTAGAGGTTTTTATACTCCCGTAAATATGTCAGGTCAGTCGTCCATGTTTACTCAATCACCTGAATCTTTTTTGTACGGTGGTCCTTCTGTTCCCTCTGGGTATCAATCACTTTCTGGTACTTTTTCGGGAGCATCTCCTCAACCCATTGAGCAAGGGTTATTAACTGGAAGCAATGGCACAAAGCCGTTGAGCGTAGAAGACATTCTTATGACGTTAGGTTCTATTCCCAATTCTCAACCTCAGGGTGGCCAGTTACCGCCTGGGGGGTAGCCTCAATTAGTGCCTGGGGGGCAACCTCAAGGTACACAATTTGCATCTGGGGGGCAACCTCAAGGACAGTACGTACCTACGGTACAGTACGTTCCTCAAGGTCAACCCCAGACTCAATATGTACCCCAAGGTCAACCCCAGTATCAATTTGTACCTCAAGGTCAACCCCAGTATCAGTACGTGCCTCAAGGGTATCTACCCCAAGGTCAGTACTCGAACCAAGGCTTCCAACCACCCCAAGGTCAATCTTATGTTCAAGGAACGAGAAATGTACCTTTCAATTATCAATCCTACCCTCAACCCGATTATGGTCCTCAATATTCTCAACTTGTTATGGGTCAGTACCCCGGAATGAACATAGTGTGGGATCCATCGCAAACCCAACAGGTGTTGCAGCCAAGTGTACAGTTGTCATCTCAAACTGGACAACCCTTAGTTTCTGGTACACCCCAACAACCAGTCCAGTCTAACATTCAAACTTTTGTACCTTCGGTAGTTTCTCAGTCTAGGCCTACTGCGCCTCGCACTCCATCTCAAACGACTGCTACAACTGCCGCAACATCTGTTCAATCTACCCCACCTACTTCTGGAGTATCGACAGCTCCGGTTTCTACTATTCCTGTATCTACTCCTCAGACATCTTTACCACTGTCTGGATCCACGATTCAAACTACGGTTCAGATGCCTGTAGGACAACCTGGTTTAAGTACGGTTGTCACAAGTCAACCACAATTCACCTATCAACCGTACCAGGGACAGTACCAATTCGGTCCTGCTGTCCAACAGCCAGTTTATCAGTATCAATCGTATCCTGGGTACACTTATCAACAACCTCAACAACCCCAGTACAGTCCGGTTAATCCTGGTTTTCCGAGAGGATACAATATCCCGAAAGCGTTTCCTATTCCTAGTTATCCCGGATATCCTCCTCCTAGGGCTGGTCTCATGACCCAGAGTTTTAGGGATCCTAATCGGCAGTTACCGTGTATCGCAACTTTGGACTTATCAGACTTGTCGCACCTAACGAACGATCTGATTAATTATCTTCCATTTTGGCTGCCAATGCCGAATAAGTTGCCCAGTGACATTCCCAAGTTCGAAGGTAAATTAGGAGAGGACCTGTCGAACCATGTGATGACTTACCACCTCTGGTGTGCATCTAACTCCATCACAGATGCTTCGATCCATCTTAGACTTTTCCAGCGCACTCTAATTGGTCTCGCGACCAAGTGGTACATTGAGTTATCGCGAGGCACTTTTTATAATTTTAGTCAGTTAGCTACCTCGTTTTTAACTCATTTCCAGTTGCCAGTCTGATATGACAATGGCACGGAATTGTTAACTTCGCTAAAATAGTCGACATCCACGTACATTTCAGATCATATTCATGAGTGGAGACGTCGACGTCGTTTAGTGAAGGTATTTATTCCGGATCAAATCTTGGCCGAGTGGTTTGTAAAATCTTTGTTGCCAAAGATCACTGAAGATGTTGCTAAAGCCGGAGTGGTTACTGAGGAGCAAGTCATTGCTCAAGCACAATACCTTGACTTGGTTTATACTCAGTCAGGTACGTTACACGAAAAGATCCCCGATCTTCCCAAGTTAAATCAAATCGCTACAACTCCTTCGGGATCTCATGCCGCTGACGGTATGATTGGCACAATTAACACTAAAAGTAAGAAGAAATCCTCCAAGAATTCTTCTCCTATTATAACCTTGCCTGATTCCCCAACAGGAGATTCTTCTGCAGAGATTTCCACCGATATTCACGTTGTAGAGTCATCTACATCTAAATCAAAATTCGGTGGGAAGAAGAAAGGAAAGAAGAAGAATAAAACGGACAAAAGTTCAAAGGAGAAACCTGAAAAGGCAGAATCCAATGATGAAAAGCGCAAACCTCATTATCATTGTCTCATTTGTGACGAAGAACATTTTACAAGAGACTGCCCTCATCGTGCAGAGTTTGCGAAGATCGTCAAAGGTTCCCAAACTCCTGCTGTTTTGAAGGATCCATTTCCAAATCAAGATAGCAAGATGATAGGTTCTTCCTCGAGTGCCAATGAAGAATCCATATTGATGATG
Source organism: Pinus tabuliformis (assembly GCA_031772625.1). Classification (NCBI taxonomy): domain Eukaryota; kingdom Viridiplantae; phylum Streptophyta; class Pinopsida; order Pinales; family Pinaceae; genus Pinus; species Pinus tabuliformis. Next base: position 923,883,044 of record CM062813.1, read on the forward strand.
TCCCATGTAAGGATTGCGAATCGATCGCAAGATTATGGCAGTAAAAGTCCTGTTGATGGTAAAGAAGCAGAATCTTCTCATTCTAATCCATCAACCTCAGCTCCCGGTTCCGATCCACTACAAATCGAGAAACCTAATCCAGACTTGGTAATCAAACCGCCCGCTAAGGGTATACTTCGAAAGTCAGCTTTCAATCCACATGCGAGAGTGGCTCAGAACTATAACATTGTTGAGGATTTAGCTGTTTCACCCTCAGCAATGTCGGCTTTGGAAGTGCTGCAATCATGTCCAACACAACGTAAATTACTTTTGTCGGCTATAGGAGCTGTTGACGTTCAGGACCCGAACCTAATAATTTTCGATCTAGAAAATAGTACACCGCGTCTCCCTCATCAAATGGCTTTCCAGATCCCAGTGATAGTAAAAAACAGGCCTATTCATCGGATTGTAATTGATGAAGGAGCCTCAACGTGTATTATGTCGATACAATGTTGGAGATCGCTTGGTTCTCCTTCACTAAATCAATCCCCGACAATTCTTAAGGCCTTTTATGGCCGTGGGTTTCATCCTTTCGGCATTCTATAGGATTTGCCTATAGGGGTTGAAGGAAAAACCGTTAGTCTAGATGTGGAGGTGGTTGATGCCCCTCTAGACTACAACCTTCTCTTGGGTCGAAGTTGGTCTTACGCTATGACAACAGTCATTTCATCGATCTTTCGAGTAATAAAGTTTCCACATAATGGAAAGATCGTAACAATAGACCAGCTAGCTTACTTTTCATCCGACCCAGCCTCTTCGGAGAGTATTCAGCATGTTGGTAAAATGACTATCCCATATAAGGATGTTGGAGTAGGATTAGTTAAAGATGCCGTTTACTGGGAACTTTTCCTTTTCCTCAACTATTCATATGATTACATCAGACACCATTATTTATGATGATCCTTGAATCATCCCTTCTGAATCTGAGATAGACTCATTTGGTAATTCCATGCCTTTGAGTCCATATGAAATTGCATATGAAGCCATGCAGTCTTTTGCCGAGCTGGGTTCAACCAAAATTGACTTAATGAATGTGGTCCGTGAGGAATCACTTTTCACATCAACCTCGGATTTAACTACGTTTTCTAAACTTGTTCACTCTGATGAGCAAAATCGTGAAATCCTATGTGTAGATGATTTACCATGGGAAGATCTCCATCACCGATATTCGTTTTTACCTGAGGATGATCGCTTTGAAAATGATTTCTCATCAATTTTTACAACTGAATATGTCAAGGAATCTCAGAATCCAATGAAACATCCTGATTCAGAGTTAAATTTGGGAAAAATCTCTCGAACTATTCCTATTGACATTTCGGTTAAGCCTGGAATTGTTGAAAACATTCATATAGGTGCCTCGTGTACAGATGACAAAATTCAATTATATAAGGCCCTATTTCAAGAATTCCACGACGTGTTTGCCTGGTCCTATGAGGAAATGCCAGGAATTGATCCCGTGATTGTTGCTCATGAGATCAAGACTTACCCGGACGCTAAACCCGTCTGGCAACGTTTGCGTCAGATTCACCCATGAAAAGTTGCTGCAATTAAAGCAGAAGTTGAAAAACTGTTGAAAGCAGGTTTCATTTATCTGATCCCGTTAATGGATTGGGTATCGAATATTGTTCTGGTTAACAAAAAGCAAGGAACAACAAGAATATGCATCGATTATAGGGAAATTAATTGAGCCTTTCCAAAGGACAATTACCCAACTCCCTATATCGATCAAATCATTGATGATTGTGTTGGCAATGAAATATTTTCCTTTATGGACGGTTTTTCCGGATACAATCAAATCAACATTCTACCTGCCGATCAACCAAAAACGGCTTTCATTTGTCCATGGGGGACATTTTCTTATTGCATATTGCCTTTTGGGCTTAAGAATGCCGGAGCAACTTTTCAAAGGGCGATGTCTTATGCGTTTCATGACATCAAACACATTGTGCAACCGTATCTCGATGATTTGCCTGCTCATTCATTACATCGAGCTGATCACCTCGTCCATTTACGAGCAATCTTTATGAGGTGTAGGAATTATCGTATTCGGTTGAACCCACACAAATTTGTCTTCTGTATAGAAATGGGTTGATTGCTGGGATTTGTAGCTTCGAAAGCCAACATTCGCGTTGATCCCTCGAAAGTCGAAGCCATCATCAATTTGCCTCCTCCTTCGAGTCTTCGCCAACTCCAAAGTTTGCAGGGGAAAGCAAACTTTTTACGACGATTCATTCCTAACTACGCCGAGGTTACAAAGGGTTTTACCCGGTTGTTGAAACAGAACACTCAATTCTCTTGGGATGAGATAGCTCAGAAATCTTTTGATGCACTCAAACACACGTTGACCCATGCACCGTTGTTGCATCCTCCCAACTACAACCAGGATTACTTCTTGTATCTCGCCGCCTCCCATTCCACCATTGGAATGGTCTTAGTTCAGGAAGATGAATTCGGAACGGAACATGTGATATATTACCTTAGTCAAACGTTAAATCCAACTGAGCTAAAATACTCACATGTGGAGAAATTGGCATTGGCAGCCGTTCAAGCTGTCCAACATTTTCGTCACTACATTTTACTACGTAAAACTACGGTAATCTCGGATTGCAACCCTATGATCTACATTTTGACTAAACAATTGCTAGGGGGAAAGTACTCTAAATGGATCGTTATCCTGCAGGAGTTCGACTTGGAGTTTGAGAAATCTAAGTCTAAGAAATCTTTAGTTTTTGCGGAGTTAATGTGTGACTTCCCGCGTGCTGACACGGAAACTGTGTCAGAGGAGCCCATTGCGGACGAATCTTTGTTTCTAATCAGCACTTTAGATCCGTGGTATGGGGATATCATCATCTATCTCCAAACCCAATCCTTTCGGCCAGAAACTTCAAGGTTGGAACGTCGGAAAATTCGATTCCAGTCCCAACAATTCAAAATTATTGGAGATACTCTTTATCGCCGTGGGGCGGACTCTATTTTTCGACGTTGCTTAACTCACGAAGAAGCTGAAAGGGTTCTAAATGACTGTCACTCTGGAGCGTGTGGCGGTCATATGTCTGGGTATGCCACAGCCCAAAAGATATTGCGCGCTGGCTATTTTTGGCCGTCCTTGTTTAAATATTGTATTACGGCGGTCCGAAAATGCCACAACTCAGAAAGTTCGCAGATTTTTGATCGTAAGATGCGCGCTCCACCTGCTCCTCTCCACCCTATAATTGCCGCTGGTCCTTTTTCCAAATGGGGTATCGATTTTATTACATGTAATCCTCACTCGGCCGGGGGCATGCGTATATCATCCTTGCGGTAGATTATTTTACTAAGTGGGCAGAGGCGATGAATACATTCGAGGCAGATGGCAAAACAGTTGCAATTTTCGTGTTCAATCATATAATTGCTAGGTTTGGTGTCCCACAAGCGATAATCACTGATCATGGGAGTCATTTTCGAAACGTTATGATGACCGAACTTACAGGCCAGCTTGCTTTACGTCACGATAGTTCAACCCCTTATTATCCACAAGCGAATGGTTTGGTTGAATCCATCAACAAAGTTTTAGTTATCATGATCCGACGAATCATTGGGATTCATCGGTCGAATTGGCACAACATGCTATTTTCAGCACTTTGGGCGTACCGAACCTCAGTAAAAACATCAACAGGGTTCACTCCTTTCCAACTAGTCTATGGTTTGGAAGCTGTGTTACCCATTGAATGCGAAATCCCGTCATTGCAAATGGCCATCGAGTTACTTCCAGCCACTTCCGAAGAGGAAAAGCGTTTGTTATACTTGGCTCAATTAGATGAGAATCGATGTGATGCTGCATTGGCGATCGAGACTCACGCAAAACGAATGAAAGCTCAGTATGATCGAAATGTGACCCCTCGAAATTTTTCGGAAGGGGATCTAGTCTTAGTTTATGATCAAGCTAATGATAAATTAGGCGCTGGAAAATTCACTCCTATGTGGAATGGTCCCTATGTTGTCAAGCGAAAGCTAGCCAAAGGGGCTTATGAATTGGTAGACTTTGATGGGGACTCTTTGGGTAAACCCAGAAATGGCCTTTACTTGAAGAGGTATTATGCTTAAAAGAATGGGGTATGGAGATTTTTAGTTAGGATAGTTTTTCTTTCTAGCTGGTGTGTTTTAGTTTAAAAAGTGTGCTTAGCTTAGAGAGTGTTTTTCCGTCATTATTCCTGCTTATCTTGATTTTACTCTTGATATTGCAGATGTCGATGCCTCTCCAAACATACATTGGATTTGCTGATGGTGCTTGTCGTAATACACAGAACATCTCTTCCGCAGCTTGGGTTATCTATTCGCCCCCTAACGAGTTAGTTTCTATGCATGGGGTAAGCCTCGGTCAAACAACAAACAACATTGCAGAGTACAGTGCAGTGATTGAGTTATTGTCTTAAGCTATTTCATTTGGGATTCGGATTTTGATAGTGAGGTTAGATTCTGAACTCGTTGTATTACAACTTAATAGAGTGTATGCCATTAGAAATCTAGTGTTATTAAGATTATTTTTGAGAGTGCGTCTCTTGGAACGTGAGTTTGATTACATTGAATATCAGCATATTCCAAGGTCTTGAAATACATTAGCAGATGCAATTGCTTCTCGAATGTTAAATAGACATTTGCAATAATCATACATGTAAATTTAAAACCATTCCATAACATGATTTACAAGATAAGCCGGTAATAGTGATATATATATAGGAATGTGTCAAAAAATACATCGTCCTCGATCATAGGTTGAAAAACACCTTATGATTGGCAAAAATGATAAGTACAAAAAACAAAATGTCACATGTGCCCACAATAGGTGATCATCCTATCACTGGTGATGATCTCTATAAGAAACCACTGCACGGGCCACCTTGCAAAGGAACCTCCTAAAAGGTCCCGGGACTCCAATCACGTAGCGCTGAAGTCGACGAGGAATGTCGTCTATAGTGGTCTCAGGAATATCTCCTGTCAAGCACTCGAGATGACCCTCCAACTCGGCCAAAACCTCTGCTGATTAGTCCTATGGGGCTGGCGCAGGTGCAACTGGTTGCCTCCTCTCGAAAGGCCGGAGAGCGGCTAGTCGCTGTGGACCCACATCTGCATTTGAAATTTTCACTATCAATTTTGAGACGATGGAAAAATAAAAAAAATTAAAATAGGAAAAGTTCAAAAGGATTTTACCTGACTCATCCCACTGCTCTCCTGGTGGAAGAGCCATGTCTGGGTCACCACGAAAATCTATCCCAGCGTAAGGGAAGTCCTGAATGGAAAAGACCTGGTTTTCCAACCATTGGAAATACTCAGGTTTGAACCTAGCAACTTCTGTCCTCTCGTTCGGGTGACGGGCCATGACTGTGACCCATCACATCAGTTTGGGCTCTCGAGTAAGCCCAGCTCCAACAGTAAGGTGCTATGGGATCAGCATAGGAACCCTCTCCAGGCCAAAACTCACGACCAAAGCCCCATAACCAAAGGTCTTTAGTCATCCGCTCTTAGCCCTGGTCAGTTGGCCTTTCACATTGGCCAGCACAGCATTGCACCAGTTGGAGATGGTGCCTCGAAAGCAATCAACTGCCATACGCATCTGGGATCCGGTGGCAATATGTAATGCGGCAGCTCCGCAAAGTCTGGTGACAGTAAATGCAATCGCCATGAGTTCAGGATGGGATATGGTCTTTATGTCTATCCCTTTGTCTCTAGCCTGGTTGTTGCAGTACTCTAGCCGCAGGCTATCGACAGACTGGCCACCTGGCCTAGTCCCGTGCAGAGTCAAGTCTTCGCCTCTCTTAGGAAAACTAGTCAAGAAATAAATGTCCGCCGGCTCGATTTCAAGCTGGTGGCCGCCAATGAAAAAGCACTGGTCCTGTATGCTCCATCTGTCAACCAGCCACTGTAAGAAATCCACCTGAGCCCTCATGCCAAGAATGGTCCAGAATTTGTATAGTTCGCACGCCCTCAAAGCATCAAGTGAAGGCTGATGATTCCATGCAGCAGCATCCACGTCCTCATGCTCTCGTTCACGCCAATCTAGCATGATGTACTCTCTGCATCAAGTATAAAGATTAATTAAATTGCTAGAAAATATTTTGATTGGTCCATTTTTGAGAATTTTTGGTTTCAAAACCCTTGCGGCGGGGTACGCACCCTCTGAGTTAGACACAGTGCGTGGGTCCGCACTTTGTCTACATGGAAGGTGTGGACCCCGAGCTTTTTCTCGATGGAGAAAAAGTCGGGGTCCACGGGTCCGCAATGGTAAACCCGCGGACCCCCGCGCGCGGGTTTTGCACCTAAAAACCCTCCCAAAAAATGAAATGAAGGACTAAAACAAAAAACTAAACGGTTGAAAATGAAGAGTAGGATGATGTGGATTACCTGGAGAAGACGACGCTCGATTCCGATGGTTGGATTTTCCACAATCTTCACGGGAAGTTTTCTAAGCAAAAGCACTATTTTCTCACCCAAACTCAAACGGTAAAAATGAATCGACAAAGGCCCTTTTTATAAGTTTTTGAGTAAATAAATCGCAAATTTGTTTATGTTTCATTTTGAAAAGGTATTTTGCGACGCTTTTATCTATTTCAAACAGGTATGAGTAATGTTTGTGTTTTTGTACAGAATAAAGGATTATTCAGGCGAAATCTATCATTTTCGACAGAAAAACATGTAGAGTCATCCTTAAGCTCTTTTCTGACTCCTAAAACATGAAAAGATTGCCGAGTGTTTCTTTTAAACTCGTTAAAACGGAATTAAAAGACGGTCCACTTACAGCTCTTTTCCGACCGTAAAAAAATGAAAAGATTGCCGGATTTTTGTCGTTTCGAATTCGATATTGGTTATAAAACGACGTGCCATTGATCGCCTTTTTACTTTTTCGGGTCAAGGGCACTAATAACGAAAAGTACTCCTTGGTCGTAAAAGATCAAGCGGTTCTCTCAAGTATTATTTTATACTTTTTCGAGCTTGGGAGACACAAATTTACGAAAAAGGTCAACCTTGGAGTCTTCTTAAGTTTTTTCAGACTCTCTAAAATTGAAAAACGCCGAGTTTCTCCTATACTGGACTCGTTAAAATTTCACAGTAAAGGACCTGTTCAATTACAAACATGAATGAACCACTCCTTCTTAGGGTTCGAATTTAAACTAAGTTGGACTCATCCGAAGGATGAGCTTATAATCAAGCAGATGCTATCCTTCTCAAACTTGTCAAAAATAAAGAGGTACTTGCCAGAAATGGTGGGGGAAAAGAGAGAAAAATGAGTCTGTTTGTCATACTTTGTAACCACTCTTGAACACGACACTTTTATTCACCTGGCTTGGAAAATCCTTTGCCTAACAGTTGATCAAACCACATTGAAAGTCTTCAGCCGGTTTCTGGGTATTAACTTTGGGTCAATTGTCACCAAGCCATCTGTTGTGTCGTTATGTGTTCAAGAGTTCACTGCCAATAAGCCATTCATCTGCAAAATATCTGTCATCCATCTTGACCATCGCTGAGTCAGTCCTTGCAACTAAATTTCTTCAACTTGATCTATGATTTCGTGTTGTGGGCTTGCCTATGACGGACCACTTTCTATCGACATCAACTCATTATCTAGAAATATGATCTAGGAATCGTCAATACCTTGAGATCTGCATGCCTCAATGTCAGGTTTCTCGCCTTTGACGACAGTTTACATCATTGACTTTTGATCAAAGGATTCCGTGATATGTTCGACATCAACACATTTATTCACATCTCATGGATTGTACTGGGTACTTTGAGAGCCATTGACATCACTGGTGGTTTCTCTCACACTTGTTAACAGTTTACATCATTGACTGGTAATCAAGTGGTTTTTACCATGTTCGACATCAACACATTTATTCACATGGATAGAATCGTACTATTTCGGGAAGTAGAAATGAAGACCCTGGATCTAGTTTCCACCATCCAGGCTGCGAAGAATTTTGTATTCATTATATTGTGGACTATTCATAAACAGATGGCTGCGTCCATACTGTGTTCACATGAGTCTATACTTGTGATGTTTTACAAGATCATTCCTATATCAGAGCAATAGATAGTTTTCTAGTTCGTTTTGATCTGAGCATGGGAATGCCTACCTCAGCGATGATATGATCTCATATATATATATATATCTTGCATTGAATGTTTTTACAAGTTCCGACTGGGCTCTCCACAAGATGATCCTCGAAATGATAAAGTACTTCACTCTTCCTATATGATAAATGAAATCCTCATCTACTACAGACTTCGCACTTTTAGGGGCATTCTGTCACACAAAAATATCGTCACCATGATTATTTACAGTCAGTATGGGTCTATCATCACTTGTACTGCCCTCCTGAGCAAGTCTAGCACCTCAGCTCTTCAAATCAAGATTTGGAAATGGGAGAAAGACATTAAAAATCAATGTAACTCTGGTTCCGCACTTTCTCTCATGGTCACCTGCGGTCCCGCACCTTCTATGTACAAAATCTGCGTACCTACCTGCTCTGTCCCTAATGGTGTAGGTGCGGACCCCTATGAAAGTCAAAAGGCGCAAGTTTTATCTTAAAAAACTCACTTTGCGTTAATTCTAGAGTTTTCTAGAAGGAATTTTGACGTGGATTGTTCGCTCTGAGGTGGTTCATGCATCCCAATAGAGAAGGAGCTAATCCCTTGACTAAAGGAGCTATCCCTTTGAAGGAGGGCTTTATCCCTTTGAAGGAGGACCTAGTAACTTCCCTCCATTGCACTATAAATACAGGCATTGGGATGAGGACTAGAGAGGTTAGAAGCTGAACATTTTGAGGGTAGATGTTGGTGAAATTAAGACTTCCTAGTTGAGCTTAAGAGGAGAGATTACATACCTTTTTGGCTTCATTGGGGAGTGAGTGAAACTTGTCAAAGTAGAGGAGACTTCTTGTTGGATCCTGGGAGGAGCTTGTACAGCGTCAAGGCAAAGGTTGTAAATTTCTTCTTCTTTTGAATTAATACAATCAAACTCATTTTTTATCAACAAGTATCTTATGTTATTTATTTCATGGACTCCTTGACTTTCATGTTAAATATGTTTTATGCAATTGGCTTTTCAGGTGCTATTTGATTTGTTTGCCTTGTTTGTGTTTGCAGATTCGTGAAAAGGAGCTCATTTGGATCAAAGGAGCGAGGGTATCCACAAGCTTGCATTGGACCAAAGGTAGGCCCTAAAAACACTTGTTTGCTATTGTTTATTAAAGCATATTTAGAGAAAGATAGTGTCTGGTTGGTTTGCTTGTCATTAGGTCTTCTTTAGATTCTAGGAAGGTCTATCTTGTCCGCAAGATAGACTTATTCCGTGCGACACCTTCTGAGAATGATATTTATATATACCTTTGACATACTTGTTAAGGCTTTCTCCCTCTCCTTACTCTACTTGACTGAGTTGACAAGGGTTAATTGAAAATAGAAAACCGGTTAGAGTAGGCGATACTAGTTAAGAGTGCAAGCATTGTGATTTCACCATGAATCTCTCTGAAAGGAACACATTTTCCATCATCGTATCATCGACTAGAAGAAATGAAACATTCACTTAAGGAGAGGGAATAGACAGATATCCAAGTGTTGATAGTCGTACAAGTTCTTCTTGGATATCACCCTACTTTTCTAAGAAGCTAAACACGGTTTCATGCAGAAACTAACTTACATGAGCCAAAAAGAAGGAAAGAAGAAAGACAAAGAAAATCAAAGTAAGCAAATAAGGAAACAAACAAGAAAATAAAACACTACTCCTACTCCTATCCTAAGAAAAGTCTAGACCAACTCACGTAAAGTGATACTTCTAATGCAGCCATCAGTGCATTGGTTGGCCCATTTGGGAGAGAGCATGATCGATAGGAAAGATATGAAAGAAAACCAATAGACAACAAAGATAAAACAATGTAAACCAATATGTTCGAAGCTTAAAAGCATGCACAGAAAAGAAAAAAACTAAAAGCACATGAAAGGAACTCTGCGGATGTATCAGGGTGTCCTATCACATTGCACGTGGAAGAAAAGCATGTACACACCTTCGAATTTGAAAAATGAAAAAACATAAAGGACAAAGAGAACTTTCATTTTGTAATACTACTTGCTATGTATGACTCCTCCAATGCATGAGCAATAGGATCATGTGATTCCGCTGGAGGATGCGAAAATGGTAAGATATATTGATTTTCAATGTGAATAACTGATTGATGAGGAGACTGGAAAGCTTCAACAGATTTATGATCAAAAGTGGAATTAAAATCAAGGCTATGAGAACCTGACATAACCATAAGCTTGGGGTGAAGTGCCTCAAAAACTTGAGGAGTTTCCAACTGATCAAAAGATGGATCATCAATGACCGGTGGCCTACAAAGATCAACAATAGAAAAATCAAAATCGTGATTAAATGAATGAATGAAAAGATCACGACAACCATGATTAGAAAGTTCAAGATGATGGAAAAAAAAATCCTCATGATCTGACAAATCATATAGAGGGGATGAAGAAAAACGAGAACTTTCACCCTCTATGTTTTTGAAAAGGTAAGAGAATAGATTAGGAGGATCAGGGAAAATAGATTTGTCATCTTCGTAATCCAATGAAAAGTTGGCATTCCACGTGTTTTGGGAATGATATGAAATATAAACATCTGGAAATGAATTTTCATAAGATGGAGCAAAAATGGAAGAGTCGTGGAAGATGTTAGGATAAAGAGGATGAGGTGCGGAAAAAAGGAGGTCATCCTTCACCACAGATCTTGATCAAACTCCCATACATACTCATAAAGAATGATATCATAAGTTGGCTGTTCAACACCAAATCCGTCCAAAATTTGATCCTCGTGAACATCACATGTGAGATACACGACGGATGAACACAACACACAAAAATCCAGAGGATCAAAGGGACCAAAGGACTTAGGATGAGGAGATAATACCACATGACAACCATTGGAGTTACAGTGCAAATCTACACATAAATCCTGAGTAGGTGGGGTAGGAGGAGACAATGACAAATAAATAGGTGGATTATCAACTTCTCCTACCTCAACTTGTGGAGCTAGAGTCGTTTGATGAGAAGGGGATGAAGGGTCACTTGGGACACCAACCAAGTGACCCCAACCTTGTCTTTCTCATATTTCGAAGCTCTATCACCGAGGTATTTTGGGAGAGGTTTGAAAGATTGTAACTCATGCGGATTCTTAGAAATGTGAACAAGATATTGAAATATTTCCTCCAAAAATTCTCAATCAACTTCATCTTCAGGAAATTCATAACAGCAGTGAAGACAAGGACTGCAAAAGTCTTGAAGAGATTCGTCTAGTGATTTTGCAATTTTAATTGTTTTTTATTAATGGCTTTATTTTCATAAAGAATTAAAGAACGACATAGTTATCTAAAAAATTGATCAAAATAGTGTATAGAGGTTGCAGGAAATGTGTGACACCATTTATTTGCGCACCCTTCAAACGTGAAAGCGAACAACCCATAGAAAATATCATCCGACAGACATCATGTCTGTCACAGAAGCTAACAAAGGAAATTGCGTGCCTAACCAAGGTTGTTCCATCATGACCATTGAACTTATATATAGACAAGTCATCTACAATGTTCGCCAACACTTCAAAATCAATAGCGACGTGAGAAAAACATAATGGGATTATGATTTGGATAGAAGTCATAAAATATGTGCAAAAATTCAAAACAAACTTCAAGGGCTCAACTTGTCATCTGGCCCTCCTTCTGGCGCCAGAAATTTTGACGGTGCTAGACCCACCCAAATTCATGGGATCTCCCTGATATGAAGTCCCAACTAGACCTAGAACTATTTGGAGTAGAAGTCCTAGCAGTGGGTGTTAGTGTAATGCGTTGACCGTGGTAGCGTGCAGAGGTAAGTATGATAACTTTGGGTGAGAGAAAGTCTGCTACCTTGAGGAGAGTCAAGTGTGATGCATGAAGGTTCTAACACACAAAGGGGAAAAGGAAGTGCACCCCTTAGACACTTGTAATAGTACGCATCTCAAAAGGAACACATGAGCAGAATGACATCACAAGTGTAAATTGAGAATAGTCCACAAATTAAAGTGATCAGTTAATCCAACAACACGCATTCAAAAATATTCATACAAATGCATATAAAGTAGTTCATAAGAATATGCGTAAGTTAAATAACATACATTGCTAAAGCAACCAAAATATTCTAACTGCATTAACAACATATGCATGAAATCGAGCTGGCTCTGATATTATTATTATAAGTGAAAGTTTCATCCATACATACACAATTGAAGACCACTATTCCTAATAGTGGAACATTATAGTCAATAACACCTGCTCCTCCAAATAAGTATACTCGCTCTATGCTATGGAGAAGCCAAGGCTCTTCACAATACTCCTAAGCCTTCTCTAAGCCTAAGCCTAGCCAAAATATTAGCTCTGAAAAGCCCCTTCTATGAGTTATGAGGTTCTGTTTATAACAAAGGGTGGGGTGACCCTTGAAGTTCCCCTTTGTGACTCTTTTACTACCCTAATGACTCTTCAATTTATTTACAAGTAACTCATTACATAACATGATGAATTTTCACATTCCACTAATGACACTTGGAATTTCACTTACAACATATTTACAAATAATAATACATTTTCCACATGTACCCATGTGAGACAAAATAGGCTAGAGACACCCTAATAAGACAAAACACTATGATTCTAAAATTTTGGGAAAGACCAACTTGGCAACCTCCACTCGGTGCTTCTTGATCACATATTGATGCCAAGCGTAGTACTGTATGATAGTGTCCCAAAACTATTTGATGGTGTCTTTATAAATGTAGGCTCTTTCCTCCATGGCATCTGGGTATATGGTCTTAGAACCTGTATCCAAATCGTTTTGAAGCATGTGCAACATGGTATTGACCATGACAGGGCCAGTGATGTACTTCTGCATGTTATGTGCATTTAAGTCGAAGTCTTCCGTGATGGCCTCTTGTCTTAGTTTTTCCATGTACTCATCCATCTCTAGCCAGACTTGGTTCTTAGTTTTAGCATCAGTGAGGAAACCGATTGATGGGGTCTTGTTCTTTCTCACCATGACATCCAAACTACTGTACAACCGTATATATGAGTCATGTATGCGGCTGATGAACGAGGTGAACTACTTATAGTTATGGATCAACATCCAAACCTTTTCTTTCTCTAGCTCTTATCGTGGCTTCATCTTCTTTACTAAATCAAGTGTGGGCCCTTTGTACTGCATTTTCCACTCTTGTACATGGGTGATGGAAGCATGTATGTTCTTGAGAGTTTGAACAAACAATTTGCTCCACTGTTGTATGCCATGCACACGAACAACTACTTTATGCATGGTGAAAAATCTGTCATAGATCTTCCACATGGTATCCTCAAGTGTTGATACTTCAAAAAATATCGTTGTCCTCATTTCACGCAATGCAGAAACTGCATTTGCATTGATGCTCAGAGTTGTTCTACCTCTTTTTTGGTAGCCTACAAGTTCTTTTCTAGTTGTTCATTCTCAGCTATCAGCTACTTAACATTTGAGCTTGTTTCTCCTACATAGGCCAAGCTGGCTTCAGAAAGGGCAGTTGGATGCTCCCTGGTGTCTAACGCTATCTGTTATGCAACCAGCTCACAAAATAAAAGAAAAGATAGATCAATGACTTCAAAATCAACCTCTTCGAGGGAGGAACCTCCTTTACATTACACAATTGAACAATTATTGGATGATACAAATGAAAATACCTCTTTTATATATATAGGATTCTAAAGGGTTACAATATAATCAGAGTCGAAGTAAAAATAATAACGTAAGGTGATGAGCCTCGGTGTTGCAACAAGAATGCTACAACTCCCAAGGCTACTAACTTTAATTATCAACCTGGGGTTCATACAAACTTAATAGGTATCGGAACTATATGTGTAGCATACATTGTGTCCTTCCTTTGTTGTCATGAGAGAAAAGAAATGATGGCTATTTGTAGGAATGAAAGACTGAATTTAAAAATGCTTGTAAAGTAACATGAAATCCTATATCTACTTATTAACACACTTTTCTTACAAAAGAACCCTATTTTAACCCTGTTTGTCACATGTGATGTTTTAACTAATCTAAGCATGAAATCTGATCTAGAGAGTACTAACTGCTGTGTGCATGTGTAAATATAAAAGAATTCATTTTTTAATCTTTTTTCTTTATAAATGCAAATGCTAATCTTTCCTTGATCTTTGGCAGGGGACACAGGTGTGGAGGAAGAGGGGTACAATGATTTTGATGGCTTGGAGGTCAAGTAGGGGCCTAATCCCAGCTTCAATGATATTTTTTTCTCAATTCGGTCTCAAAACAGGCCACTATAGGATTTCCTACAGGATGTACTAGTTCTCCTACAGGATACCCTAGTTCTCCTACATGATCCCTTGTTTTACTACAAGAATTTATAGATTTACTATACGAATTTATACTTCATCGAATGACCTAGAAAATCAAACCCAAAATGGATGGGACAAATTTTTTTATTGGCTAGGATGTCTTAGGTCGCCATTCCAAGTGGAATCACTCAAAAATACCTCTGTTAACCCATGTTAAAAAATAACAGAAAATTACTAGTCGAAAATCTAGAAATTCGAGAACTAGTGAGCTAGTAAACCTATTAAATTCATAGCCTAATAAAGTGAAAATGAAATGGGGTAATTTTTGATATGAACTAGAATGTTTTTGTGATCTAGTGCAAGTGGAACCAACTCGATTGAAGCTCATTAGCATGGTGTAAAAAATAGCAGAAATTTACTATTTCTTTGCTACAAAGGAGTTCCATAAATCTAGATTTGGGAATAAGAAGACTAATCCAAGTAGCTCCATGATTACTATGACCTTCCAAATATTTTCCAAGGATGAAATGACTCTTGTGATCCTGCAAAAGAACTTACATCAACCATTTAACCCAATCCTACAACAAGAGATCATTAATACTAGATGCATAAATAGAAAGAAATAAAAACAAGAGATACATGTGAATAAGAAGTGAAAAGAATGAAAGAAAATGACACAAAAGGGCTATGAGGTTCCTGGGATGGCCAAGCCCAAGGAAACTCAGAAACCTATGGAGGAGAACAAGATTTAGAAGCTGGACATGACACCAATCTTCATTATTTTCATCAATACAATTGCATCCATGCAAGAAAATACAATGGAGCTGCAAAAATATGAGTTCTCTCCACAAGAACACTAATGAAAATCTCTCTAGAGGCAAATTAGACTTGTTACTTATACAAAATGATTAGGAATCATTCGCCATGAATGGAGGAAGCTTTCCCCACCAAAATCCCTTGATTAATGGATCTAGTTCCCAATACTAGGAATCTGCGTTAATTGGCAGGGAACACATTCCTAGGTTTTCTCAATCATTGGAATTCCACAATATGTGCCATAGTTCCATAATATCTTGTTAATTTATTATTTAATAGTGATCCTCCTGTGGTAGTGAGCAAGTCCCTAAATTATCTCCTCCTCCAAGTCTTCATAATCTGCCCAATATTCTCATAATATTCCACAAAAATAAATAATATTAGGCACAAATATGCAATTATTCATGAACCTTCCTAATGAATATATTAAAGTTAAAAATACGTTATCTAATGCAAAAAGAAAGGTTTAATGTGCTGAAGGATGGTAATAGGCCTTAATTTATGTTTAATTTGGAGTCACGAGCCTTAATTTATGTCTAATTTAAAGGCCCTTCATAAGGGTACAACAATAACAATAGTGGGCTTCTATGGGGCACAATAATAACAATATGGGGACTGCATGGGCACAACAATACAATAAGGGGGTTGCACTAATAACAATAAGGAGATACACTAGTAGTATAGGGACCTAACATGCCCCTCTCCTTCAAAATTGTTGTCCTCAACGCTTGAGTAGTTCTGGATGCTTCTATATAAAATTCTCATCCTCCCATGTGGAATATGCAGCAGGTAAGTTCTTCCACTTGACGAGATGCTCTGAAATTGATCAATTTTATAGCTATTGGGTTCCCTTTTTCGTGACTGCTTCAGGTTCCCATATGATTTTCCCTTCCTCGTCATGTTCCATCAATATTATTTGAACTTGGAGATTTTCACCTATAACCTTCTTTACGCATGAAACATGGAAAACTGGGTGCACTCTGGAAGATGCAGTAAGCTCCAATTTATATGCCATAGTGCCAATCTTTCACAACACCTTATTAGGACCATAGTACTTTGATGAAAATTTATTATCCTTCTTAGCTTGATTGAGGGACATTTGTTTGTATGGTTGTAGCCGTAAAAATACCCATTCACCTACATCAAAACTTCCTTTTCTACGATGTTGATCTACATGTTTTTTCATTCGATGCCGTGCATAAGTGAGGTTATCCTTTAAGAGTTGGAGAACTTGTTGTTCATGCTCAATGTGATCTTCCACTGCTTGTGTTGTAACATGATTAGTTTTCATGATTTAAATTTGCTGATATAATAGGTTTTAGTAGTTTAGAAATAATAAATGGGTCTGCAAGAGTAAATGCACCCTCAAAATGTAAATTTAAGTCTCATTAGCTGGTTGATTTAGTTAATCATGCATTTAAACATGATTAAATCATGTGATAAATTAATTTCAAACATTGCTTACAAACAAATGAGAACGTATTTTTAGAAAATGAAAGAGGTTTTTGTTGCTAACATCTTCATGTACAAAATCTCTCCCAATTTTCTAACATATGTTATCATTTGGGAGATGCTTATAATTCTTTAAAGAAATATTTTCTAGAAATTTCTCGTTTCAGTCACCTATTTTCATAGTATATTTTGGATAATAAAAAATGAATTATGGTAAACTGGAGGAGGTTTTTGTTGCTCAGATTCTAATATACAAAAACCTCTCTCCGTTTTATAACATAGGTTATGGTTTGGGAGGTTCAGATGAATCTTTGCGGGCATGTTTTCTTGAATTTTCTTTTTTTTAGCCAATGTTTTCAAATGCGGTTTTGAGCAGGTGGAAATGAATTTTCAAAAACTGAAAGAGGTTTTTGTGGCCAACATAATCGTTTACAAAAAACTCTCTCAGTTTTATAATATCGGCTATGGTTTGGAAGAAACAAAGGCATTACAAGACCCTATTTTTCAGAATTTTTGGAGTAAAAAGCTCAAAGACAATTAGTGACTTGGAGGCCACCTCATCAAATATGAGTTGCAATCAAATTTGAATTTCTCTTCTTTATCAACAGAAAACCTCAAGGATAGTACCATAACTCTTCAAATAGTTTTAGTTACCTTTAATTGTGATCTGTTTTTGTAATACAGTTTTCAGATATTTGTAATCGCTCTTGATATTTTTATCAAGATATTTAATGAGGAAATTGTATAAATACTTCATCAATTGAATTAGTATTGTGCTTTTGATGCCAAGGCTCTTAACTTTGTAACTGATTCTATTATAGTATTTCTAATGAAAGCCTTTTGGCTCCCGTTTGACAGAATTTTGTGTTTTCTAGTATGTCTTTCTAGTGTTTCATATCTTATTTCTACACATGTTCACATAATTTATATGAAGGTGTGGATAAGTGTATATTAAGTCTTAATCTCTCTAAAATCCCCTATAAAATCATAACCTTTAGAAAAATATTAGCTTATTGGACTGTTTGTCCAAGATAACTCCTCTTTGACTGGTTTTTTCTTTATGCCTTCAGATAGCCATTAAAAGCTATTAGCTTATTAAACTATCTATCCAAAATAGATCCTCTTAGAATTGGTTTTAGTTTGGCCTTCAGTTTCCTTTGAATATATTTTGTTGGGATGTAGAAATATTCTACATGCATCCAAATTTTCCCAGTAGTTAAGAAGTCTGTCTGACTGCTTAATTATTAGGAATCTCCTTACATTACTCTATCATAATCCTTGAAAAGCTAAGTCTTTCTGTTAGGCTAGAAGCTGACACATTCTGAAGGAACCCTATGAGAGGGGCCTTTAACCATGGATAACCAACCCCAATTAAAACCATAAATCTGGCCATTGTGCTTCAAAGGCTGTTGTTCAGTGACAGGTGAACAAAGTTAAGCAAATCCTTATAACCACTGAGGGAGCCCCCTTTGGTTCAAGGGACAACTTGAACCTAAAGGTTGGTTGAGTTGGTTTCCTAGCATAGTTTTTGCAGACAAGAACTGCCTACGAGAAACAGGTACAACAGCTCAAACCTTAGAATTTTCTCTTAAAGATGATGCAATGGATGGTGCATGATATCCATAAAGTGCCAATGCATTACAAGATATGTTCGGATTCATTTGTTCTTTCTCTAGGGTTGGTTCCTAGTGTATATCCTCTTCTTTTGATGTTTCTTGATCCTTTTATTCCTCTTCTTCACAATCTATGTAAAATAATTTCTTCTCAGCACACTTATGAACTTTAATGTATTTTCTATCACAACTGTAACAAATACCTTTTGTTCTTTATTTTCCTATTGTTGTGGTGTCAACCTTGTAGGTTGTGGAAGGCTAGGAGCAACAACAATTTCATCTTTGTCGTTGTGAGTGGTCTGATTCCTTGTTGCCATAATTTTTCTTTCAATTTTTCTTGCCAACCTGAATGCCTTCTTTAATGATTCAGGTTCCCAAAGACGAAACTCATGTTGGATGTTGTCTTTTAGAGTCCCTACGAAGACAACAGTCCTATGCTGCTTTGGAATATCATTTACCCTTATAGTCAATTATTGGAAGTCCTCAATGTGCGCCGACATTGAACTCTTTTGTTTGAGTTTTATCAATTGGATAAAGAAGGTGTTTCTCTTTTTATATTCATAATGTGCTATCATTTCCTCCATAAAAATTTATTAGGTTACAAGTGGTTTACAAGAACAAAGCCCTCTATACCATACAAACTGATTCGGTTCTAAATATAAAGTTGAAATACATACCTTTTGTGTGTTTTGCACATTATGTATATCAAAATATTACTTCGTCTGTAGCATCCAAGTTACGGGATACTTGCCATCAAAATTCCTCATATCTATCTTTGGAATATGGCCAGTCTTCAATCCAACATTAGATTCTATGAAATCATGGTTAACATTTCCTTTTTTCTCATCATGAGTTTCCTCTACTACCTTTTTGCCATCAGGAAGTCTTTCTTATAGTAACTTTGTCCCACCTTCCTTCAAACCTTCCATGTATTTCTTCAAATATTCCATGCTGCCTTTAAATTTTTCTTCTAAACCATATATATTAGCTTCCATGCCATAGATAAATACATGTATCTTAGCTTCGATCGCATTATTCAAATCAGCCATCCAATTTTGCTTAGATGTTTCTATTTTCTTGATTCGAGTCATTCTTTTTCTTGCTTTTAGGAGCTCGATATTCAAATGATTGTAACTCTGTAATTTCAAATCTCCAAGTTTTGCAATTTCATCGTGTGATAACCCTATGAGTCCTATTTTCGACCCCACAAGTTTGATCGAGATTGGATTCTCTAAGAAATATTTATTCCTAATCTCCCACAATGACATGATTATAGACTGGTTCAATAGAGTGAACTTGTACAAAGTGCCATGTGTCATTGTTTCCACTTTCAGCATTGAAAATGATACCCAAAAAACTAGAAACCGTCCTCTTTCTGTCACATTTTACAAAATTGGAATCTGATGCTCAAAGAGAGAGAGTTATGGTGATTTTCCCAAGGTCACCTATTTGAGATGGAATTTACAAGCCTGCAAAAACCCTAACATCCTTGGATCCTATCTCCAAAAATGTAGTGAACCATGATCTAAAATTTGAACACAAGGTTTAGTACGATTTTGTCTCAAATGGGTTTTAATTTTAGCTTCTGATGTTTCGTAGAAAAAATGTTCTAGCAAAAATTCCACGATGGCCTGTTTGAGATGGAATTCTGTAGACTGAAAAAGCTCTAACTTCCTCAGCTCATATCGCTGAACCTATAGTGAGACAAGATCTGAAATTTGGACACGGGGTTCAACAAATTTCAGATCAAAATGTTTTTAATTTCAGCTTCTAAAACATCGTATAAAAAATGTTATAGAGAAAATGCTTCAATGCCATGTCTGATGTAGCGAAACCCTATTGTCACACGGAATGAGTCGATCTTGCGGACAAGATTGACCTCCCTAGTATCTAATGATATCTAGTGACAAGCAAGCCAATCAAAAACTATCTTTCTCTAAATATGCAATTTATAAACAAAGGCAAACAAGTGTTTTAGGCCTACCTTGGGTCCAATGCAATTTTGTGGAAGCCTCGCTCCTTTGATCCAAATGAGCTCCCTTGTAGCGAATCTGCAAACACAAACAAGAAAACAAATTAAATAGCACCTGAAAAGCCAATATCATAAAGCATACTTATCATAATGATCAAGGAATTCATGAAACAAATGACATAAGACAATTTTTTGAGAAAAATGAATCTGATTGTATTAATTCAAATCCAAGAAGAACTTTACAACCTGTGCCTTGATGCTGTACAAGCTCCTCCCAGGGTCCAACAAGAAGTCTCCTCTACTTTGACAAGTTTCACTCTCTTCCCAATGAAGCCAAAAGGTATGTGATCTCTCCTCTCAAGCTTAACTAGGAAGTCTCAATTCCACCAGCATTTACCCTAAAAAATGTTCAGCTTCTAACCTCCCTAGCAACCAACCCAATGCCTTAATTTATAGTGCAATGGAGGGAAGTTACTAGGTCCTCCTTCAAAGGGATAAAGCCCTCCTTCAAAGGGATAGCTCCTCTCATCAAGGGATTAGCTCCTTCTCTTTTGGGATGCATGAACCACCTAGGAGCGAACAATCCACGTCAAAATTCCTTCTAGAATCATCTAGAATTAACCCAAAGTGAGTTTTTTAGAATAAACTTGCACCTTTTTGACTTTCACAGGGGTCCGCACCCACTCCTTTAGAGACAGAGCGGGCAGGTCCACAGGTAATGTGAACAGGGGGTGCAGGACCGCAGGCAACAGTGAGAGAAAGTGCGAAACCAGAGCTTTGTTGATTTTTAATGTCTTTCTCTCATTTTCAAAGCTTGACATGAAGAGCTGAAGTCTGAGACTTGCTTAGGAGGACAGTATAAGTGATGATAGACCCGTAGTGACTGCAAATAGTCATGGTGACGATATTTTTGTGTAACACCTATAATCCAAAGCTCTGATACCAAATGTTATGCAACCAACTTACAAAATAGAAGAAAAGATAGATCAATGAATTCAAAATTAACCTCTTCGAGAGGGAAACCTCCTTTAGATTACAGAAATTAACAGTTATTAGATGATACAAATGACAAAACCTTCTTTCTATAAATAGGATTCTAAGGGGTCACAATATAATCAGAGCCGATGTAACAACAATAATGTAAGGGCACAACAATAATAATAATGGGCTTCTATGGGGCATAATAATAACAATATGGGGACTACATGGGCACAAAAATACAATAAGGGGGTTGCACTAATAACAATAAGGGGATACATTAGTAGTGTAGGGACCTAAAACAATCACCCTTTCCTTGATGAATACGGGTGACATGTGATCATCCAAAAACTGTTTCCTTTGCGCCTGTACAATATTCTTCCACAACTCGTCAAATTATAGAATGTACACATCCATGACCGGATCATCATTAAGGAGAACTACTTCTCCTTGCTCGCTCAAGGATAGTTCTAACACTGGAGGTGGCAGAGACTAAGAGATGACCTGTGGTGCTCTTGGCATCAGGTCGATATCTTCATTATGTGGTTCCTATTCCATCTCCATGTCTGTCACTTCAATCAGTTGCTCAATCTACTGAGAAATATCCCGATCTTGCATCTATTCACCCTCTTCCTCAACTGCTAGCTATTCCGGCTCATCAACCTATATGGGCATTGTTTTCTCTGTCATCACATCTTGACTTTGTTCCTCTTCCTACTTTTGCTTCTCTTCTCTTTCTCTCCTCCTCAACTCCTGTTCTTACTTCGGCTTCTTCTCCACCTCCTGCAACTTTAGTTATGCTTCCCACAACCTATGATTTTCTCTCTTCCTTCGCTCTACTCTCTTCATCCACTTCTACCTCTTTGCTTCCGCTACCAAAGATGCTTTATCCAAGATAGGATCTGTTTTCATTTGACAACTTTTCTCTCCCTCTGGGTTCTCAGCAATCTTCCTCTTTCCCTTGTCCTACACTGGATTTCTACCTATTGTTGTTGTTGTTGTTACTTTCTGGGCTGTTGTTGTATGCAGAGCAGCCTTCCAAGTTGTTTCTACATGGACTCGCTCATGGATATTGGAGGCATTATAACAATACCTCCAACGGTCCTCCTTTGGTCAATGACATGTCCCATGGATCCATGGAAAGTACACTCTCACACAGTGGTCCTTGAAAATACTATGGGGATCATACAGATTAGAGTCTCTAGTGCCAAACTCAAATTTCATTATCTGCTTATCCTGAGCATCTACATCATTCAAGCTCTTAATCTCGTATGATCTGATCCAAAAAAGAAGAGAGGGCCATGGCATTTTCTTCTTCCTATGTAGTTCTGTTGACAACCCTATAGAGAGGTGATATGAAACTTCTTGCATGATCATCTTGTCAATGGCATACCTTGGCAGGACATGTGGAGGCTTCTCTTCACCAGAAACTCTAATGAAGGTGCCACCTAGTGAGGCTTACCAATATACAATGTATACTATAGCCAACATTGCTTCTTGGGACATGCAAGCTAGATCGTGCTCAAAGATCAGCTTGTATAATGGGATGATAAAATGTGCAGTTAGTCTTGCAATCAGTCCTCGATAGCTATAGTCGGAAAGAAACTTGCAATAGATGTTGATGACAATCTCTTTTGGTGTCCATGTCTAACTCATGCTAGGGAACTGCTGCTGGGCACATATTGCATCCAGTAAGTATGCGGATATGAAAAACCTTGCTTGCTCATTCTTGGGTGGATTCCCAACATTATTCACATGGATCTTCATCTGATGAGACAACAAATATGACCCATTGAATGGCTTCCTATCACTCAACAACTGGTCCAGTACGACTGCCCACCCTTCAGGAAAGGTTTCTGTGTTCTCTTGACCATATATTATGTAGGCAAGGATGATCAAGAATTGATAAGCCTTCCTGAGGGAATTTGTCTTGTAAACATGAGTGGGCGTCTCTCTAAAATTTGAAAACTCTTTCACCTAGAGCTAGACGATATCTCTTGTGTGCACAAAGCCATGGGTGGAATAGAAAAGTGAGTCCATGTGCTTCACTAGTTCAGGTAAATGATGCATCTACTGAAATTTATCTATCCTTAAGGTGGCAAGATCTTTCCTACTAGCACTTCTCAGTGTCATAGTCAGTTCAAATGTATGTGAGACAATCTAGCTAATAATGTCTGCACATGGGAAGGAAGTGTACCTGCATGCACCTTGTAGAAGCCTACCTGTTGGATACTAAGATAAACATGTCGGTCCTCTAAGTCTTCCTTGAAGTTTTCTGCAAAAGTATCTTTGGTTTTCTACCATGTCAGTGTTGAACCCTTCTCATTGAACAATTGAGTATCTATAAAAACTGGTAGATCAATTGATATCTGCTAAAACGCTTCCCTATTATTGCTTTCAGTGGTTTCTTTTGATGCAACTCTCTTGGATGCCATGTTAAATGTAACTTCTAGAGAGATGCTAAAAAACTTTTTTACATGTGGGACAGAGAGGACACTCATGGAAAGCAAATGTTAGCTTAAAAAACAAAGCAACTTCAAGACAAGATTAAGAAACAAGCTAGGCTCATAATGGGAAGAATTGCGTAATTATGGTGGAAAAAGGTCACCAGATCACAATGGGAACTACAAAATGCACAGACCGAATAGTTAGTCGGGAAGATTGATAACTGGAATTGCCTAATGCATAGTTTAGTCTGAGCCAAGGTCGGGAGAGACTATGCATTGTGCAGTCTCAATTGCCAAGCTAGGAGGTTAGCTCCTAGAACTGTAAGGTGTGCATTTGTAGCTAACCTAGGACAAGCTCGAGGAAATTCTAGAAGCTAAGGCAGAGGCCTTGAGCTTGGAAATTTCATAGTGTATGCAATGGAGCATGAGATCTGGGTAAGGGGACCCAAATCTGCCCATGGGGAGTGTGAAAATCAAGCAAATCTAATGGATGGTGTGATGTTAAGTGTAGATATGACTAAGTGTTAATGCATGCATGTGAAAGAAGCACAGGAATCAATGAAGTTGAAAGAAAACGAAGCATGTGAAGAGAGTCATCGCAACAACGATCGTTGGTTCAAAAATAGGGTAACACATGCGACACTTGGGAAGGAAATCTAAAACTTGAAACAACACTTCTACAAGCTAAAATAAGTTAAAACACTAGCATTCATTCAATGAAACAAGTGAAACAACACTCACAAGATAAACAACAAAAATCGATAGAAAAAGCGGAAAAAGACTAGAAAAGTGAAACTCACCTCGAAAAGTGATGACGATCACACTGAGGGTTCCTTGATCTCCATGGGAATTATAGAGCTCCAAGATTGGTCAAGCTAGGGTTTATGATGCGCATGCCAAAAATCAAGGAAAAAGGGACACTTGGCAAGAGTTTCCAAAATAACTCAACTGCCTCCTTTGGGTTGCTAAAAATAGATCCCTATTTTTAGGGATGTTTTTTTTTTTTACTTTTTTTCTTTTTCAGGAAAACTGCCATGCATTGCTTGGAAAGATTGCACAGTTCTGGGAAGGACCGAGAACCTCTCTAATCCATGCACTTAGTAGTTTCTGAGCACTGTGGGTTTTGTGAATTTTTTGGGCTAAGTGGCTTCGGGGTGCCTCTCATGTCTGTGAAATTTTCCAGCTCAAGGTTAGTTTCCATCTAGTACTATGCATTTCCTAAGATCAAGGCTCACTCGTAGTGAAGACTGCTTAATTCCAAAGAGCAAGATTAGTTTCCCTCAAGAATTGTGCAGTTCTCTAAGGCAAGCCTAGAACTGTCAAATTACCAATTCAAGAGATTAACTTGTGGGTTAGAAAATGAAGTAAGTGAGAAAACACAAGACATGATGAAAATAATAAAGCTTAGTCAAAGCACAAGTACCTCGATCAGTGCAAGATGATCTACTGTGGTTTAGAAGGATCCAAAATCGAAGCATAAGCAAAATTTTGGAGGGTGGTTGTAGATGCTACAACAGGCACATAATTAACGTTGTTGCCACAATATACTCAGTTAGTAGAGGAAACAATGGTGAACGAGATGGCCCCCTTTGTTGTGCCAAGGTTTATCTCCTTTGCCAATTTTGAGACAAATTATTTTAATCTCTCAGTAATCCAACCAGGACTTGGTGAAAATCAACAATTAGTAGGCTCGCATGCATCCTCTACGATGACTAAATTAGGAAAAGTGTCAGATCTTGATATGATTAATTTGCATATGAAAGCCAAGGAAATCATCGCTAGATGATTAATTGACTCCACAACTGGGAATAGAAAGATGCATGCCACACTGGAAAATTTATCTAACCAATTTCACATTAAATGAATAGCTCTGAGAATCAAAGCTAATAGGATTAAAGAGCTAAAAGACATGGTGAATTTTCAAGCCGACTAGTCTAAAAAAATTGGAACTCTTAAAAAAATATTACAGGACATGGAGAAGGACATTAAAATCCTGCAGAGTATTATGAAGATCCCTGACTATGATCCTCATATTTTAATACAAGCCTTTGAGAGAAAGAAGATATTGAGAAGCAACTACACGAGATGGAAACTTATGTCCAACTCAAGGAAGAATAAATCAAGAGAAAAACTCTCAGTTGGAAGTTTTCAAAGAAGAATTTCTGGAAAAAGAAGAGAAACATCTCAAAACAATTGCATAATAAAAATCTATGGTTGATCAAGCCCTTGCCACCCCCCAAGCATCAAAAATTGAAGGCTTGAAGTTCCTATGCATAAAGGTTTCCCAATTAGAATAGGAACTCGATGAAGCTAGACAAGAAAGGGAATGAGTTGTCGAGAGGAGGGAGGAGACATTGTTATAACAAAAGAATGCTGTGATAGAAAAAATATAAAATGCACTTTAGAAGAAACAAGATGAAGTCAAATCCCTGCAAGAGGTGATTAGGGTGACCACCATAGGGAGACAAGTCCTTATATAGGCATACCAGGAAATTTAGGGAGAAATTAAGCAGACAATATCAACAGTAAGAGCATATGTAGAGATTCTCTCTAACTGTGAAAAAGGGATAATCAAGAGTGCTAGTCTAGGGCCAAAAGCACAACTATGGTGCTTGAAGAAATAATAAAGGACATCGACCCACTTATTGACTTTATTAACACTTTGGAAGATAAAAATCTCACCAAAATGAATCTGCCTCCAAGGGATGATTGTGTATTCTCCTCTTTGTATGATGAAATAAAAACACAATGCAATGCAACTCATGCGAGAAGAATTCGACAGGGCCTCCAAAGATATTGAAGATTTCAGGGTCGATTGGAATTATTTAGGCAGATTTGGAATCCCATCATTTGGGGGAAAAGATAACTGGTTGATTTCTAATGAAGAGTTCCATGATAAGTTAAAAGTCACATATCAAGACCTTGGTTGTTTTGGTATACAAGGGGAGGAGTATATTTTACCATATATAGTAATCAACTCCCTCTGCAGACACTTCACCATCTTAGCTGAGATAAATAAACTGATACAAAATATTCCTGCAACACGCTATCAGATCATATTTTGACTGAAGGTGGCAATAACCAAATACAAAATGTTCCTTGGCTAGTACTGGTTGATTGGGACAGGATTGCTAACGTCAAGAGGCCAATAAATAGGAACATCATCTTGGAGTAGGTATCTTCAACTAGTCAGGTTTTTCAACCAGTTCAACCGATGCAATCGGGTAAAGACCAACCAAAAGATTGGAGTGAAATCCCATTGATCACAACTCAGGAACCTACAACAAAAATGCGTGGAGCTCAAAGTTCCTCTCCTATGGTTACGATGAACTAAATTTTCCAAGTCACAGAGGCGGTTGTGATACTTTCATTAGTTTATGTTAAGTTATTTTAAATTTTAATTTTGACATTTGATTGGTTCGAAACAATTACTATAAGACAATTACTTATGTTAGTATTATTTAAAATGTTATTTCTCGCTATGAGGGGGTGGTTGAAAGAAGAACCATTTTTATTTTATGGATTAGATTGTACCTGATACACTAATATGTGTTGATTGAATTATATAACTCTACATTTCTAATAAATTGCTTTTGGGATATGTATTCGTTTGTAGTAGTTTAAATCATGCTAAATGTAAGACTTCGTTTGCATTTAGTAGTTTCATTTAATTTATTTCCTTGATGTTCTAGTGTCTATTATCGATTTGAGTGACTGAATTACTGAACATTTGATTGAAGGATAGTTTCTAGGAGCTTTCAACTGGGGCTAAGAGAAATATTTTTCTTTACATATTTTCAAATTGTTAAATTTTATTTTATCTATAGTACATGTGATATTTTTTGTGTTTGGGACATTAATGAAAATTAAAATCATTATGACCTTGTGTTGATTATCATGATTTGATGGTTCTGATACTATCAGTGCATTACTTATTGTGGAATTAAATCAAGAAGGAAAGAATAGTTGCACATGCTACATTGTTCTTGCATATTATCATTAAGCAAACTTTATGTCTCAACAATTTATATTTATATTTATGTTTCCCTTACTCTATTTTCTTTTATTAATAGTATTTCGTGAGTTTATATTTGATGCATGAGTTATATCTCTCATCGGATTTTAGTGATTAAATTTTACTTTATTTTTTCTGTTAAAGCCATATTATTACTGCAATGTCTCATTTGATCATTAAATGACCCTATTCTATTTGGATTTTGAAAATATATAATTATAGTCAGGGATACCCTCTGTGGTGTATAGGGGGTCAACTTAAGGCACCTAAAGCGGGAGGATTTTATAATCCTCAACGAATGTGTTTTTGAGCCATTCCTTTTGAGGAATAGTTTGGGAACCAACATTATTTTGGTGCTGCTGTCAGGAAGCGACTTATTTCAATTTTCTTAATGACTATTCCTGATCCTATAATACCGCACATTCTTTTTGGTCTTGCTGATCAACACATTATTCTAAAAAATTATATGATCTTACTTTGCAGGTTTCTCGCACTCATGAGGAGGTCCACTGAAATTAGGAGGTGTTAGCTCAGGAAGACAAACGTGCACAACCTAACCCCATGTCACACGGAATAAGTAGATCTTGCGGACAAGATAGACCTTCCTAGAATCTAAAGAAGACCTAATGACAAGCAAACCAACCAGACACTATCTTTCTCTAAATATGCTTTGATAAACAATGGCAAACAAGTGTTTTTAGGGCCTACCTTAGGTCCAAGGCAAGCTTGTGGATGCCCTCGCTCCTTCGATCCAAATGAGCTCCTTTGTCGTGAATCTACAAACACAAACAAGGAAAACAAATTAAATAGCACCCGAAAAGCCAATTGCATAAAACATATTTAACATGAAAGTCAAGGAGTCCATGAAACAAATAATATGAGATACTTGTTGAGAAAAATGAGTTTGATTGTATTAATTCAAAACAAGAAGAACTTTACAACCTTTGCCTTGACGCTGTACAAGCTCCTCCCAGGGTCTAGCAAGAAGTCTCCTCTACTTTGACAAGTTTCACTCACTCCCCAATGAAGCCAAAAAGGTATGTGACCTCTCCTCTTAAGCTCAACTAGGAAGTCTTGATTTCACCAGCATTTACCCTAAAAAAAATTCAGCTTCTAACCTCTCCAGCAACTAGCCCAATGCTTGTATTTATAGTGCAATGGAGGGAGGTTACTAGGTCCTCCTTCAAAGGGATAAAGCCCTCCTTCAAAGGCATAGATCCTCTCATCAAGAGATTAGCTCCTTCTCTTTTGGGATGCATGAACCACCTCAGAGCGAACAATCCACGTCACAATTCCTTCTAGAATCCTCTAGAATTAACCCAAAGTGAGTTTTTTAAGATTAAACTTGCGCCTTTTGACTTTCACAGGGGTCCACACCTACACCGTTAGGGACAGAGCGGGCAGGTCCGCAGTTTTTGTACACAGAAGGTGCGGGACCGCAGGTGATAGTGAGAGAAAGTGCAGAACCAAAGTTACATTGATTTTTAATGTCTTTCTCTCATTTTCAAAGCTTGACTTGAAGAGCTGAGGTCTGAGACTTGCTTAGGAGGACAATACAAGTGATGATAGACCCATACTGACTGCAAATAATCATGGTGACGATATTTTTGTGTAACAGATTGCCCCCTAAAGTGCGAAGTCTGTAGTAGATGAGGATTTCTTATCATTTAGGAAGAGTGAAGTACTTTACCATTTCGAGGATCATCTTGTGGAGAGCCCAGTTGGAACCTGTAAAAAAATTTAATGCAAGATATATATATATATATATATATATGAGATCATATCATTGCTGAGGTAGGCATTCCCATGCTCGGATCAAAACTGACTAGAAAGCTAACTACTGCTCTGATACAGGAATGATCTTGTAAAACATCACAAGTATAGACTCATGTGGACACAGTATGGACGCAGCCATCTGTTTATGAATAGTCCATTATATAATGAATACAAAATTCCTCGCAGCCTGGATTGTGGAAACTAGATCCAGGGTCTTCATTTCTACTTCCCGAAACGGTACGATTCTATCCATGCGAACGAATGTGTTGATGTCGAACATGGTAGAAACCACTTGATTACCAGTCAATGATGTAAACTGTTAACAAGTGTGAGAGAAACCACCAGTGATGTCAATGGATCTCAAAGTACCCATTACAATCCATGAGATGCGAATAAATGTGTTGATGTCGAACATGTCACAGAATCCTTTGATCGAAAGTCAATAATGTAAACTGTCGTCAAAGGCGAGAAACCTGCCATTGAGGCATGCAGATCTCAAGGTACTGACGATTTCTAGATCATCTTTCTAGATAATGAGCTGATGTCGATAGAAAGCGATCCGTCTTAGGCAAGCCCACAACACGAAATCATAGATCAAGTTGGAGAAATTTAGTTACAAGGACTGACTCAGGGATGGTCAAGATGGATGACAGATATTTTGCAGATGAATGGCTTATTGGCAGTGACGTCTTAAACACATAACGACACGACAGATGGTTTGGTGACAATTGACCCAAAGTTAATACCCAGAAACCGGCTGAAGACTTTCAATGTGGTTTGATCAACTGTTAGGCAAAGGATTTCCCAACCCAAGTGAATAAAAGTGTCATGTTCAAGAGTGGTTACAAAGTATGACAAAAAGACTCATTTTTCTCTCTTTTCCCCCACCATTTCTGACAAGTACCTCTTTATTTTTGACAAGCTTGAGGAGGATAACATTTGCTTGATTATAAGCTCATCCTTCGGATGAGTGCAACTTAGTTTAGATTCAAACCCTAAGAAGGAGTGGTTTGTTCCTGTTTGTAATTGAACAGGTCCTTTACAGTGAAATTTTAACGAGTCCAGTATAGGCGAAACTCGGCGTTTTTCAATTTTAGAGAGTCTGAAAAACTGAAGAAGACTCCAGGGTTGACCTTTTTCGTAAATTTGTGTCTCCCAAGCCCGAAAAAGTATAAAATAATACTTGAGAGAACCGCTTGATCTTTTACAACCAAGGATTACTTTTCGTCATTAGTGCCTTTGACCCGAAAAAGTAAAAAAGCGATCAATGACACTTCGTTTTATAACCGATATCGAATTTGAAACGACAAAAATCCGGCAATTTTTTAATGTTTTTACGGTTGGAAAAGAGCTGTAAGTGGACCGTCTTTTAATTCCGTTTTAACGAGTTTAAAAGAAACACTCGGCAATCTTTTCATGTTCCAGGAGTCATAAAAGAGCTTAAAGGTGACTCTAAATGTTTTTTCGTCGAAAATGATAGATTTCGCCTGAATAATCCGTTATCCTGCACAAAAACACAAGCATTACTCATACTTGTTTGAAATGGATAAAAATGTTGCAAAAATATACCTTTTCGAAGTGAAACATAAACAAATTTGCAATTTATTTACTCAAAAAACTTATAAAAAGGGCCTTTGTCAATTCATTTTTACCGTTTGAGTTTGGGTGAGAAAACAGTGCTTTTGCTCAGAAAACTTCCCGTGAAGATTGCGGAAAATCCAACCGTCGGAATCGAACGCCGTCTTCTCCAAGTAATCCACATCATCCTACTCTTCATTTTTAACCATTTCAATTTTTTTTTTTAGTCATTTATTTCATTTTTGGGAGGGTTTTTAGGCATAAAACCCGCGCGTGGGGGCCCGTAGGTTTACCACTGCTGGCCTGCGGACCCCGACTTTTTCTCCATTGGGAAAAAGCTCGGGGTCCGCACCTTCCATGTAGACAAAGTGCGGTCCCACGCACTGTGTCTAACCCAGAGGGTGCAGTCCCCATCGCAAGGGTTTTTAACCCAAAAATTCTCAGAAATGGACCAATCAAAACAATTTCTAGCATTTTAATTTATCCTTATACTTGATGCAGAGAGTACATCATGCTAGATTGGCGGTAACGAGAGCATGAGGATGTGGATGCTGCCGCATGGAATCATCAGCCTTCACTTGATGCTTTGAGGGCGTGCGGCTTGTACAAATGCTGGGCCATTCCTGGCATGAGGGCTCAGGTGGATTTCTTACAGTGGATGGTCGACAGATGGAGCGTACAGGACCAGTGCTTCTTCATTGGCGGCCACCAGCTCGAAATCGAGCTGGCAGACATATATTTCTTGACTAGTTTGCCTAAGAGAGGCGAAGACTTGACTCCGTTTGGGGCTAGGGCAGGTGGCTAGTCTGTCGATAGCCTCAGGTTAGAGTACTGCAACAACCAGGCTAGAGATAAAGGGATAGACATAAAGACCATATCTTGTCCTTAGCTCATGGTGATTGCGTTCACTGTCACCAGACTTTGCAGAGCTGCCGCATTACATATTGCCACCAGATCCCAGATGCGTATGGCAGTTGATTGCTTTCAATGCACCATCTTCAACTGGTGCGATGCCGTGTTGGCCAATGTGAAAGGCCAACTGACCAGGGCCAAGAACGGACGACTAAAGACCTTTGGTTATGGGGCTTTGGTCGTGAGTTTTGGCCTAGAGAGGGTTCCTATGCTAATCCCACAGCACCTTACTATTAGAGCTGGGCTTCCTCGAGAGCCCAAACTGATGCGATGGGTCGCAGTTATGGCCTGTCACCCGGACGAGAGGACAGAGGTTGCTCGATTCAAACCTGAGTATTTCCAATGGCTGGAAAACCAGGTCTTTTCTATTCAGGACTTCCCTTACGCTGAGATAGATTTTCGTGGTGACCCAGACATGGTTCTTCCACCAGGAGAGCAGTGGGACGAGTAAGGTAAAATCCTTTTCAACATTTTTCTATTTTAATTTTAATTTTTATTTTTCCATCGTCTCAAAACTGATAGTAAAAAATTTCAAATGCAGATGTGGGTCCATAGTGACCAGCCGCTCTCCGGCCTTACGAGAGGAAGCAACTAGTTGCACCTGCGCCAGCCCCACAGGACGAATCAGCAGAGGTTTTGGCTGAGTTGGAGGGTCATCTCGAGCGCTTGACAGGAGATATTCCTGAGACCACTATAGATGACATTCCTCGTCGACTTCGGCGCTATGTGATTGGGGTCCCTGGACCTTTTAGGAAGTTCCTTTGCAAGGTGGCCCGTGTAGTGGTTTCTTATAGAGATCATCACCAATGATAGGACGATCGCCTATTTTGGGCACATGTGACATTTTTGTTTTTTGTACTTATCATTTTTGCCGATCATAAGGTGTTTTTCAACCTATGATCGAGGACGATGTATTTTTGACACACTCCTATATATGTATATCACTATTACCGGCTTATCTTGTAAATCATGTTATGGAATGGTTTTAAATTTACATGTATGATTATTGCAAATGTCTATTTAACATTCGAGAAGCAATTACATCTGCTAATGTATTTAAAGATCTTGGAATATGCTGATATTCAATATAATCAAATTCACGTTCCAAGAGACGCACTCTCAAAAATAATCTTAATAACACTGGATTTCTAATGGCATACACTCTATTAAGCTGTAATACAACGAGTTCAGAATCTAACCTCAATATCAAACTCCGAATCATAAATGAAATAGATTCAGATAATAACTCAATCACTGCACTATACTCGGCAATAATGTTCGTTGTTTGACCGAGGCTTACCCCATGCATAGATACTAACTCGTGAGAGGGCGAATAGATAACCCAAGCTGCGGAAGAGATGTTCCGTGTATTACGACAAGCACCATCAGCGAAACCAATGTATGTTTGGAGAGGCATCGACATCTGCAATATCAAGAGTAAAACCAAGATAAGCAGGAATAATGACGAAAAACACTCTCTAAGCTAAGCACACTGTTTAAACTAAAACACACCAGTTAGAAAGAAAAACTATCCTAACTAAAAATCTCCATACCCATTCTTTTAAGCATAATACCTCTTCAAGTAAAGGCCATTTCTGGGTTTACCTAAAAATTCATAGGCCCCTTTGGCTAGCTTTCGCTTGACAACATAGGGACCATGCCACATAGGAAGGAATTTTCCAGCGCCTAATTTATCATTAGCTTGATCATAAACTAAGACTAGATCTCCTTCCGAAAAATTTTGAGGGGTCACATTCCGATCATACTGAGCTTTCATTCGTTTTGCATGAGTCTCGATCGCCAATGCAGCATCACGTCGATTCTCATCTAATTGAGCCAAGTATAACAAATGCTTTTCCTCTTCGGAAGTGGCTGGAAGTAACTCGATGGCCATTTGCAGTGACGGGATTTCGCATTCAATGGGTAACACAGCTTCCAAACCATAGACTAGTTGGAAAGGAGTGAACCCTGTTGATGTTTTTACTGAAGTTCGGTACGCCCAAAGCGCTGAAAATAGCATGTTGTGCCAATTCGACCGATGAATCCCAATGATTCGTCGGATCATGATAACTAAAACTTTGTTGATGGATTCAACCAGACCGTTCGCTTGTGGATAATAAGGGGTTGAACTGTCGTGACGTAAACCAAGCTAGCCTGTAAGTTTGGTCATCATAACGTTTTGAAAATGATGCCCACGATCAGTGATTATTGCTTGTGGGACACCAAACCTAGCAATTATATGATTGAACACGAAAATTGCAGCTATCTTTCCGCCTACCTCAAATGTAGGCATTGCCTCGGCCCACTTAGTAAAATAATCTACCACAAGGATGATATACGCATGCCCCCCGGCCGAGCGAGGGTTACATGTAATAAAATCGATACCCCATTTGGCAAAAGGACCAACGGCAATCATAGGGTGGAGAGGAGCAGGTGGAGCGCGCATCTTACGATAAAAAATTTGGCAGTTGTGGCATTTTCGGAGCGCCGTAATACAATCTTTAAATAAAGACGGCTAGAAGTAGCCAGCGCTCAATATCTTTTGGGCTGTGGCAAACCCAGACATATGACCGCCACACGCTCCAGAGTGACAGTCATTTAGAACCCTTTCAACTTCCTCGT
Source organism: Pinus tabuliformis (assembly GCA_031772625.1). NCBI lineage: Eukaryota > Viridiplantae > Streptophyta > Pinopsida > Pinales > Pinaceae > Pinus > Pinus tabuliformis. Next base: position 923,917,642 of record CM062813.1, read on the forward strand.
GAGTTATGCAACATCGAAAGACAGAGTCCGCCCCACGGCGATAAAGAGTATCTCCAATAATTCTGAATTGTTGGGAAGATAGCACATACAACACTCAATGGGTCATTCCACACGAGTGCGATGGTCATTATGGCAAGTTTACGTGAATAGTTCTGTCTGATGTCCGAGGAGGTAACCAACATGGGAAGGACAACATCGACAACTTATACAAAATTTTTTCTTTAATATATTTATTAGAACAACTCAATGAGTTCAAGTGTTTAAAATAGGTTAAAGAAACATGTATTACAAGTGTTCAAGATGAATCTTACAAATAGTTACAACACATGTGTGAAAATGTGTTGGCTTGTTAACAGGCTTCTGAATTAAGCGAAAGTTCCAAGACACATCGATACACCATACATCACTAACCCCGTAGGTGGGTCATTGGAGCCACTAATCACTCCTCAAAGAAAATATTACAGACTCTCAAGGGTATGTGGGAGGAGCCAAGGTGAAAAGTCCTTTGCATGTAAAAATGGGTGCTATTTATAGCCAAGGGTAAAACCGACCCTTGTGACTATTTGACTTCCCTCATGACTGTTTGAATTTCATGACTTTTCAACTTTACATGACTCTTCCTATTACAAGTGGGTCCGTTGGAATTCCATGTTACATTATAATTATTGAAAAAGCATGTCCCATAGTAGTGATGTGGCCGACATGACTCATGACACGACTCGACATGACAGTGCTAGTACCTTTGTGTTGCTGCTAGTGTGCATGTCAAGCTACAGTGCTGCTGAGTGATGGATGTCCTCATGGTGTATCACAACTTCACCTTCACCTGGAAAGGTGTGCAGAGTCTTCGATGGTCATTGGGTTCGCTTGATGTTGCGTTCACACATTGCTCCTTTCTTGTACTTTCGCATGATTGACATGTTTGTCCATTCACGAAAATTGGATGTTCGTCTGTTCATCCATCCACGAACATATCTTCGCATGTTCATCAGTCCGTCCATTCACAAACACATCTTCGCATGTCCATCTGTCCGTGAACACATCTTCCCATTTTCGTCCATTAGCGAACACATCTCTTTGCATGGATCGTTTGTTTGTCTATTCACAAAAATGCATGTTCGTCTATTTTTCTGTCCGCAAACTCTGTCCGTGAACTCATCCTTGCATTTTTGTCCATTTGCCCGTCCATGAACACATCTTCATGTGTTCATATGTGTTGAAAAATGTGCAACAAGAAATGTTAAATTTAGAGTGTGCTAAAAATAGACCTTCTAAAAATAGCATGTCTAAAAGTAGCAGTTTGGCCAGTGAGGTCATTGGCCACATTAGGTGAGAGGTGAAACAGCTAAAAATAGAAAGTTCTAAAAATAGCATTTCTGGGTCCCTTCCTATTTATAGCAGTCCCTAGTCTATCTATAGGAAGTAAAATTAATTTTGGTCTTAACAGCAGTTGGAAATATTAATTAATTAATTCAGTTGAGTTAATTAATTAAGGAAATTCGAATTTGAAGTCTTTGCGAGCACGCACATGAGTTTCCTCCACTGATTCAGGGAATAAGCATGAGTTCTATAATGAGAGAATCAATTGACTTAGTTATAACTAGTCAAGTCCTGTTAGATTATTTTAGCAAGCTGTTAAAATAATAAAATATAGTGCTTGCATGCATGTGACAACTATTATTTTAGATAACTGAGAATTCACTCATGGATAACTGTTGCATGTCAGTTCTGTCAGAGACCCAGTTGAGATAAGATGTGGGACAATGTACTATTAGATGCTTAGATGTTTCTAGTGAGTATTCCTTGCATGGAGAAGGATCTATTATAGGAGACTGGAGGACATGTGGCCTATATATTGAGGCCTAGGTAGTCCATGATTTTCATCTTATGATTGAAGATCATCAGGATCTTCTGATTACAGAGAGAGCAGGATAGCTATTAGGCTGATTCTTTTTGTATGTTGTTGAGGATATACACTTGATTGATAATACATGGTTGGGGTTTTATGCTAGTGCTTTCCCTTGGATATATCTTGTGTTATGTGTGATTATTTCTCTTGATCAGTTATGCATGTTTCTACTTGATGTTGTTTATGAATTCAATTATGATTCTACTTAATGTTTTGTAGAAGTAGAACAAGTATTATGCTTTAGGACATTGCATATATCAGTTTGTTCTACAGGTGAAATTTCTACATGGTATGAGAGCACAGGTGATCAAGCAAGAACAATATACTAGCAGGAGAAATTCGAAGTTTATTATTCTTGATATAGATCTCAAGTTCTTATCACATCTATTTCATTGATGGCGTTCAATGGTTTGAGGCTTGAGTATGCCCTTGATGGCAACTCAAACTATATAGCTTGGAAGGATTGCATAGAGGCAGTTTTGGAAGATAATGGTCTTAAGGATTTCATTGATCAAGAAGTCCCTAAGCCTACTGACAAGACTGAGCTGGTGAAATGGGGTAAGTTTGTGGCTAGAGCTAGGAGAATTCTCTTGGAGGGTGTTCGAGATCACATAGTCTCAAGCCTCCATGGGAAGGAGTCTCAGTTTGTAATGTGGAAAACATTAAAAGATTTATATCAGAATAGCAGTGATCAAAGGAAGTTTGCATTGAAGGACAAGCTTCGAAAGATCAAGTGTGAGAAGGGTGACTCTATTTCTACATTCTTGAACAAGCTCACCACCTGCATGGATGAGCTTGCAAGTGTAGGCGTTGTGACAACGGATGAGGATATGGTTAGTCTAGCACTCCTTGGCCTTCCTAAGAGCTGGCATAGCTACCAGGACTCGGTGAATGGAAGGGAGAAACTATGAGATTGGGAACGGCTATGGTCGGATTTCATGCAAGAGGATATCAGACGAAGCACTAGAGATAGTTCTTCATCCATGTATGATGAGGAGAACTATGCCTTAGAGAGTAAGGTGAAGAAGGGGAAGGAGAAGGTTTATCTTTCTAAATCCAATTCTTCCAATGATGGGAAGAAGCTTGACAAATCGAAAGTGTGATGCTTCGTTGTCATGAGGTGGGCCATTATGCTACAAATTGTCCATGGAGGAAATCCAAGAAGGGATCTGGGGAAGGATCTAAAGGTGAGGCACTTGCATCACATTTTGAGTTGGATTTCACACTCTTCGCATGCATGGTTTCATCCATGGTGGGAAGTGGTTGGTTTCTTGACAGTGGAGCTTCTTTCCACATGATTGGCGACAAGAGTTTGTTCTGTACATTGGAGGAGAAAGATCTCTAGATACTCATAGTGATGGGTAATGATGAGAAGTATAATGTCTCAGGTGTAGGCACGTTTATTTTTCAGAGGGAGCATGGAGCTCACCTTACCTTGACCGATGTCAAGTATGTACCAGGACTGAAGTGAAACTTGGTGTCGATCGTAATGATGGAAGACAGAGGCTATGATGTAGTCTTCAATAAGGGAAAGGTTTTCCTTAGGCACATCATCACTAGAAAGTAGAAATACATTGGTGTGCTAGCCAAGAACATGTATGCACTTGAGGTACAAGATGCATGCAAAGCCTTGAGGAGCAAGGCAAAGGTTAGATACTTGGTGGTTGAGAGGGAGAGTAAATTATCTCTCAACATGCAGTGCCAAAAGAAGTCTCAGAAGATTATGGGGGAGCCACGATTGGTGCAGCAACTTCAGGAGGTTGTGGAGCAGCCACAACTAGAGAAGTTGAGAGGAGATTGAGTAGATGCATCTACTCATGTAGAGACCTCTAGTAGGGGGAAAATTTGAGCCAGGTGGGCTAAGGGATCACATGCAGCCATACCTCTAGGTAGGAGGTGGGGCGATATAGATTGATCGTCTCAAGGAGGAGGGGAAAGATCCTTGAGGTACCCAACCTCTTGGATGAGACCTTGTTATAGGAGCCCCGATGTGGAGTAGCAGGAACTGACTGATTGGGTAGAGATAGATGCAGATGGAGAGGCCGGGAGAGCTACAGTGCAGGGAATCCCAGGACAGTGCATAGATAGCAGGCTGCAGCAATGCAAGAGGCACAAGTGTTTTGCACAGTGCTAGGTGGCACAGAGAGGTGTGCAATGGTGTGAGATGTAGGGAGATGTTGCAGTAGTGCAGATGTCAGATGAAATATACATAGTTTTCTGGGTGAGTAGCCAACCGGGTGAGTGGTGATTGGATGGGAAAATTGCGCAATTTTCTGAGGCAAACAGAGATGGGCACTGGGTGTCTGTCTGGCTTATCTATGCAATTTTCTCAGTCAGCGAAGCAGGCATGGTCTGTAGCCTCTGTGCAATTTTTGAGGGTAGTTAGTCTCGGGCTAACTGCTTGGTCAAACTCTCTAGTTGACCAGAAGGAGGGTTGATTGATGAGCTTGTAGGAAGAGCATCTTGAAATGACTTGATGGGTGCTTCTGCATTGTTCTGGTGATAGTCAATCGAGTCGATGATGGGGTGATGGTCCAACTGTGAGAGGGTGATTTGGTTGTTAGAATTTCAGCAAAAATGACTAAGTGTGTGAGCGAGTGAAATGGTGCATACGCGACCTTGCAAACACACACTCACATGACTTGACGACAAGATGCCTCAAAACATCAAGACACACATGCTCAACATGACCGACTGACGGTGCAAGCGACAAGCATGATGCTTGTGATCGATCATTGGACAACCACGATGACACTTGCGCGATAATTCATACAACTTCATGTGTAAGCACGACGAATGTTTACATAGCGAACATAACATGTACACATGAAGTGAAGACCTTGTGCATGACTAGAACATGGTCGCAAGCAAGACATTGTTACCAACATAAAAAATTTGTCCTTTGAATGGTCAAGCAAGGTGGGTGAAAAGACTCAACATGAGCCCACAGGGTGAGCCCGAGTGCTTGAAAGTATCAGGTAAAAACTAAAGGGAGCTTCCGAAATTGGATGCAGGCCAAAATTTTGGAGGGTGTTGCAGCCACTACAATACTTGGCGACACACTAATAAAACTCCAGCTTCGTTGTTTTGGTACATTGATAGCACAGGGCCTTGGTTTTTCAGGAGTATTGAATCACTATGGGGGTTACTTTGGCTTCCCCACTTACCCCATGGATAGACGTGGTTCGCCTTTCACCACTTACCCCATGGAAAACAATGCAAACCACAAAGCAAAGACAAGCGAAAAAGAAAACACTACTCCTAATCCTACACTAAACGGTTGGGGTTACTGGTGAGCACCAGTATTGTAGCAAGAATGTTGCAACTCCTGGGGCTTCCTACTTTACTTTTATCAACCCGGTAGTTCGTAGCAAACTTGGAAGCGACGGTGAGGTATGCACAAGTACTAGCTCTTACTACAAGCTGTCACTTGGTCACCTGGCGCAAGTTCACTAGGAGCTTAAGCCAACTTCTATGAATTCTCAGAAGAAGCTTTTAGCTATGATGAAAGAAAGCTAACTCTAAAGAGGCTATTCTACTTGTAGAAAGAGAAAAAAAGACTGGAGTGTAACGCAAACCCTAACAAACCCTAATTCTTCCAACCAACCCTACTTTTGCAGAAAAATAGATGAAAACTGATGAAATGAGTGCCATTGACTACTGAGAAGGTAAATTACATCTATTCAAGCTACTTCTGAAAGGAAATGAAGCTAATAGAAATTAATTCATGAACTGAAGCAAAAACATATAAGTACAAAGCAAGAGGTGCTGGGCAGCTTGGTTTGGGCCCTAGCCCAAGCGCTTTAGCCCTCTGAAAGAAATCAGTGCTGGCTTAGAAAATATTTCATCTCCATCATCAAAAATAATAGTCACATTACATAAACTGTTCACAAGAGTAAGCTCGAAAATGAGTTGAGCAAGAACTGCAAAAAAGGTGAAAAAATTTGACTAAAAACCAACTAAAGTACTAAGCACCTAAGCCCTCCTATTTATACAATTGGAGTCTCCAACAACTCTCCTAAAATCAAGGAGGCTTAGCTTCCAAGACTAGAGATAGACAACAGTTCTTCTTCATTTGCTCGACTGCCCCTTTGATGCATCAATGTGGCTACTTGTGCTCCGAGTTTCCTGATGGAGGATTTGAGGTAGGGAGTCATAAATGAGGGGGACACCGTCCTACAAATCATCTCCCTTGTTTTCCTTGAATATTGGTTGTCAAATGCTCGTTAATCCTTTGACTTTGTCCCAAAATTGACCAAAAATCTGCATAAAGCACACATTAGACTTCATGGCATAATGACTAACCCAATTCACTCTATTAGCATTTATATAATAAAAAACATGCAATAAACTAATAAGAATGGTGGATTAAGCTGAGTTAGGAGGCCAAATGAGCCCTTATGGGGCTCATCATCACCCCCTACTGAATGGGTTGCTCATCCTCTAAGCAACTAGTCTATCTCCTCATCCTTGATGGCCTTAATGGATTCCTTGACATCCCATGCTTCTGACGTGATATCCTCCTCCTTATCATGGAATCTTGCCTTTCCATCCACCTCTTCCCACTGTTTTTGTTCTTCTTCTTCTTTTACACCCTCCAGTAGTCCTGGCAGCAGTGGAGGACTAAATTTGAGGCCAATCCAATTGGCCTTCAAACTTTGCATAGAGTGCTTATACCGTGGCACTCTCCTCAAGGATTCTCTCATCCGGTTTGGGGAGTGATACTCCGTGATCTGTAGGCAGTGTGGCAATGTGTTCCACCTTCTCATGCAGGCATGAATGCAGTCATCTCCAAACAATCTCTCCATGTCCTCAAAATGTCCAATAGCCTGGACCTACTCAATGATATACTTAGGGACACTTTGAGGATTATCTGCAAGGTGTTGGTGGGCACTGATGAGAGCCATGGGGTCTACTGGCTCAACTCGGATCATTAAGGGTTCATTTAGCTCTTTTGCCATTAAATTCTTGATTTTTGTTGCCCTTTTCTCCTCATGACTCATCCAAGATTCCATGGCCATCAGCTGCAAGTCTCCTAACCCAACATTGTGTCCCATAGGTTCATATCAGTAAGGGCCATTTTATGTAAATAAAACTCTGACAACTTCACCTTGTCCTCTGTTGAACTGTGGTCACATAGATCCATGAATTTTCCATAATCCTAGAAAGATATGGTGCCTCTCTGGGCTAGAGTTTTGATCTGGAACTAGAGCCACTGATCTTTGAGGTATACTCCATATGATTTGGCTGGCTACCTGCACTGAAGTGCCTCCATAGCCCAGCTGGCCATGCATGCTAACTGGGTTTCCCTTTCTTGCAGCTGTTTTCTCAACATTTTAGTTTCTACCAGGGTTTCCTTTTCTTGAAGTTGTTTTCTTAACATTTCATTCTCTACTTCCAAGTGAGATCTTTTGATTGCTTCTGCATGTTTTATAGTGGCCAACTCTCTGCCCATCTCTCTAAGCTTTCTCTCCATGTGGCCAATGTCTTCCACCCCTTTGGACTTTGCAATTTGAATCCATCTGTGGGAAAAACTCTTTCTTTTTCCAGCTCAAAGAAAAGAGGGAATACAAACTTTTGTGGGATGATTTTCCCTCCTTCCTAATGGTTGTAATAAGAGCCTAAACTAGGTTGTGGGTCAGGTTATGGTATCCCTACTATTTCATCCTTCCCCTTGGTTTGCTCTTCTGCCCTTTTCTCCAGTTTCTCAGACTCTTGTGGCTTTGTCAAGGTCTCTTGTAGAGCGGTCTATGCCTCCTATAGGACAGTTTTAGAGTCCTATAGTTTTATCCTTTCCTTCCAAGTGGAATATCTAGGGCTTCCTCTTTCATAGGTGATGGGGGGTTTGGATGGACATTCCTCCTTTTTGGCAGTAGGAGAATCATCAATGGTGATAGGCTCTTTTGAGGGTGGTTGTGGCTTCCTTATTTTTATCCTGGTGCTTTTTCGAGCCTTGAAATACATGGATGGTTGCCTTTTTCTCTTTGGTTTGGGCTTAACTGGGGTGCTGAGTGCAGCAAGAATAGCTGTTGCCTCCCTTTCCAGTGTTTCAGGAAACACTTCTGCCTTCTTTGCTTCTGTTTCTTTTTCTTTTGTCTTTTCTGCCTCTGCAAGTTTTGTTTCTTCTATCCCTATTTTAATTTTCTCCTCTTCTTGTTTAGTTTCTTCCCTCTCTACTGTAGTTTTTGTCTTCACTGATTTAGTCTTTTTCCTTTCTGTTTTATTCCTTTTTCCTCCTGTACTAGGTTCCTTCTTCTTCTCTGCTATGGTCTTATCCTTCACTGTTTCATGTTTTTATTCCTTTGTTTGGGTTTCTTCCTTCCTTGTTTCAGGTTCCTCTTTCTCTGTTTGTGTTTTCTCTTCCTCTTCTCTGGTTTCCTCCTCATCTTCCCCTTTTTGTTCTTCTCCCTCACTTTTAGATGGACTGAGGTCATATGTGAGGGATTTTACATCATCTTCCCTTGTCATATTTCTAAAAATCTCCCAGGATATGGGTATTGTGAAGGTGTGGAGGGCCTCTTACACCAGTAGTTTAATTAGCCCATGGTGAGCCAATTCGTTTGGAACTCCTGCCCTCAATTTGATGCTGGAATCTATTAGGGACTGGAGGAGAAAATAGGGAATATTGAGTTTTTGGGGTGTAGTGAGAGCCATGCCATATCTTAACTCATGCAAAAGTCTGAAATGGTACCCATAAACTATGTTGTACCTTCCTTCACAAGAGATGCATTTGATAATCTGATAACTAACCTCATCCCAAAGGTAAGGTATGCTTGTTCTCCTGATGCCATTTTTTTCCACTACAAGATGCTTATCTGGCTAGAAGAAGATTTTCTTGCCAACTTTACCAAGTGGTTTTTCCTCCTTCCTCCAAGGTAGTCCAAGTGGGATATTGGTAACCCTACTGATGAAATCTGGGGTGATTTCCTTGGTGAGACCCCTAAAACTAACAGTGTCATGGGTTTTTGAGTGAGGTATCAAGGACAGGGAAAACTCCTGCATTATTTCTTCATCATACCCATGAAGTGTTTCAAAGAATGGCATCCAATTGGCTTTGGTAAAAAGGGACTACCTCAGGGTGTTCATGTAGCCTGGTTGAGTTTAGAGGTTCCTTCCGCATAAATCCTCCTGTCATTATGTTTAGACTCTTTGGAATGCCTCAGGTGGAGAAGGAGACAACAATTTTCAAAAACTAGGAAACAGAGGAAAAAAACTGTATTTTTCTTTAAGAAATAGACAAACTTTTAATGCAATTTCTCTTTCTTTTAGGCTTAATTCTCCTTAAAATTGCATCACTCCTCGTATATGTGAGTACCAAGGTGGAGAAGGAGACAATACTTCAGAAACAGAGAACAGACAAAAACTGTGTTTTTTCTTAAGAAGCAGATAGAGCTTTTGAATGCAATTCCTCTTCCTTTTTAGGCTCAATTCCTTCTTAAAATCACATCACCCCTCGTATATATGAAAATGAAAAGTGTATTTTCACCGAGCCTACCTCTTCAAACCCAAATTTGAATGAAAATCCTGTTGTTTTTGTTTTGTTTTGTTTTTGTTTTGTTTCGTTTTTGTTTTTGTTTTTTGTTTTTTGTTTTGTTTTTGTTTTTGTTTTTGTTTTTTTTGTTTTTTTTTTTTTGTTTTTTTGTTTTTTTTGTTTTTTGTTTTTTGCTTTTTTGTTTTTTGTTTTTTGTTTTTTTTGTTTTTTTTTTGTTTTTTTGTTTTTTTTTTTTGTTTTTTGTTTTTTTTTCTCTGCAAGATTGCTCACTGGTCCTCTTATAGAAAGGGCTCTTATAGGACTTGTTACTGCTCCTGTAGAACCCGATAAGCGGAGGAGTTCTGAAAATGACATAGAGCGATGGTTTCGATGCTCTGGAGGTGGTAGGGAGCTCACTGTAGTCGAGGGCACGACAATAAAAATGGAAACAAAGGTGGTGAATAAGCTCGAGAGAGCGTACTTATGCTTACGGGAGAGGTTTCCGGTGATGAGGTGAGGTCACGAAAAGGGTACATCACCATTATTCGGACCGTTGGTCCCCACTACAGTGTCATCATGAGACTTTATGCTTCCTGCCCGCAATCACTTCCCATCATTGGCACTGGAGTTCAAAACATCCGCCACTACCTGTCTTTTTAGATTTTTTCATGAGTTGACTAGACACACGTGTAGTGTGATCTCCGGATGAGCACGATCGAACTAGACGAGGGTGGCCAGTTAACTGGCCACCTTTCTGGTTTAATCCCAACCATTCCATTTGTTTATGCAGTTTCGAATCATACAGATGCAATAGAGGAATGGGCTTAGACACTTACCTACAAGTCGAAATGTTCGTGATACAGTGCTACGTGGCTTTGCTGCTGCTGCATGCTCAGACTCTGGTGCTGCATATCCGTATTCCTACTGCCATATGCTTGTGGCTTCTTGATATGTGGCTCAGTTTCTTTGTACATGTTCTTCTTTGCTGGATCTTGCTTCAGACATGTTCTGCATACTTGTGGCTACACCTATTCTGCTATTGGAGCTTGATTTTTAAGGGGATTAGCTGCGACAGGAGTCCTACAAGAGATCCTGTAGCTGCTTCTCCCCCTAAAATTTTTAGCTAAGGCTTATGCAAGGGGCTGTGAGGAGGCTTCTTGAAGAATCTGATGGTAATGGAGAAGCATTTGGTAGGCTGTAGGTGAGTTGTATGGGTGTTGTTTTTTTATTTCCTCGAATTTGTTTTTGAGAAATAGGTTTTTGTGCTTTATTTGCAGGAAGGAGAGAAATAATTGGAAATGAGATGGTGCAGGTGTGGGATGGAGGGTTAGGATGGTGGATGGTTGTAGGATGGCCTACAGGCTTTCTGTGAAAATTCCCAGCTCTTCAATCATTTTTTTAGCTTTATTTCGAGCTCTCTATGATTTCTATAGGAGCCTCCTGTAGAACACACAAGTCTTCCTGTAGGATGCACAGTCTTTAGAAAAAACACCGAGAGATGGAAAAAAAAGAGCAGAGACGATGGAGAAGAGTCTAGAGGATGTGTAATAGGCTTGGTGGCATGTCCCCTTGCTTTCTAGGGTCCATTTGCGACCTGCAATGCACTCAAAAATTCAAATTTCTTTTTCTGTTTTTCTCTCTTTATTTTTTATTTGAAAAGATAACTAAGGCGTCTCTAGGAGTTTTTGACCCTACTTTCCTGCCCTGGGAACCTCCAAGGGAGGTTTTCACCCAGGGATCTTTATTCTCTTTGTTTTTTTTGTTTATGTCATCACTGGACCGCCTCAAAAGAAGTTTTTAGCCTAACGATGGGACTCAAGTACCTCATATAGGTCTTCACTGGAGTCATTATTATTATTATTATTATTATTATTATTTTTATTATTATTATTTTATTGAGTGGGTGGAGTGGAGGCAGAGACTTGCTCCACTACCAACACTGTTTTACTTAGATCTTCAATAAATTCTTGCTTGGAGAGGGGCCTTTTGTAGATTTTCAACCTATGCCCATTGAGAAGCATGGGGATGGCTTCCTCATCGATGGTCTTGATCAAAACTGAACCATTGTCATTGCACTTTTCTACTGTGTAGGGTCCCACCCATCTTGTCCTCAGTTTGCCCTTGAAATATTTATATCTTGAGTCATACAACAGCGCCCAATCTCCTTATTGGAATTGCTTCTCCTTGATGTTTTTGTCATGCCATATCTTCCTCTGAAGCTAGATTAATTGTGTGTGGAGAAGGGTCTGCAATCTTTGTTCATCCAATCCATTTAGCTGGAGTAACCTTTCCCTTTATGCATGGCTGAGATCTAGGTCCAGCTGAGCTGCCATCCTTAGTGTATTGTATTCAAATTCTATTGACAGTGAAGCCTTCTTCCCATAGACCAGCTCATAGGGTGTGAACCCTGTGGTGGTCTTCCATGTGGTGTTGTAGGCCTAGGTGGCCTCAACCAATCAATCTGCCCAATCTTTCTTGTTGCTGCTCACTACCTTAATCAAAATTCCCTCTAAAGCTCTATTGGTGACTTCCACCTGTCCATTGGCTTGTGGATGGTAGGGGGTTGAGGTCCTGTGCTTGATTTTATGATGTGTGAGTAGGTCTTCAATCAGATTGGAAGTGAACTGACTGCCTTGATCTGTAACAAGTTCTCTTGGATACCCGAACTTATAGAATATGTTCTCTCTTAAAAACTCAGCTATTTTTTCTTCTGTTGCTACCTTGATTGCCTTTGTCTCTGCCCATTTTGTCAGATAATCAGTGCACACAATGATGTACTATTTTTGGTTTGAAGGAGGGTTGATAGGACCCACAAAGTCCATACCCCACTTCTCAAATGCCTCAAAAGTCACTTGAAGTTGCAGGGGCATCTCATCCTTTGGAGTAGGTTCTCCCATCCTCTAGCACCGATCACATTGACTGATATATCTCCTCACATCTTGATGAAGAGTGGGCCAATAGTATCTTGCTTGCAGAATTTTGAAGGCTATCCTCTTTGCTGCAAAATGGCCTCCACAAGGCCCATCATGACAGGTCAGGAGAATGTCAAAAACTTCTTCCTCCCTGACACATCATCTCAAAATCTGATTTGGACCAAGTTTGAAGAGATTGCCCCCAACCCAAGTGAAAGGGGCACTTTTCCTCATGACCTTGCTATTCTCCTTTGAGGATAGGTGTGGTGGGAATTGTGTTGAAACCAAGTAATTTTCTATATCATAAAACCATGGAGAGAGTATTGAGATAGAAAATAGGTGTTCATCTGGCATTTGATCATCTACTATTCCTTCCTCACCTGCAGGTAGATTTACTCTAGACAAAAAGTCAGCAACAACATTTTCCTTACCAGGCTTATCAACAATGGTTAAATCAAATTGCTGCAATAAAAGCAACCACCTAATGATGTGAGCATTTACATCTGGTTTGTTCATTAAATACCTAATTGCAACATGATTAGTGTGTATGAAGGTCTGATAGCCTATGATGTAATGTCTGAATTTATTTAAGGAATGGACTACAGCTAGGAGTTCCTTCTCGGTTACAGTGTAGTTTAACTCTGCCTTTGACAAGTTTTTACTTATAAAGTATATGGCATAAGGTAGCTTCTCATCAACTTGCCCTAAGGCTGCTCCTATCGCTTTGTTCGAGGCATCTGTGTGAATGTGGAAAGGTAGGGCCCAGTTTGGACCTCTCAAAATTGGGGCAGTCACAAGTTTACTTTTCAAGGTATCTAGGGCTTCTTGACAGTTGTCAGTCCATATGAACTTGACATCTTTCCCCAAAAGACCAAAAAATGGAGAGGATAGCTTACTAAAATCTTTAATGAATCTTCTATAATATCCTGCTAAACCTAGGAAACTTTGGACATCTCTCACCTTTTGAGGAGGTGGGACCCTTTGGATGATGGCAATTTTGTTGGGGTCCACCTGTAATCCTTGCTGAGAGATTGCATGACCTAGCACGGTCCCTTCAGTCATCAAGAATTCACATTTTTCCGAACTGAGGGACAGGTTCATTTCAATACATTTGTCCAAAAAAATTCCTAGGTTAGATAAAGCTTCCTAGAGGTTAGAACCATAAGGAATAAAATCATCCATATATATTTCCACTGCATCATGAACTAGTTCAGAGAATATACTCAATAATGTTGTCTGGAAAGTGGTGGGAGCATTGCACAAACCAAAAGGAAGGACTCAATATGCAAAGGTACCCCAAGGACAAGTGAAAGTGGTCTTATCTTGGTCTTCCGGGCTGATTTGAATCTGGTTGTACCCGCTGAACCCATCTAGGAAGGAGAAAATCTTCTTCCCCGCTAGACCATCTAACAATTGATCTATGAAAGGCAAAGGAAAATGGTACTTCTTGGTGGCCTTGTTCAGTTCCTGATAATCGACACAGATTCTCCACTTACCATTTTTCTTTGGCACTGGCACCAAAGGAGAGACCCATTCATTGTTAGAGATGGGGTAGATCAATCCTACATCCAGTAACTTTTGCAATTCTTCCTTGACAATGTCTTTAAGGGCTAGATTCATCCTCCTTTGAGGCTGCTTGACTGGTTTGCAATCTTCCTTAATGTAAATGTGATGAGTACAAATTGAAGGGTGCACTCCCTTCATCTCCTTATAGCTCTAGGCAAAGGCATCCAAATGGGTTCTCAATAAACTACACAGTTCCTTCTCCTGGGAGGTGGATAGGGATGAGTTGATTTTCAAGGTTCTTTCTGGGCTGAACTCTATATTCTTAACTCGGAGAAAGGTCAGGTCGGTCACATAGAAATCAACTAAAGGAGTGTAACGCAAACCCTAGCAAACCCTAATTCTTCCAACCAACCCTACTTTTGCAGAAAAACATAGAAATGAGTGCCATTGACTACTGAGAAGGTAAATTACATCTATTCAAGCTACTTCTGAAAGGAAATGAGAAAAAACATATTTTTGGGTCTTTTATGTATTTTATGTGAAATTACTATGCTTGAAATTTATCTGTTTGTGGTTGTGGCAGAAATTTGGCGATGATGGAAGGCGACCTTGGGGTTTGCAAAGGTGTAGGAAGGTATGGGGGAGTCCTATGAAGCCTCTGGTAACCTTTTGGAGACTTCCTCTACAATTGTACTTCAAAAAGTCACTTTCAAGAAATTCTACAGGAGGTTGTAGGGGATCTGCAGGAGGATCTACATGAGGATGTCGAGAGCTGTTTTTAGAGTTTTTAAAGGTGGAAAAATGGTGGGAAAGGGTATTTGAAGATTAGAGGGAGGTGTCAAGGTGTCTGAAGCTCATCAAGGATGATTAGGAAAGAAAATGATGGTTGGATTTGTTCAAGAGACAAGAGGGAAGCTTATGAGAAGAATGCAGAAATTAGGGCAGATTCATGAAGGGTTGTGAATGATTTGTGAAACCTATGAGAAAAGAGATGATGATGGCTACTTTATTGATGTGCCATGAGCAAAGGTGTGTTTTAAGATAGTTGCAAGTCAAAATACTAAAATTGAGCAAGAAAAGAACTAGTTGTACCAAAAGAATAGAAGTATCTCTTATGTTAACCTAAATTCTGACCTAGAAAAATAAAACGCTGAACAATGCTATCTGAATAGGAAAGCATAGAAAGAGATTTATTGTAGAAACATAAATGAGTATGGAAAAATGGATCTAAAGCAAAACATTAACCTTTGAATCAAACTGTAACACTAGAAATTTCATCGAAGAAGCAAAACTGTGTTTTTATGGTAGCAAGCAAATCTTGACCTCAATTCATGGTCCCCAAAGGAGGAAAGGAGGTCAGGCTAACCTACTTCAGCAACTGAAATGGAAACAGCTATGTAAACCAACCAAAGCAACCTATTCTAACCAAGGGAAAAATGAATCTATCTAATAGAAATTAATTCATGAACTGAAGCAAAAACATATAAGTACAAAGAAAGTGGTGTTGGGTAGCTTGGGTTGGGTCCTAACCCAAGAGATTCAACCCTCTTAAAGAAATCAGTGCTGGCTCAGAAAATATTTCATCTCCATTATCAAAAATAATAGTCACATTACATAAACTATTCACAAGAGTAAGCTTGAAAATGAGCTGAGCAAGAACTGAAAAAAAGGTGTGAAAATTTGACTAACAACCAACTAAACTATTGAGCACTTAAGCCCTCCTATTTATACAACTGGAACCTCCAATAGCCCTCCTAAAATCAAGGAGGCTCGGCTCCCAAGACTAGAGATAGACAACAATTCTTCTTCACTTGCTTGGTTGCCCCTTTGATGCATCAATGTGATTGCTTGTGCTCCGAGTTTCCTAAAGGAGGATTTGAGGTAATGAGTCCTAAATGAGGGGGACACCCTCCTACAAATCCTCTCCCTTGTTTTCCTCGAATATTGGCTGCCAAATGCTCATTAATCCTTTGACTTTGTCCCAAAATTGACCGAAAATCTGCATAAAGAACACATTAGACTTCATGGCATAATGACTAACCCAATTCACTCTATTAGCATAAATATAATAAAAAACATGCAATAAACTAATGAGAATGGTGGGTTAGGCTGAGTTAAGAGGCCAAATGAGCCCATATAATTACCCATTTCTGGGCCTCATCAGTTACGTGTAATGAAATTTCCAGTGAAGCCATCGTAGGCATACCCAACCTGCATTCACAAAGATACGAGCGATTAAAAAGGATAAAAAATAGTGTGTAAGAGAAAATGAAAAAACTTGAAAAACTTGCACATGAGAGAGAAGGTCTTGCTTGTGGGCAGAAGAATTTTTCACAACCACCCAACACACATGCTTACCTCTTCCGTGACTACCGTTTTTCAACAAACCTCAGAGGCCTCTTGCGAGTGTGTGTTGTTCTGCACCAAGTTTCTTAGTGAGTGTGAGGAAGGACTAAAGCTTGTTACCTGAAACACAAATTGCCAAGTAAGATTGTTCCAGCCATTCAACAATTGGATCATAAAATTCATGATGGCTATTTTGAAAGATTTGTGATCTTTGAGAAGATGGATTCTTGATTAGAGAGAGGGGATAATGATGGGAATCTAATACAGATAGATAGATATGGTCATCCTCGTCGGTCATGTCAAGATAGTGAGGGATTGCCATAACCATCAGTGCAGGCCGAAGTGCCTCACTTGCTTGAATTAAGTCTAAGAATAAATATGTTACACGGTGAATATCATAGTGTGAGAAGCGACTGTCATTGGATGTAATGTTGGGAAAATGATAAATTGCATGACAACCACCCAAGATAGAAGTAAAATCAGACCAGTCGGTTGAGATGCCAGATTCCCAGTTTGCAATAAACAAAGAATTTTTTTGAATAATCATGCAAATGCTCTGAATGAGGGAACGAAGTTTGATGTGCACTATACATGATAGAGCACCCACCCACAGCTGGTGAAAAGTGCGCAAGCATCATGGTCATCACAAAAATGTAGAAAGGATTCCAGCATTATGAATGTGTGAAACGAGTTGGGGTGTGGTGAAATGAGAGTAACTTGATTCAAGCAATCGGTTGTGCGCTCATCATCACACAGGGAGATTGTTGGTGTGATGAGTGGGTATATTTGATGTGAAAAATTTGCAAAAAGACAAAGGAGTTGATTATAAGAGAGAACATACGATAAGTATGCTTCCGGATAGAGATAGTCTTTGAGATGATCAACTTCGTTGTCCCATGATTTCATGAGGGACAGAAAATCCCAACCCAAATTGGATGTAAGAGAGATGCATGAGAACAGACATGCCATAAAGGTCTCGTGGATTCGATCATTAGCGAAAATCTGAAATTTTGAAATATAATACTCAAAATAGTAAATATTCTTTACATGGGGATCCACGTCGAGTGCAACCATGAAGATAGATGAATTATGCATCAGAAACGAGATCTGATTTGGTTTTACGAGCTTACCAGAGTCACAAGGTCCTAACATAACCATCAATAGGTGTTGAACTGCCTCGACTCCCTGGTACGTCCCAAAACTTTCTAGAATTGAAAAATTGCATTTCTGAGATGTGAACTGGATACTGCATGGCTTGATGATGGATGTTGTTACTAATTTTAAAACTTCTCTTAGGATGAAAATCATCTCTGTCACAGGCTTCATCAAAATTTCTGGGAGCTGACTTGATGAGTTGTCTTCATGTAAACACAAGATGATGACGAGTGGGAATGTTCGTGTTTGTTGAGACTATTTTCATCATGGAAAACATCATTGCCTTGTGTCAATCGAGGAGATAACTCATAAGATGAAGAAGCAAGAGAATGTGGAGTATCTCCAACGCATGTTGATGCATTGTGAATGATAGGACACATGGGCAAGTGAGGTGCAGAGGAAGATTTGATATGGATGTCTGCTTTGACCGATGCACATTCCAAATCTGAGTTAGAGTGTACATGAGATGATAGTAGATCATATGATGTGCTTGGGCATTCATCACAACATACAATAGTGTGGGAGTGATGACAACCAAAAACTGGAGGTTGATCGAAAGAATTGATTATGCATGATGTTTCACCAAGATTCGTGGATCAAGAATCGATCAAGAATGGAAGCTCAATGTTTTGAGAGGAATTGATTGTGTCTTCACCATCCTGCTCCTCCGCTTGTATGATGAGATTGCCTTGCACATGATTGCAACTTGAGCTAGTAGCTCGAGAATCAAGAGAGTTCACACAACTAGCTTGTGAAGTAGATTACTCAAGCGAGTCATGGTGCAAGGAGTCATGGCTTGTAGATGATGGAGGATGGAAGAGATGAAGATTAGACTCAAGACTTGGGTTATGATTGGTGATGTCCTCTTGTGAAATGGAGGGATGAGTTTTCACCATAGGCTTTCTTAACCATTCTGGAATTTCCTCCGTTGGGGCAGGAGACAATGAAACAAATGGGTTGGGAACAGGCTACACATATTTTTCAGCTTTGCAACCTCTGCGAGAGGGTACATGATGCACAAATTTCTCAACTTTGCAAATGATATGAGAGCATACCCGCTACTTTGATTTATTAGCTTTGTGGTTGTTGCGTGGGGGCACCCTCTTCGAGACATGAGGTGTCTCGTGATCCGTAAGAGTAGAGGAAGAAGGGAGATTAGGAGGTTCACCATTTCGGGAGACATGAAACAAGTGTTTCATCTCTTGGCTCATGAAGTCAAGGTCCACAAACCATTCAGCAATTTCGTGATAGAGGTGAAGGAAGCAGGTAGCAAAGTTATCAACTGATTCACCAGGATTCATTCTTAAATGAAAAATTCTTTCATAGACATCTTGGTGGTCACACTCATCGAAGGCTTGATAGAGCTCCTTGAGGAAAGTGAGAAGGGAATGGACGGAAGCAAGTGGTAGGGTATGACACCACCAATTAGCACGACCTTCAAGGGCAAGGAAGAAGAGTACGCAAACAAGCTCATCACTATTGATTTCATGAGATTTGCAAAAATGTGCTTAGCTACGGATGTTCTATCCTCACTGTCAAACTTTAACAAGGAAAAGTGATCAAGAAGCTCATCGGGGATTGATAACTGATTAAGGGAGAAATGAGAGGAACACCCTGGGAGCATGAATTCTATATGATTCATTAGGTACTATATTTAACCCAGATGTGTGGGCTCAGCTTGTCATCTGGCCCTCCTTCTAGCACCAAAATGGTGCTAGACCTGCAAACATCAGGGGATCTCACCGGTATGAAGTCCAAACTAGAACTCACACCGTTTGGTCTAGGAGTACCATTTGGTACGATGGCCAGATTTCCATTATCTTAAAGATATGCCTTAGCTCTTACTTGTCAACACGTGAGAGTGGTCTACTTTGTCTTAGAACAATGCGGTTCGCGTGCTTGGTGACTGCTAGTGTTACTTGTGTCAAGGTTCTTTCACTGCAGAGAGAGAGAGCGTGGGAGTAAGTCTCAAGTTAGATGGGAGGAAGTGCCAGCTCTGTAAGAAACACACAACATAACAAGATGTGAGCATCTTCTAGAGGATAAATCCACACGGATGCAGCAGCCACAACCCATAAGAGAATATAGCATGTGCAACACTCAGCGGGTAAATCCACGCGAGCGCAATGGTCGTTATGGCAATTTTACATGAAAGGTTCTATTTGATGTCCGGGGAGGTAACCAACACGGGCAGGACAACGTTAACAACTTATACAAAACATTTTCATTAATAGATGTATTAGAACAACTGAATGAGTTCAAATGTTTAACATAGGTTAAAGCAACATGTATTACAAGTGTTCAAGATGAATCTTACAAATAGTTACAACACATGCGTGAAAATGTGTTGGCCTGTTAATAGGCTTCTGAATTAAGCAAAAGTTCCAAGACACATCGATACACCATACATCACTAACCCCGTAGGTGGGGCGTTGGAGCCACTACTCACTCCTCAAAGAAAATATTACAAACTCTCAAGGCTATGTGGGAGGAGCCAAGGTGAAAAGTCCTTTGCATGTACAAATGAGGGCTATTTATAGCCAAGGGTAAAATTGACCCTTGTGACTGTTCGACTTCCCTCATGATTGTTTGACTTTCATGACTTTTCAACTTTACATGACTCTTCAGATTACAAGTGGGTCTCTTGGACTTCCACGTTACATTACATTGATTGACATAGTATGGCCCACAGTAGTGATGTGGTTGACATGACTCATGACATGACTCGACATGATAGTGCTAGTACGTTCATGCTGCTGCTGGTGTGCATGTCGAGCTGCAATGTTGCTAAGTGATGGATGTCCTCATGGTGTATCACAGCTTCACCTCCGCATGGAAAGGTGTGCAGAGTCTTCAATGGTCATTGGGTTCGCTTGATGTTGCATTCACACGTTGCTCCTTGCTTGTACTTTGGCATGCTTGACATGTTCGTCCATTCACAAAAATTTCATGTTGGCCTGTTTGTCTGTCCATCCATCCGTAAACACATCTTCGCATGTCCATCCGCCCGCGAACACATCTTCACATGGTCATCCATTTGCTAAGACATCTCCTTGCATGGATCATTTTTTCATCCATTCATGAAAATGCATGTTCATCCCTTCATCTATCTGTGAACTCATCCTTGCATGTTCATCCATGCATTCGTCCGCGAACACATCTTTGTGTGTTCGTTTGTCCACGAAGACAACTTTGCATGGTCATTCGTTCACGAACACATATCCTCGCATGCATCGTTTTCTCGTCCTTTCATAGACATGTCCTTTTGCATGTACTCTCCTTGTTCATCCCATCCGTTGTCGTGTCATGTCTATTCATGTACCTATATCTGCAGTCACTCATGACGAGACGACATCAAATCCATAAACCTCCTAGTCTACCATGATGCATGATCATTTTCGGATGTAGGTGACCGAGAGAGAGGACAAGGTTACGAAATTGCGTGAGGCAAGTTTTGAGCTGGGATGCAGGATCTAGGCACTACTGATGAAAATTGCGTAGAGGTCACTAGGAGATGAAAACAAGTATTTTGAATCGGCAGTGATTCTCCATGGGATTTGGCTTGGCTGGAGGAAAAATCTACGCAATTTTTAGGAGAAGCAGTGTGGGTTGTATGAGGACTAAGCAGGTAGGATCTGCGTAATTTCTAGAATGAGCAGGAAGCAGGAGCTTGGCAGCAAAAACTACACAGTTCCTCGGGGGAGCTGTCAGCGGGCTGCGGGATCTTGGTAGCAAAACTGTGCAGTTCCTGGACGGAGCTGGTAGTAGGCAGTCAGGAGTTGTTGGCGGGAAAAAATTTGCAGTTAATGGGAGGTTGACCTGATAACCACCTCTGCACAATTTATGAGCTGAGAGGACTGTTGGGCTATAGAGGGCTTGCTCATAAAATCTTCACAATTTTTTGGGTGAGCAGTCAGCGAGCTGACCAGTGGTTGGATGGGAAAAATGCGCAATTTTCTGAGGGAGACAGGGACGTGCACTGGGTGTCTGTCTAGCCTATCTACACAATTTTATTAGTTAGTGGAGTGGGAATGGTCTGCAGCCTATGTGCAATTTTTGAGGGGATTCAGTCCTAGGCTGACCGCCCGGTCAAACTCTCTTGTTGACCAACAGGAGGGTTGGTTGATTAGCTTATGGGTAGCGTAGCTTGAAATGGATTGCTTGGTGCTTTTGCGCTATTCTGGTGATAGTCGATCGAGTCGATGACGGGGTGATGGTTTGGCTGTGAGAGGGTGATCTGGTCGTCATAATTTCAGCAAAAATGAATAAGTGTGTGAGTGAGTGAAATGGTGCATATGCGACCTTGAAGACACACACTCACATGAATTTATGACAAGATGCCTCAAAAAATGAAGACACACATGCTTAACATGACCGACTAACAGTGCGATCGACAAGCATGACACTTGTGATTGATCGTTGGATGACCGTAATGATGCTTGTGCGATAGTGCATACAACTTCGTGTGTGAGCGCAATGGATGTTTACATAGCGAATAGAACAAGTACACATGAAGCTAAGACCTTTTGCATGACCAGAACATGGTCGCTAGTGAGACATTGTTCCCAACATGCAAAAGTTGTCCATTGAATGGTCAAGAAAGGTGGGTACAAAGACTCAAGATGATGCTCAAGTAAAAACTCAAGGGAGGCTCCGAAATTGGATGCGAGCGAAAATTTTGGAGGGTGTTGCAGTTGCTATAATACTTGGCGACACAATAGTAGAACTCCAACTTCTTTGTTTTGGTACATTGACGGCATAGGGCCTTGGTTTTTCAGGGGGTATTGAATCATTGTGTGGGTTACTTTGGCTTCCCCACTTACCCCATGGATAGACGTGGTTCGCCTTTCACCAACTTAGTCAAACACAACAAAAGTTGCAGCTTGATCACAATGTTTCAAGTTGAAAATTTTTAGAGTATAAGTTTTCATCTTTGCTATTGCTCCACTATCAGCAGGCCTGGACAGTACCTCGGTGGAGTCACGCAAGAACACATGCATTGCTCCACTTCTAGTGAGCCTGGTCAGTGCTCCGATGGAGTTGCATGCTTTACCTCTCTACGTAGGATTCCTTTCTCTTCTTTCGCCTTTTTATTTTTTTCAAGAGGACTGTGCATAGGCACTTATTTATTTTTGGGGTGGAAGAGGGATCCCAACTTATTGAGAGTAGAAGAGGTTCTTCCTTTAGAGAAACATGTAATACCTTTGAAATAAGTTTTCTCGTTTAGATTTTCCCCTTCTCCATTTCTACTAGTTGGATGAGCTTAAACACGTAGAGCAGAAGGTTGAGTACAAGCATGGGATTTCCCAGTGTGGACATAGGTTCATGGTTGGACCCAAGCTCCCCTTGTACATGCCTTGTATTTCCTATCAAGACTTCATCAGCTGAAGGTTACAACCAAGCACAAAGAAGACAAACACAATACTAGCCAAGTGCTACAATGTCACAAGACTCTTAGATCTCAGCCGCATACTCATTCAAAAGCCATAACTCAGGGAAACACTTATTTGCAAAACCAAAAATAGCATGATACTAAGAAAATAGAACAAAAAAAGCAAAAATAGTGAGCAAAGCCAACAAAACAACAAGCAAGCCAAGCAAACAAGCACACAAACTAAACCAAGTAAGCAGGCAAACAAACATTCAAGCCACAAAGCAAAGACAAGCAAAAAAGCAAACACTACTCCTACTCCTACGCTGAACGGTTGGGGTTACGTGAAATGAAATTTCCAGTGAAGCTACCATAGGCATACACGACCTACAGTCACAAAGATATGAGCGATTAAAACAAATAAAAAATAATGTGCAACATAAAATGAAAAAACTTGACAAACTTGCACATGAGAGAGAAGGTATCGCATGTGGGCGGAAGAATGTGTCACAACCACCCAACCCACATGCTTACCTCTTCCATGACTACCGTTTTTCAACAAACCTTGGAGGCCTCTTGCGAGTGTGTGTTGTTCTGCACCAAGTTTATTATAGAGTGTGAGGAAGGACTGAAGCTTGTTACTTGCAACATGACTCGCCAAGTAAGATTTTTCCAGCCATTCAGCAATTGGATCATAAAATTCGTGATGGATTTTTGGAAGATTCGTGATATTTGAGAAGATGGATTCTCGATTTCAAGATATGGGATCATGATGGGAATCTGATACAGATAGATAGATCTGGTCATCCTCGTTGGTCATGTCAAGACATTGAGGGCTTGCCATAGCCATCAACGCAGGTTGAAGTGCCTCAGTTGCTTGACAGAAGTCTAAGAATAAAGATGTCATAGTGTGCGCAGCAACTGTCATTGGATGTAATGTTGGGAAAATGATAAACTACATTATAACCACCCAAGATAGAAGAATAATCGGACCAGTCGATCGAGATGCCAGATTCCCAGTTTGACATGAACAAAGAAAATTTTTGAACAATCCTAAAAAAACTCTAAATGAGGGAACCAAGTTCGTTGTTCACTAGACACGATAGAACACCCACCTACAACTGGTGAAAAAGTGCACAGGAATCATGGTCATCACAGAAATGTAGAAAGGATGCCAGCACTATGAATGTGTGACACTAGTTGGGGTGTGGTGAAATGAGAGTAACTTGATTTGCGCGATAGGTTGTGTGATTGTCATCACATTGGTAGATTGCTAGTGTGATGAGTGGGCAAATTTGACATGCAAAATTTGTAAAAAGACAAAGGAGTTGATTACGAGAGAGAACATCTGATAAGTATGATTCTGGATAAAGATACTCTTTGAGATGATCAATTTTGTTGTCCCATGGTTGCATGAGGATGGACACTCCCAGCCCGAATTGGATGTAAGAGAGTTGCATGAAGGTGGACACGTTGTAACGGACTTGTGGATTTGATCATTAGAGAAAATATGAAAATTTGAAATATCATACCCAAAATAGTAAATATTCTTTACACGGGGATTCACGTCGAGTGAAACCATGTAGATGGACAAATTGTGCATCAGAAATGAGATCTGATTTGGTTTTATAGGCTTACCAAAGTCACGAGGTCCTGACATAACCATCAATGGACGTTGAAGTGCCTCGATTGCCTAGCACGTCCCGAAACTTTCCAGAATTGAAAATTTGCATTTTGAGATGTGAACCAGATCATGCATGGCTTGAGGATGGCTGTTGTTACTGATTTCAAAACTGCTCTTAGGATGACAACAATCTCTGTCACAAGCTTCATCAAAATTTTCAGCAAGCTGACTTGATGAGCTGTCCTCATGAAACACACAAGATGATGACGAATGGGAAGAGTCCTGTGTGTTGAGAATATTTTCGTTATGGACAACCTCATTTCCTTGTGTCGATAGAGGAGATAACTCATAAGATGAAGAAACAAGAGAACGCAGAGTATCTCTGACGCATGTTGATGCACTATGAATGATAGGACACACGAGCAAGTGAGGTGCAGAGGAAGCTTCAATATGGATGTCTGCTTTGACTGGTGCACATTTCAGATCTAAGTTAGAGTGTACATGAGATGAAAATAGATCATATGATGTGCTTGGGCGTTCATGACAACATACGGAAGCGTGGGAGTGATGAAAGCCCAAGAATGAAGGTTGGTTGAAAGAATTGATTGTGCATGATGTTTCACCAAGATTCGCGGATCAAGAATCGATCAAGAATGGAAGCTAAATGTTTTGAAACATGCTAACCTTATTTATTTTTCATGTCACATTGGAAAGAAATTAACCCACTGAGGGCACTTCAGAACTTCTAGTCTTACACTGAAAGAGCTTGAATCAAAGGTTCAATGAAATGTTCAAAACAATGCATTTTTTAAAATATTTGAAACCTGTGGTATAGGGTTTTATCATAATCAATTGTATTATTTCCAAAGCTTTAAAACCTGTGGCATAGACTTATCTATGAATAAATGTGTTAAATATTATGGTTTGAAGGATAGTGTCAGTGAAAGTAGTAGCTGCCTACATCAATCAACTTGTGATGCACTTGTAATTTGTTCCCAGCTCATTGCAAAACCTTAATTAGTGTGAAAATACCTAAATATTGACCGTGGGACTTGGCGAAAAAGTGTCGGCAGCCAGTGGAACTTGACTATGGTGATATCCCCAACATTTCATATTTCTTGCAAAGGTTTTCCTAACTTAGAATGATAGTATGACAAGGTTTATTAGCTTTTGATTTTCTTAATGGTACTAGGCGCTTCATTGCACAACGGTGTCATTCCCTCTTTTGCACAACAATGTCATACCCTATTTTGTAGATTGACTGTGTTACAGGGATGCTTATTTGAATTCCACCTATATAAAACAAAACCAAGTTTGGATTTTGGAAAAGAAGTTGGAGAAATAATTTGAAATTGTGAATGGATCTAGTATTATAGGTGTCCATTACCTATATTCTATTATTCACAATATATATATATATATATATATATATATATATATATATATATATATATATATATATATATATATATATATATATATATATATATATATATATATATATATATATATATATAGATATAGATATAGCCTCCTATGAAATGAAGGCTCTATGGTTTTAAGCTGCTTGTCTGCATAGAACCTCCTCAGCCATGGTGATTAAGAAGATGTCTAATAATCTTTGTTTAATAATTTACCTTGCCCCACTCTCAATAGAAAAAGAAAAAATAAAAATAAAAATTAATAAATGATTCACCTTCTTTAATTCAAGCAACTTCTTAAGATGGCGTCCATATGCAATAAATTCTTGAGGCACCCCTAAACTAGCTTCACTCTTATCTCTAGTTAGAATACTAGAAACTTATCTACGAATATCAACATTATATAATTGTCCCTATTATCTCTATTTTCACAATTTTGTCAATGGTTTGGAGTTATTGCTGGGTATTCTACAGTTCCCTAATACCATTATGAATTTTGATTATTAGTTTAAAACAAAGATTGTCCATAGGTAAGTCTCCAAATATGAGTTAAAATTCACACCTGTAAAATCACGCAAATTATGTTTTGCATTCTTGGAAGGAATATATATGAATGCGTCGATACTGTGTGACTCTATCACAAATCTTGTACTAATGTAAGTGTTTCCAATCCATGTCACCACAAATCATCCATCAGCCACCATTGATCACAAGGTATCTTTTATCATAAAACAGTGTAACCATTATCACCGCCAGAACGAGCAAGTAGGGTAGTTGGAATAACTCATCTAGGACTTTCATTATGATGACAAGGATGTTTTAAGAAAAATAATAATTTAACTATGATTATGTTTAATTTAGATTAAGGTTAGTTTTAATGTTAGATGGAAAAATTAATGAAGTTTATTATTTATATTTTGTTTATTAGGCATGCTATTAAGTATTATTTTTCGTTCTATTTTATATTATTTTGTTTTAGACTAAATTTGTTTCTATAATTTAAAAATATAAATTGAATTTTATTATTTTTTATTAATATTTAAAATTATTTATCTGCAATATGATTGGTTCAGGTCTTATTGTTTTGGGTACTCTTGTCACAATGTTAAGAAACCAACTCACAAAAAGATAGAAAAGATAGATCAACACCTTAGAATTTAGCCTCTTCGAGGGGGCAACCTCCTTTACATTACACAAATGAACAATTCTTGGATGATATAAATGACTAAACCTCCCTTCTATATATATGAGTCTAAGGGGTCACAATATAATCAAGCCGACATAAAGTAATAACAAAGGGCACAAAAATAACTAATGTGTGTTTCTATGGGGCATACTAATAATATGGATGACAATATGGGCACAATATGGGCACAATAATAACAATAAGGGATACAATGACAATATGAGGGATCACTAGTATTATATAGGGATTAACATGCCCCTCTCCTTCCTAAAAGCGTTGTCCTCAATGGTGTTTTGGATGCTTCTGTATAAAATTCTCATAAATTCATCTCCCATATAGTTCTTCCATTGATGATGAAATATTCCAAAATTGATCGATTTCGTAGCTGTCAAGTTCTTGTTTTTGTGACTACTTTTGGTTCCAATATGAGTTTTCCTTCCTCATCAAGTTCTGGCAATATTGTTTGAACTAGGATCTTGTTACCTATAACCTTCTTTAAACATGAATCATGGAAAACTAGGTGCATTCGGGAAGCTGCAGGAAGCTCTAATTTGTATGCCATAGTACCAATCTTTTGCAGCGCCTTGTACAGACCATAATACTTTGGTGATAATTTATTATCCTTCTTAGCTTGCTTGAGGGACATTTGTTTATATGGTTGTAGCCATAGGAATACCCAGTCACCTACATCAAAATTTCTTTCACTGCGACGTTGATCTGCCTATTGTTTCATTCTATTCTGTGCCAACGTGAGGTTATCCTTTAAGAGTTGGAGAACTTGTTGTTGATGCTCAATGTGATGTTCCACTGCTTGAACATTAGAATTTTCTCTTAAATATGATGTGACAGATGGTGGATGATATCCATAAAGTGCCATAAATGGGGCCACTTTTGCTGCAGTATGGAAGGAAGTGTTATACCACCATTCAGCTAGAGGCAACCATTTGACCCATTGTGTCTGTTTATCAGATACAAAGCAGCGAAGATATCCTTCCAAACATTTGTTTACTATCTTAGTTTTCCCATCAGATCGAGGATGATAAGATAAGGTATGAGCTAACTGAGTACCGAGAGAAGAAAATAATTCTGTCCAAAAATTTCTAGTGAAAATGGGATCTCTGTTGCTTACAATAATCTTTGGGTTTCCATGTAGCTTTTGAATTGTTTCCATAAATGCAGTAGAAAATGTACTGGCTTTAAATGGATGTGATAATGCACAAAAGTGTGCGTACTTGGTAAGTTTGTCAACTACCACCATGATGACACTCTTTCCTTCGGACTTGGGTAAACCTGTGATAAAATCCATTGAAACCTCCTCCCGGCATTGGCTTGGAATGGATAAAGGTTGTAATAGACCTGGGGTCTTAATGTTTTCAACTTTATTTTGCTGTCAAACCAAACATTCTGGAACAAAGTTTTGAATATCCGATTTAAGGCCATCCCAAAAAAAATTCCTTCTTAACCTTGTGGTAATTTTTAAAAATCCTGAGTGCCCTCCTAAGGGAGAAGTGTGCAATTCCATTAAGAATCTTTTGTTTGAGTTGGGAATTCTTACATAGGTATAAACAATATTTGTACCATAACGAATCATTTTTCCAGCTAAATGTATCAGATGTACTCGGACCTTGTTGTATCTTTCGAATCAGTGCCCACACTTCTTCGTCATTCTTCCATTCCTCCCTTACTTCGTTTATACAATCTGGTTGGATAACAGAAATGGCCCACAACAATGCTTCCACATCCTCATCCTTTCTTAAGAGTGCATATGCCACAACATTTTGCTCCCTTTTTCTGTAAATGATTTCAAAGTCATAACCCAACATCTTTGTGACCCATTTTTGTTGCTCTTCAGAGGATAATATTTTTTCTAAAAAGTATTTAAGACTATCATGATCCGTTTTTATCTTGAAGTGTCTTCCCATTAGGTGGGCTCGCCATTTATTAAGTGCATGTAGTATTGCCAACATTTCCTTCTCATAAATAGCTTTGCGTAAATACTTTCCCTTGATTGGATGACATTTGAAAGCAATGGGTCTTTCATATTGTATTAAAACAACACCAATTCCATTTCCTGAAGCATCACATTCCACAATAAAGGTTTTTGTGAAGTCCGGTGTAGCTAAGATCGATGCTTGGAACATTTCCTCTTTAAGATGTTCGAAGGCCTTTGTTGCTTATGGAGTCCATGAAAATGCATCTTTCTTCAATAATGTTGTTAGAGGTGCTGCTATTCTCCCATAATTCTTAACAAACTTGCGATAATACCCTGTCAACCTGAGAAATCCTCGCAGATGCTTTATGGATGTGGGGATTTTCCATTCCTTAATGGATTTAATTTTGCTAGGGTCTACCTTAACACCTTCATGAGATACAATATGACCTAGATATTCCACCTCTTGTACTCCAAAGAAACATTTGGAGCTTTTTGCATATAATTGTTTCTCCTCCAATAGTTTGAGCACCCTGTCAACATGTTCAACATGATCCTTCCAAGACTTGTTGTAGATTAGTATATCATCAAAAAATACTAACACAAATTTTCTAAGGAAGGGTTTGAAAATGGAATTCATCAAACGTTGAAATGTAGAAGGTGCACTGGTAAGGCCAAAAGGCATGACCAAAAATTGATAATGACCCTAATGAGTTCTAAATGTTGTTTTCGAAATGTCTTCAGTCTTCATTCTGATTTGATGATATCCTGAATGAAGATCTAACTTGGTGAAGTATTATGGGTCACTCATGTATTATGGATCTTACACCTAGATGGATAATATACCTAGTATTTATATCCAACTAGAAATTCATCCCATTTCTAATGGTCCTTTAATAACTTCCCTAATTACTATAGTACCTACTTCCACCACTACTACACCAAATCAACAAATTTATGATCAAACTCCTTTAATCCCTCCCACATACACACCTGTTATAATTTAATCATCTTCTCATTCTCATTTACCAATCATGGCAACCCGATATGACCCCTTGGTCCTACCTGCACAACTCAATTCAATGCCTCAAGATCACCAGAGTAGATTTCCTCAATTTGATAGCACTGGGCCCATAACTATCAACAACATATGGATAAAATGAATGACTACTTAGACCTCCAAGAGATAGATGATGATGATGTAAAAATGAGATTGTTTGCTCAAAGTCTCACTAATGAGGTTAAAAAATGGTTTAAAGGATTACTAGCTTGTTCTATCCCAGACCTTACTCAATTTCATGAAACCTTCCTTAGAATATGTGAAGTGAAGAAGAACCCTCTGAAAATCCTACAAGAGTATGAAAGTATCAAAAGAGCCCCTGGTGAAACAGTCTGGGACTATTGTATCAAATTTAACAATATCTATAACTCCATCACTACAACAATACAACCCCCTCAAAGACTAGCTCTGATTAAATTCCCATATGGTTTTGACCCTGATATGCCTTACCAATGAAGAGAAAGAAACCCTTCAACCATTGTTGAAATGTAGAGAAATGCAGTTAATGTTGAAGCTAATCTGTTAGCAAAAAGAGATAGACTGAAGGCCAAAACGAGGGTTACCATAAAAGAGGAACATGTTTCTCCTTCCTCTAATGTTAAGTTGGATACTTTAGTAAAAACAATGGAGATAATTAATAAAGCTGATAGAGACCCTCAAAGGGAAAACCAAGGTGGTCCTTAAATTAGAAATCCAAATTTCAGGAAAAACCAGCCTTAGATTAAACAAAGAGAGTAGAGAGGCCAAAATGGTCAGCAACAGATTAGACTTCCATTCCAAGAAAACTATGCAGATGAGAAATATAACCTACTTGGAGATCTTGAAGAAAATCAAATAAATTTATTTGAGGAAACTGAAGTTGACCATATTTTCCCAACTAAAGAAGAGCAAGACATTTTCCTACTCTCACAAACAGAAGCCATTCCATAATATTCTGAAGACTACAAACAAGGATATCAGGAAGCAATTATGAAAGTACATAGACAATATAACTTGAGGAATAAAAAGACTGCTGACACTCCTCCCAAGAAGACCTATATTGTTACCCCTTCTACTAGTCAGCCTAAAGATGATTCTCATAAAGAAACTTCTAAGAAACAAGATGCAACTACTAAAGAAATAGAAAAACCTCCTACATCTTTTAGCATTGAAAATGAACTGGATAAAGTAAAGATTTCTATTCCCCTCACTGAATTAATCAATAAAAATTCATATAGATCACAAGTCATATAAACCTTGAAGATAGAGGAAGGGACTGACATAGTCGATTTGACTGATGACCAACCTAAGCTATTGTTTGGACCTGAGATCGAAGGAAATCTCAAGATGGAAATGTGACCCCTTTCTACATTAGCTTGAATATTCATGATAAAATTCTACACAATTCTATGCTTGACTCTAGAGCCTCACACAATCAAATGCCAAGGGCTATAATTTATGGAGAA
>CM062813.1:923949077-924204038 GCA_031772625.1 Pinus tabuliformis
AAGAGAGAGAGAAGAAAAAATTGCATTGCAGAGAACAAAGAAGCCAAGCTGACCTGCAAAACAAAGGCAACATCGAGCAGACAGAGACAAAGAGAGTAGAGATTCTGTGAACTCCAAAAAAGGCTTGAGAGGTTCAAGCAACTCCTCTATGTATACCTATAAGGTATCGAGTACCAAATTGGACTTATACCACTGAGACCAGTTGAGGTCGAGATTTAGTAAGGGGAGTCTTGTACTCTAGAGACTTGGGAATCCAAGTACAGTCCTACTAATCATTATCTATTAATTGAGATTCAATTTGAGCTCACTGTTGTAACACTCTGCTCTTTAAGACACAATAAAAAGGCCACCACTGAAGGTTGGACTAGGAGACGTAAGCCTAGGAGGATTGTGTGAACTCTTTATTAAATATGTTGTGTTTATGTGTTTTCTTATTGTGTTGTCTTACTGTTTCAATGTCTGTGTATTTCACAATCTTATCGATCCGTTGCATAAGATAACATAGGCACACCCCAACACTTGAGTCTGTAATACCTTCATTAATTAACTGAGATCATTCATGAGTGATTTTAGATCAAGTGGTATCAGAGCTCCTAGGTTGTTAAGGTTAGACAAGCTTGTGCTAGATTTGTTGTTGTTGAATGCTAACTAGATCAAAGCTTAAATTAGGAGAAGGAGAGTTGGTCGAAACTAACCTAGAAATTGGAAGAGTCTGTCCTAAGAAGAAAATGTCAGAAGAAAGTCCCTTGGGACCAGACCCCCAATTCATAGATAGTTTCTTGGCCATGAGGTCCATGGTAGAGGAAATGTACAAGGAGTTTAAGAAAGGTAAAGATGAAGATTCATCACACTCCAAAGAAAAGGAGAAGAAGAATCTCTCCTCCATGACCACTCAAAAGGCAAAGGGAAAGAAGAAAACTTTCTCACACCTCCTAATAGCCCTGAACATAAAAAGAAGACATCTTTGATTAAATTAGATGTTAAATTTGATTTACCAATATATGATGGAGAGTTGAATGTAGAGAAGCTGGATAATTGGATCAGAAAAATTGATGTTTATTGCAGAGTGCAGAGTATCGACTCAGACAAGAGTAAGATTCAGCTGGCCAGCCTACGCCTTGGAGGCACTGCCTTGGTATGGTGGGAAGGTAGGACACAAGCTGACATGAAGAAACATGGTAAGATTCTTTCTGTCTGGAGTGAATTTGTTTCTGCAATCAAAAAGCAGTTCTATCCACTAGCTTACATGTAGCAAGCCATGATGAGCTGGCAAACTCTTCACCAATTGAAAGGGAAAAGTGTACAAGGTTACACCCAAGAATTTAGGAAAAGAGCTTTGATTCTAGGAATTTCATTAGACTCACCTGAGACTCTATTGAAGTACATAGGTGGTCTACATAGCTACATGAGGCACACTATCCTCATGTTTAATCCCACTAGTATAGATGAGGTATCTGTTCAAGCTATGCATCTAGAAGCTAGAGGAAAGAATGGGAACCCAAAGTTGGAGGATCATCGAAGCCCATTGCAAGCAAGAATAAGGAGAAAAGAAAACAGAAATGGAAAGAGAGGAAGGCCAACACTGCACAGAAAAGCAAGCCTTCATGCACTCACTGTAAGAAGGATGGACATGATGATGAGCACTGTTGGATTCTACATCCGGAGTTGAGACCTAAGAAGTTCAAGGGAAAGAATAAGAAGACTGTTGCAGCTATTCAGAAAGATTTGGGGTCGGACTCAGGAGATGAAACAACCATTGCAGCCACAGGTATAAAAGGTAAAAGGTCTGAAGCATCTACTAGTAATTCTGCACAATCTATTAATGATGAAGAAAATGAGAGAAAAAGACATGAGCTTTTCCATATTCGAGTTATTTCCAAACATCAAAAGATTGATAATTTGTTTGATAGTGGCTCACAAGTAAATTTAATTTCTAAAGCAATTGTAAATAAGTTGGGATTACTGACTACACCTCACAAGAAACCATACCCATTAGGTTAAGTGATAAAACACAACTACAAGTGACTAGAGAATGTAAACTTAAGTTTTCTTTTGAGTCAGCATTTGTAGATTACGTTGAGTTAGATATAGTTCCTTTGGATATATGTGGAATTGTTTTAGGAAGTCCTTACTTGTATGATAGAAAAAAACTATTTTCTATAGAGCTGAGAACAAGTACCTACTCGTTAAAGATGGAATTGAATACTTTGTAAGGGCTCACAAGCTAAAGAATAATTACACTCTCACAAACTCAGGGTAGATGAAATGAATTGTCAATTCATGCAAACAATTTTTACTGATGGTTGTAAAGGAAAAGAAACCTGATAAAACTAATGTATTCGAGGGCAGTGATGCTAAATAGCAAGCTGATTTAGAAAAACTTGTTTCAGAATATGATATCTTGTTTCAAGAACCTAAAGGTCTGCCTCCCAAAAAGGAAATAGTGCATGATCTTAATTTGCAGCAAAATGCTCCATTGCCTAACATCAGAATGTACAGGTTGTCCACTTTAGAGAATGAAGAAATCAAGAAGCAGGTGTAAGAGTTGCTCGAGAAGGGGTGAAGAAAAAAGATGGCTCGTGGAGAATGTGCATTGATTACCGAGCACAAAATAAGATAACAATAAAAAATCGTTATCCCCTTCCTCGCATAGATGATCTATTAGACCAGTTAAAGGAAGCTATTTATTTTTCCAAGTTAGGCTTGCATAGTGGATATCATTAGGTTAGAGTTGCAGAACAAGATGCATGGAATATTGCTTTCAAAACAAAGCAGGGATTGTATGAGTGGTTGGTTATGCCTTTTGGCTTAACTAATGCTCCTACTACTTTCATGAGAATAATGAATGATGTACTCAGATCTTTTCTTGATGATTTTGTTATTGTATATCTGGATGAAATTCTAATATTTAGCAAAATGTGGGAAGAACATTTAAATGATGTTAAGCAGACACTAGATGTTTTGAAAAGAGAAAAATTTTATGTTAAAGTCTCAAAATGTGAATTCTAAAAAACATCTTTGAATTATTTGGGACATATAGTAGGGGGTGGTGAATTGAAGATAGATCCCTCTAAGGTGGCAGTCACTGTAAACTGGCCTAAACCCAAATCTACTACAGAAGTTAGAAGCTTCTTAGGAGAAGCACAATATTAGAGAAAGTTCATTTCTAACTTTTCCTTAATTGTAGCTCCCTTACATGCTTTAACAGGATTGAACAAGGTGTTTCAGTGGGGAGGAAAACAGTAGAAAGCCTTAGACACCTTGAAAGAAAAGATTAGTACAACACCAGTACTAGCAATGCCTGATCTTCAAAGACCATTTGAGATCCAAATGGATGGCAGTGACTATGCCATGGGAGCAGTGTTGATACAACACAGTAAACCCATATGTTATCATTCTGAGACATTTAATTTTGCAGTAGTTAACTATCCCACATATTATAAAGAATTGTATGCATTAGTACAAAGTGTGAAAAAGTGAAAACATTACTTAATGGGCAAAGAGACAGTTATACATACTGATCATCAACCACTTCAATATCTACACTCCCAAACTAAGTTGTAGCAATCAAGGCACTATAGATGGATGGGTTTTCTACAACAGTTTCATTTAGTCATCAAATATAAAAAGGGCATACACAATAAAGTTGCAGATATGTATCTAGACCTATTATAAATGCATCCACTATACTTAAGCATATTTCAGTACTGCATGAGAACTACATTGAACAATATGCTCAAGATATAGATTTTAGAGATGTATATACAGATTTAAGTCAAGGAAAACGAGTAGAAGAATTGGATTATCACATTAAGGACCAACTCTTACATCATTTTGGGAAGCTATGCATTCCACAAACTGAAAGAGTAAAGATAATTCGGGAAGCACACACTTCTCTAATATCAGGTCACTTTGGTGTAAGTAAAACGGTTGCACAGCTACAAAGTTTTTGTTATTGGCCAAAAATGAATGAGACAATTTCTAGATATGTAAGAGGGTGTACCATGTGTGCTAAAAGCAAGCCCAACAATAGAAAATTAAGCTTGTACACTCCACTACCAGTTCCTTCTCATCCTTGGGAAAGTGTTTCCATTGATTTTGTTGGAGGACTACCTAAAGCTAGGAAAGGTCATGACTATTTATATGTTGTTGTGGATAGGTTTAACAAAATGTGTATTTTGATACCTCATAATAAACAGATTACAACTGAAAAAACTGAAAAGTTGTTCTTTCAGCATGTATGGGTTCATTTTGGATTACCCACTTCCATTGTATCTGATCGAGACACCCGATTTGTTGGGAAGTTTTGGTCGAGTCTGTGGGAACTGATGGACACCAAACTAAACAAAAGCACAACCTTTCATCCACAGATAGATGGCCAGACAGAAGTAGTCAACAGGACAATGATCCAGTTGCTCAGAGGCTATTGCAACAAGCATCCCAAACTTTGGGATGAACATTTGTGTTATGTGCAACATGCTTACAACCGAGCAAAACATTCTTCTACACAAAGATCTCCTTTTGAGACCTGCTTTGGTTTCACACCTAGGTCTACCTTGGATTTTGTCTTTGGTAAAGACAGAGCAGTTGATGGCCACAATGATGTGGACAAGGCAACCAAGTTCATTGAAAAAATCCAAGAGATTCACCAGGCAGTAGAGGAACAACTGGAAAAGAGCCAAGCCAAATAGAAGGCAAGGCATGACAAGCATCGTATGGAGCATAGTTTCCAAGTTGGTGATCAAGTCTGGCTGTATATCAACAAAGACATAATGCAAGGTGAAGGTAAAAAGCTAAAGCCAATAAGGTATGGAACTTTCAAGATACTTGATAAAATTGGTGAGAATGCTTTTCACCTTGATTTACCAACTTACATGCACATCTACTCAGTCGTTAATGCAGACAGCTTGAGACTATTTGAACCTTCATTAATTGAAGATCCCAAAGAGCAAAGTCAATTGCCTTCTATTGATGATCTGTTACCTGAATATCTCAATGAATTGTAGGAAGATACAGTTCTGGACAAGAAGGTGAGGATGACGCGCAATGGAGATGTTGAGTACCTCAGGATTGGACTCAAGGGTTCAAAGCCAAGCAGTGCAAAATGGATAGAGATTGGACAAGTGAGACAGCTATACCCTCACTTAGTCGATGCTTGAAAACCAACTTTTGGTGGTCCAAAAGCTTTTTCAGTGGGAAGGCCGTGATCCGAATTGGATCCTCAAACACTCTTAAAAGTTTCCTGAACTCTGTAAAACTCATACCAAAGTTTCAAAGTGCTATGGATGTCGAGCTTATCAGAAATAACCTCTGAACAATGGAAATTTGTGGTTAGCACAGAGAAACGAGGACCCTTGGTCAAAGCGCGCAGACCGTTGGCCCATGGTAACTGCATGCTAGCACAAACTGGCAAAACGGGAAGTCAGATCCAAAAACAAAGGCAGTTTCTGATACGCGACAAAGTACAGTCCTACTAATCATTATCTATTAAGTGAGACTCAATTTGAGCTCACTGTTGTAAAACTCTGCTTTTTAAGACACAATATAAAGGCCACCACTGAAGGCTGGACCAGGAGATGTAGCCCAAGAGGATTGGGTGAACTCCTTACTAAATTTGTTGTGTTTATGTGTTTGCTTGTTGTGTTCTCTTATTGTTTCAGTGTCTGTGTATTTCGCAATCTTATCGATCCATTGCATAAGATAACATAGGC
This sequence comes from Pinus tabuliformis, assembly GCA_031772625.1. Classification (NCBI taxonomy): domain Eukaryota; kingdom Viridiplantae; phylum Streptophyta; class Pinopsida; order Pinales; family Pinaceae; genus Pinus; species Pinus tabuliformis. The sequence continues at coordinate 923,954,789 of CM062813.1, forward strand.
ACACCCCAACACTTGAGTCTGTAATACCTTCATTAATTAACTGAGATCATTCACGAGTGATTTTAGATCAGCGAGAGAGCAAGGAAGAGCTCACAAAGGTCTCACCAAGAAGTGTGATTAGCTTGATAAAGCAACAAATTTCATGCTTACCACTCCCACCTACACCACTGCCAGCTTCACCATCTTCAACCCTGTCTTCACCCACACCACCTCCGCCAACACCACAGTTCAATATGGAAAGTGTGATAAAGTTGCCAGTGTTCAAGGGAGTAGGGAATGAAGACCCAGACTAGTTTTGGTTCATGGTAAAGGCTATATGGGAAGTGCAGTGAGTCACAGATGAAGATATAAAGAAAGCAACGCTGGTTAGCACTCTGCAGGATCGCGCACTGACGTGGTACATTAAGCATTCCAATGACAATCCGAATGCAGGGATCGTGGATATCCAAGCTGCGTTGGACAAAGAATTTAGTAGGCTAAAATTAGAGACACAGTCAATCATTGGATTTAAGGAAATCATGATGCCTCTAGGCGAGACCCCCAGGAGTTAGATCAGAGACTGAAGAAAAAAATCCGTGAAGCTTATATGACCTTGACGGATGGGAAACACCATGCATGGTTTGTAGCATTGCTAACACCACATCTAAGGAACAATTTGCCACAATAGAAGCTAACCACTCAGGCTGATGCCTTAGAGATGGCGATGAGATTGCACGAAACCCCGATACAAGATCCTAACCTGGGAGTTCAACAGATCCATGCGCAGTTGCAGAACTTATTCCTTGAGATGCAAAGTTTGAAACAAGACAAAACAGCTCACCCAAAAGCACGTGAGGAAGTATGGTGCATAAAATGCAAAGGCCAGGGACATGACAAGGACCATTGTCCAGTGTTTGCGAATTACCTAGCACGAGGAGGACCAATGCCATTGAGACCGGAGGCACAAGCAAGACCAAGTGTGACACCTGCATTATGTTGCGCGATTTGTCAAATAAGCAGGAAGCATGCTATAGATAACTACCATGTATTACAGAAGTATACACAGAATTTCGAACAGTTGTTCTGTAATTTTGCAAATCAGTAGGCCACGATGAGCGCACCTGTAGAAGTTATGAACTATTGATGGATCATACTCCTACCTATAGAGTTTAGACCAAAACATGGGCCCTCGATCAAAATCTAGGGATGGCACACACTGGATTTCAAGGGCGCAGATGAAGTCGAGGAGGAATGGGACCGAGATTGTACAAATCCAATGAGACTATCATGCTTGTATTATATGCAGTTTGATCAGGAGACAGAGGACTATCCCACACTGATTGTATGCAGTCTGATCATGAGACAGAGGACTGTCCCACACAGATAGCGAGGTTGCATGATAAGGGAACACTCCAGCCTCCCCCAACTCAGAACCTACAAATGATAAGGTCTGAGTCACGCGAGGAAGACCCGAATGTGAATATCATGCTCTGAAGTGGTATCAAGACAAGCGATGACAAAGGTAAGCATCCCGAAGAGAGTGTCTGGGTTCACAAGGCTCCAAAAAAGGAACCAAATTTTGATTTAGAGCGTGCTAAGGAGACATTCATCGAAGCTAAGAAGAACTTCGAGGATGCCTCCACTTCAGGAAGTAAAGACATATTGGAACCGGAAATGGACCCATCAATGCTCACTACATTCTTGGAGACATGCATGAAGTTGTTGTGCAATAGAAAGGCTATGAAGGGACTGCAAGAAATCATCATTGAATGTGCTGGGACTATGCCAGGAGAACCGTGCGTAGTCCGGAAGCTCGGGAAGCACATGATGTGAACACGAAGGGAGATGAGATTGACAGCGCAGATCGAGGAATATGAAATGGATCAAGTGATTTTTGATCTATGGTCGGATGCGAATGTCTTGCCAAAGTAGACATGGGAGTGTATGGGTAGGCCTAGACTACAATGGTCACCTATCCAACTACACATGGTGAACCAACAAAAGGTCCTACTGATGGGGAGATTGCAGGGAATTACAGTAGATATTGAAGGAGTGAGCGGGCTTGCAAATTTCAAAGCAATAGAGATTGTTGATGACATCAATCCCTATCCCGTGCTATTGGGTATAGATTGGGCCACTAACATGAATGGTGTGATAAATCTAAAGAACTGCTAGATGATTTTTGAGAAAAAATCACTGCGCGTAGTGGTACCTTTAGACCCTACAGAAGGATCGGGCTACATAGAGCAAGTACGCAACTATGACAGCGATGATGATCTAGATTGTATCTATAAGATAACCGCGTAGGAGCAGGACTGGGTAAATCCAACAGCGGATGGCAGAATCTCGTGGGAGCGTGAAAGCTCCTGCACCTCAAATTCAGATGAAGAAATAGAACAATGGCATAATCGGTTACATGAGGTAATCACGCTCCACTATAACATGATGACAAGGTCATTGCATTATGTGATCATAGAAGTTAGAGATCTACCTACGTATGATGGGTTGAGTGAGGTGGATGATTTCCTGAACAAATTTGAAAGAGAAGTACCGAAACAAAAACGTTTCGACGCTCTGAAATGGGTACTGCGTGCTATGCCCGCAAGATGGTGGGGTACGCACTGAAGAAGTTTTGAGGACTGGAGCAAATGTAGAAGGATGATGAGCATGTGTTTTGGAAGGCCCCAGATGCGGATTAAAGCCGATTATGATGGACGAAATAGCCTGTGCACCCACCTTTCTAGATGGGTACAGGCGTATGATGCATAACCTACACAACGACACACCATCCTCAGGATAGGAAACATGACCGATAAGCAGGAGAGGGCCAGACAAGGGCACGAACAACCCCTCCATTTGGGACTAGGAAGTATGGTAAGACCAAGTGCGCAAATGCATATTCACGTAGAAGCTTTTGATAAAGTACGCGAAGCACTGAACATGGTTCACCATGTGAACCGGGCTGACTGGGACCTGCGCGTGCCAACGGTTCTCTGAGCATATAGGAGCATGTACAAAACCTTGACCATGCAGGCACCCCTAAAGCTGAGGTATGAAGCGAAGGCTGTCATCCCCATGGAACATGAAAAGCCTAGTCTGCGCATAACAGCACCAGTAGACACAATGGTTCACGAAGTTTGGAAAGAAAGAATCACACAACCGCAAGAAGTAGAATGCATGAGACTGGAGGAAGAAATCCAAAGGGGAAACCTTAGACTCCACAAACTTGAAATAGAAAGAGTATGGTTATGGAAGAAAAGCATTCTGGCGGACGCAGAAGTCAAGAAACTGGAGGATGAAATGAAGAAATATTTCTCAGCAAAAAGACCATAATATTAAGGCAGGTTGTGTACGATCATGAGAACAAGGTTGAGGCTTATTGCCGCGAATTTCTCAATCTGATGTTGTGGCTTAAACCACATATTGCTAAGCATAGAGACTGCAGTAGCGTGTTGCAAGTAATAAAGTGCGCAATGCCAACCATAACAACAAAAGGTGCGGATTCTTCAGGAACCACGATGAACGATAGGATGGAACTTTTCACTGGTGGTGCAACCACCTAACTAGTTGAAGGAAGGACATTCTTAGCACTCCAGGTAGTTGGAAGGGAGCGCGGGACTATAAACTATTCTACCTGGGAGCTGTGTGATAATGGATGTGCGTGTAGAAACAAAGAGTCACAAGGTCCGTGACCATGCATGGGGGCTGCGTTGCCATGTAGGGTGGCCAGAAAGTGACCGTTGAAGTCACTATTCACGATGGGATGCTCGACTTGAGGCAAAATGGAGTGGGCGGCATGCATTTAAGACGCGATTTATGGGCAAAACCTAGGAAAATTTGACGCCAAGGGAGCATTAATGGACCGGATTTGGGGGGAACAATCAAATTCAAATTCCTAAAGCGCTATAAAATACAAAGGGCTACCCAAAAAACAACACTTGGCCTTTTGCGAATTGAGCAATCGGAAAGAAACCTGATTGTCATGCGCTGAGTGTTGATTGAGTCCCTAAGTTTGTGAGTGCCATATTTCCAAACGAATACAATGACAACCGCTAAGGATGTTATGGAAATAACAGAAATATCTACTGAGGAGGCTGCGCAAGCCCTGACTGTAGGGGATGCTTCGGAAGGTGCTAGAATTGTGGCAGAAATTTCCAAGTCACCGGGTACGCCATGACCCAAGAAGGACAAACAAGTAATGGTTCTGTTGCGTGTGTCCCTGCAGAACCTGCCGTGCACCAAGCTATCAATGTAGGAGAAGGGGAAAGTAGTCACAATAGAGACAGATGAAGAAGAGGAAGATTTGCAAGATCTTATCCTCGCAGAAGAAGAGGATGAAGGCATGGAGGTGGATGCTCATCCTACACACTCTACAACAAAACTTCTCACCTATGTCCCCCCACGAAAAGGGAAGGCCAAAGTGCCCAAGGACCTAGATGAGACCAAGAGCTCACTCCAGATCCCACTCCTCCTAGATGGCATTATGTTTGAAGGTACGCACCTGGGCCGCATGCCAAGCCTGAAATTCGAAGATTGGGACCTCGCTAACCACAAGAAGTTCCCTCATCTTGAGACCGGAAACCTCATGAAGCATAACACCACGGGGGGGTGACAACATTAGAGCCGCGAAAGTGGTTGCGTTGAGTGGAAAAGGCCAGGCTGTTGAACCTACTTTGGGTGTCGCATTTCCACCGTGCCCCAATAACCATTTTCGTAATCAGGCAGCTGCTTTGCCTGGTGCATGATGGGTGCTTATGGCTGGAGGAGCCCATCCCCATCACGTCAGACTTGATCCATCGCGTCTCCCGACTTCCGTGCAAAGGGGAGGACCCCACAGTGATATCGGAAGGAAAGGACAGTGATTTGGCCATCACGGAGGCCATGAAGAAAAAGTACAATCTGGAAAAGAAGAAAAGGGGCTATGCCATATCCAACATCAAGGACAAAGTAATACACGTGGCATCCCAAATCCTGGCAGGAAAAGCTATGTGCAAGTGCCACACAGACAAGGTACCTGCGCCGGTGGTCGCACTGGCCGAGCAGTGCACGGAGGGGGTCCAGTTTAACTAGTCTGAATTCCTCTACACAGAAATTTTAGAGAATTGTCACGAAGCCCAGGAACAGGGTAAAACGTTCCACTATGCATGGTTGTTGCTGTCCATAGTGCGAGTAACTGGGGAATTGCCAGAGGATAGTCAATTCCCCATAATTGACAGAGATTTACCAAAGGTTGTGAAGTACGCTTCACTCTGGGCTACGAAGGATGCTCAAAGGATTTGCGACTGCAAGATCTTCTTGGTGCTCATGGAGATGGACCTCAGGATGTGGATCAACCATAAGCCATGGTTGCCACCCATGGTCTACAACAGTTTGCAGAGCTTCGCAGACTTTAAGGCTGACATGCATAACATATATATTAGGGCACGGAAGGACCCGACAAAACAGTGGACAAAGCTACCCTTTGTAGCCACCGACGACGCCATTTTCATTGTCCTGGAGGCATGGCCACCAGAGTGGCGTGCCCCAGACCTCGCAGAGATCAAAATATCGGCGACACAAAGAAAGAAAGATGAGGCGAAGCTGCGCATCGCACAGTTGGATGAAAAGTAAAGAAAGGATGCAACAACAGCAGCAGAAGTGCGGGCAACGCGATATGCAGCACAGAAAGAAACCGAACAGGAGAAGGCCACAACAACAGCAGCAACATAGGAGGCAGCTGTGAAGTCAGGCAAGGACCAAACAACATAAGGGCAGGAAGCAGAGACCGAAGAAGGAGGCGTGGACCCATAAACTGCGTCAACGTAGCTGAAGTGATAGCACCCAACAAAGCGGGTTGGATCATGGAAGAATATCAAGGCTTCAAATTATCCATTGACCCAATCACCTTAACCGAGGGTGATCTACACAATATTGACACGACAATGCGTGATGTCACCTCTCAGGCTCTCCAAGATTTCATGCAAGAGAACCAGATTGTGTTGGGGGCCCTCAGAGCGCAGCTGCAGGAATTACAGGTGCGCCTTCCTCAGGTTGGTACCCTCTCGACCAGCCTCGCAGCCGGCTCAACAGTAGTGGAGTAGGTGTTGTGCGCATGAATGAAAAACACCATAGTGCTACCGGAAGGAGCACTATTACCATCAAATGAGGTTGATAGGCTTGTGGTCAGTGTGCTAAAAGGTCTCGGTATCAATCTAGCTGCACCTCCATGTTAGACTTTATATGGGCTACAGGATGGGATAACTGTAGAACTTTGAGCTAGAGAGCACCACGCACTCCAAGTGCTCAGTGAGTAGAAGATAAATATGGAACAACTCAGCTTGCAGCACCACGAAGTGGTGTCGGAGAATCAACAACTGGTCTAGGTGATAGACGACGCTTTCCAAAGTGTCCCCAAGCTGGCCATCCTAGCAGACATACCAAGAGAGGCGCGGATCCACAGGTTAGCAGCAGGGGTCCACGAGGTGAAGGAAGAAACGACAAAGGTTCAGTTGGAGCTGAACATTCAGATCAATGAGCTACAGTTCAAGGTGCAGCCATCCACTCCCCCAAAAGTTAGAGAACAGCGCGTTAGTGCTATCACAGTAGGATTGGAGGAAATTGGAGGTGCAGTGCAAGACTACACCAGCATGTTGGAAGAATCACTTAAGTTCCTCACAACTCTGCAGGAGGACCCCAACATCTAGTGCTTAGAGACAGAGGTGCACAAACTCCAAAAATAGTATGAAAATGTTCGAGGAACTGCACAGACATTGGTCCTCACTTAGAGGCTTGTGAGGATGCAACAGGCCAAGGCACTGAAAGAACTGGTGGATGCGGCATGACATAATGAAGCAGTCCTAAAAAAACACATTCAACCTTGGATCGAGGAAGCCTTCACTATCACGACAGGAATCGAAGGCAAGCTCTCCCACATGCAGGGGATGCACACATTGATGTAGAGAAGCACCCCCAATACAGAGGCCTCGGAAAAACGCATGCAACAGATCCAACAAGCCGCAGCTCAGTGCGCTGCTGACCTCCGGGTAGTTCGAGAAAAGCTGGCGGGACTCTGCGCAAAGATCGTTGCACCAACAAAGTGACTCAAGGTCGAGTCATGATGTTCGTGTTGGGGGCATGTTGGGCATGGAATCCCCCAAGGCATATTTTGGGGCTTAAAGCTCAAGTTTTGACCAAATCTTGTTGTAAAGCTCCGCGAATTGCGGGCGCGGGGCGCGAAATTATGATAGAGTCATAGGGTTGTCTGCCCTAGTTTTGTAATGTAATGTCGGCTGGATAGACCTACCCATGGTCCACGAACCATTGGATTGTATCAATAGAGTGAGGCTCTAAGTTGTAAAGAAAAAAAAGTCATGGGATAGAAGGAATAGCAAAAGATCTAAGAGAAAAGTCTAGTTTCATGTCGTAGAGTAGGAGAAGGCTCTACAGCTGAGTGCTCAGAGGCCTAGTAGTCCGCAGTTGAGTGCATGGACCCCTGCAGCTGAGTGCACAGAGTAGAGTCGAGTCTGTAACCGAGGAAGAAATAAAGAGAAGTTGTGTTATAAATCTGTGTATATGTTCTTAGGTTAATGAATGATTGATGTTCTTTGCATTTATACTGTTTATTTAATATGCGCATCTGTATGAATGATTTATGTTAAAGCATAACTTAAAGTACTCAAGCTGTCAAAGCTAACCTACTAACATCGAAACATAAGTAAGATTTGGGGTAATAATGAAGGGTGCTGCATTTAGCCCCTCGGTAGGGCTGTGCGAAGGATCAGGTTGCGAGGCACGGGAAAGTACGTGAGGCAACCTTCGCGCAGGGTCAAACGTGGACTAGTTGAACTCATCAAACATCTCTAGGGTGCGGAAACCTGGTTCTAGCACCCTCCCATGCTACTTCGGGTGAGACCTCAATCCACGCTCTATGGAATGTTGCCGAAAGGGCCAGTGGTACCGGGATTTGTTTGGCTAAGTAACTCTGAACCTGGGTCAGGCCTCAACAAGCTAACACTAAGGAAGTTGGGGAGATTGATAAAGAAAAAGAGAACATGTTCAAAATTATAATTGAACAAAATGGTCAGATTAAAGACATGGAAGTTAAAATGCAAAGACTATTGAAGGAAAAGGAGCAAAATTCACAACTAGAAATAGTTCCATTGACAGCAGTCCCTATTTCAGTTGCAACTACAGTGGAAGCATCTACATTGACAACAACAGAAGCACATACCAAAAATTCCTCAAATGAGATGGTTAAAGCTATGGAATATCTGTCCATCAGATGGCAAGAAATTGAAAAATTAAAGGCCCAACTTAAAACCTTACAGGAGTAGAAATTGAACACAGTTAATTCATATATAGAAGAGCTACAAAAATATCACAGGCTAACCCAAAAGATTCAACAGCTAGAAAATGAGTCTATAATGGCTCAAACTGGCACAGGCCAAAAAAATTATATGGATTGAAATCAATGAGTCCATCATAGAAATCTGGCCTTCAATTGAAATAATATTTGAACAGGAAGACTTAATACAAAGATCAAAGACGTTAATTGAAGAAGTCATAAACAACTTGGGACAGAGGCCAGGGGAAGCTAATACTTTAACTAAAATTTTGAATTCATTGACCAAGGATGAGTTACCATAATTTGAAATTGTAAATAGAACAAAGACTATTTTGGAATTCAGGAGAGTCCTTACTAAAAGGAATTTTCTAGTACAGTTGGAAAACAAGTGCCAAAATTTGGAGATCAACATATAGAAGTTCCATAAGAAATTCAATGTATTACACTTAAAAGGACTACCAGGACTAAAGGGAATTGGAGACAAGTTAGTACCACTAACAGATTACCAATAGAAATTGTACTCAATAGCTCGGGGCAATTCAAAGTTTTCTACTATCAAAGGAAAAATCACAGGAGAAGCTTTCATGGAGGCTTTAAAATTTGATCTACTTATCAGAGCTAAACTCAAGCATTTATTTTTGGTCAAGCCAACTTTCTAGAAATATACTGAGGTACATGAAACTTATAAAAAGCTGGTTAAAATGTACATTCTAGATTAAGACATATGGGACAATCTGTGTCAATTCTTGGAGTAAAAAGTAGTTTTATTTTTAGTAATCGAGCAATAATTTTCTAGGCCAAGTCATCAACAACAACCATCGAAGATAGTACCAGCATATACAACAGTTTAAAGTTATCTATATTTTTGTTCTATTTTTACAAACAGTTTAGGATATTTTGTAAAAGATCTTGAGGTTTTCACTCAAGATATTTTTTGATAATTTTGTATAAGTACTTGATAAATCGAAGTACAAATGTTGGAACTTGGATGAAGAAAGCATGCTATTGATGTAAAGTTGTTCATTGAGCTGAAAGTGATCATTTCTTTAATACATAAATTTGTTCCAGGATTCTTGTGTTAGGCGAACTGGTGATGTTTTTTTTTTGTAAACTTGTTGTATCTTTGTTTTCCATATGTTATTCTGATCTATATTGTTTAAAGAAAATGAAAGAATGAATTTGTTTAATTACACTCTACCTTAGCTTATAAGCAATATCTATGTTTTCAAACTGAAATTAAATATAGAATTCTTAACTTCTCTATGTTTAATCGAACCTTACACTTTTCCCCTTTATCATTCCATCAAGCTACGAAGGTCCAATAACCTGCCTACCTTGGCTTGTTACATATGTTTTGATATTTTTACATTTAATCACCCTAAGGCCTTTGACTCCATTTGCACAATGACCTTTCTCTGCAATTTCAACCAAACAATTCAAAAGACCAAATTTTAAACCTTACATATAACCTAAAATCCTAAAGCAACAAAGATAAATATGACAAAGAGATCCCTCTTTGAGTTTAGAAAGACTAACTTCTAAACTTAAAAGTGATTTTGTAATTACCTCCTGAAAAATTACAGAATGCTAACATAATACTTACTAATATTAAAATTAAGAACACAATTTTAATATTAATATCACTATTCCCATCCTATTATCTGAACATTTTAAAAATATTCTAATAAGGTTAACAAATATAATAACTAATTGATTATTTAATTTTATATTAATTAATGAAACCCATTTTAAACTTAACTAATTTCAATAACATTAATAACGTAAATCAACGGCCTAATCTCTATTTAGAAATATTTATCTTTTCCTTTTATTCGTCTTTTAAACTTTCCACGAGAAAATATCAAACATGTTACATGGTGATTTTCCAAAAGGATATTACCTAAAAATGAATTCCAACCATATTGATATAATTAATTTTTTTAGGTTTTTGATATTTGTTTTTTTTTTAACATTCAGCTTCATACACTATTAACTTACTAATATATTAAACAAATATCTAAATCGAATATTACCATATACAAATTTAAAACCTTCACAAATATCTTAAATTTTTGACGTATTAAAATTTTTTCTTCATTTTTATATTTTCATATTAAACAAATAAAAGATATTCACTTAAAATAATTATTATAATTTTATATGCATAAAAAATAAATCAAATCTCAATTTTACAGTGTCATTGCATATCTCATTACCAACCAATTGCGTATTTCAAAAAGCTTCTTATGCACAAGTTTGACATATGTTCATATGTTTAAATTCGTTCAAACATCTATTAAAATATTAATTAAAAAAAATTATTTAAAACTAATAAAATAAAATCCATAAATAAATAAATCAATCAATTTTCAAAATTTAAAATATCAATGCATATTTTATTTATTTATTTATTATTTATTTTTTTAAACGAGAGAGACACTTTATATTATAAAACCTAGATTACATGGCCAAAACCATTTACATCAAAAAAGTCAAAACTTGCTTCAGATATTTCAATTGCTTCTATGTTCCAGTACATCCAAAAAAGGACTTTCTTTCCCCTACGAGCCCTGTGGACTAGAATATTACACTGATATTTCCCATATGACCGGAAGAACTGACCCAAAATGTAAACATACTTGCAATACATAAAAAAACATTAACCAATATTTGAAGGCCCGACTTCCTCGTTGGTGCAGTTGTTCCCTTTGCCCATGCCTGCACCTTCATCTTCAATGCCTAGATTTCCTTGCAGCTGAGAAGGAGCAGGTTCTGGAAGCCCTACGATTATCTCATGCACCTCTGCAAATAAGTTGTTTCTAATCAACTTCAAATTGGAATTGAGATCGTCGGTTTCCATCCTGATGATTTTTCGCTCCAGAGTTGCCTCCACACTCTCAAATTTTGCATTGATGTGGTCTATGTTGGTTGCATGATCTTTTTCCAATAATTCCACCCATTGCATGAGGAGGCCAAGCCTTCCCATTAGCAACTTGAACAAAAATTCAACCGCCTTCTTCCACCGATCCATATCGATCTCTAAAGGTTGTCTTCCATGCGATACCGTTGCCAATCCACTCAATAAGACACAGTTTCTCGAGATATACTCATTGGTTAAGCGAACATATGACTTTCGTGGAGGCAGAGTCTCCTTATATAAAGCATCATCCCAAATATTACAACTATCTTCAGTTCTCGCCATTAATGCCTTCATATTTTCAATCTTCTTCCCCATTACATAGATGCCCTACCCAAGAGACCTGTTAAACCAACTAAGCAGCCAATTCATAGTGGCGCAAGGTGATATTTTCCCTTGTCTCTTTGCCATTATATCACCTAAATGATATGCCTTCCTCCTAAGAAGGTAATTTAACCATTTGTCCACAAATTCTCTTAGCTTAGATATGTATCTTTACAAGGCTCTTAACAACGTACCTCAGGACCCCAATACATCGCCAAGTGTGTACCCTTCCTATTCCATCACACACATGTCCCCCATGCGAATGCTTATTCCATTCATTATATGGTTGTTAGTTCCAACATTGATGGTCAGGGACTCCAAACAAATAATAATGCTTCTATGGTATGGGATTAAATCCCTTATCTCATGCATTTAATTCAAATTTTCCCATCCCCATCATCGCACCACGGCTCGCCATTTCATTGGTTTCTCGATTGAGTTGGTAGAGGGTGTGGAATAAGGTCAACATTTCAATTTTTTCGTGTGTTGATTGATCCTGTTCATCATTGGAGGGCTCAAAAGGCCAAAATTTGATTAGGTTTTGAAAACATTCTAATTACTAGAAGGGAATCCCCTATGACAATTAATTTTTCGATTCCAAGACTTAGAGAAATCTCCAAGCCCTTCCAAAGTGCAAGAACCTCAACCTTATTATTGGTTGTTATTCCTAATCCCCACACAAGTCTTATTTCCGCTCGTCCACATCGGCAAAAGTTCGTCCCTCCCGCTCATGTCACCCCTCTCAACTGCATACCTAATTACAAACATTTAGAAAAACATTTGACTATACGTGATAGAATTATTAAAACACAAGCATGTAAAGCTAACATACATACATACATACATATATACATACATATATATATTCATTGAAATTTGTTTTACAAATTAAAGATATAAATAATTAATATTGTAAAATTAAATTGATATTAAATATATATAATATCAAAAAAATTTAAAATTTAATATTTTACATTATTATATAAAATATCATATTTATTTATAAAATTTTTTAAAAAATCATCAAGATTGTTAAGAAAGCAATTAGAGATGGTTCTAATGAAACTATAAAGCTTGAAAAATTATGTATAAAGCTCTTATCAAAAGCAAGAAAAGGTCTTATATAAATAGGATGCAAGAGCACCTTCTTCATCTTTCTAAATTTGATCCTAGAAATCTTTGGGGGAATATTCTTGTTTGAAAAACGAAAGAATATAGTCGATCCCCTGAAGGAACTAGGATATCTATATTAAGAATCTTTGTGATTCCCCAGACACCATGGGAAACATCTTAAACACTCCTATAGAGGAGGATATATTTCTTTGGAAGGCATGGAGTTTGAGATCAAGAAACTCGCTAATGGGAAAGATAGGGATATTGAAGACTACCAAGTTGGAATTTTCAAGATGGGAATATCTATCCTCATCCCTAATATGTACAAACTCCTCAATTTGGTAGTGAAACATGGTTTACCTAAGCTTTCGACGCAAAGCCTTATTATGCCTATCATTAAAAGTGGGGATAGAAAAAATTCCCTCTAATGACAGGACCATTATGATCAACCACATTTTAGCCAAACTGTATGGGATCATTTTGGAAAAGAAGATTAGCCTCTGACTTGAAAGCCATGGTAAAAGAGCTAAAGGGCAAGCTAGTTTAAGGAGAAATCACTCAATTATTGACCATCTTGTTGCTCTAATTAGGATCATTGTTGAGGAATGTTGTAATAATAAAAGTGATATCTTATGTTGTTTTGTTTACTTTGGAAAAACTTTCGACATAGTTCATCAGGATAAGCTATGGAAAAGAGTTGAAGAGATAATGGTTCCACTCTTGTTTAGGGTTGAGGTGACTAGGATATAAGGGAATGTTATTGCCAAGCTTAATAACACCGAGGGTTGGTTTGAAGAAAGTAATGCAATATTAGAGTTAAGCAAGGGTGTCCCCTATCCCCTACCCTTTTTGGCATTTACATTAATAAGCTAGAAGAGTGTTTGGAAGCTACAATATGTGATGATACCAAGCTTGCTGGTATGGTCATTACTCTTCTCCTTTATGTTGACGATATCATTCTTTTATCTAGAAGCCATCACGATCTCAACAAGAAGCTTAGAATCTCCCATGATTACAACTCCAAGGTGGGTATGACTATTAATATTAACAATACTAAAGTCATGACAATTAAATCCAAAAAGATCAACTATGATAATTTCATTTATGATAACAATTACTTGGAAAAGGTTTCTTCATACAAATATTTGGGTATTGACATTCATCACCAGCTTAACTGGAATTATACCATTGAGAAAAGGATAATAAGAGGTTGGAAAGCTTATTATGAGTTGGAAAACAATTGTATGTTGACAGATATCTGGGTATGGAGTAAAAAAAAGTTCCACTTTGAGAGTCTCATCACCCTGGCTATATTATATGGATATGAGGTTTGAGGTTGCAGTTTATCTAGAGAATCAAGGATGAATATTGAGGTAATCCAAAATAAATTTATAACCTACAACATCAAGATTAAAGGAAATACTCCCTACCCTATCCTCTTGATTGAAGCTAGCCTTTCCCCCATTGAAGCGTGGCAATGTGATTGAGGGGATCAAAAATATGCTCAAAAATGAAAGTGCTCAAAATATCCTGAATCCTACACCAAATAGTATATATCATCGTTTAGATTCGAAAAACACTTGAATCACCTCATTCCAAAATCATATGAGGAAGTTATCACGTTCTGAAGTTTTTGGCAAAATGTTAAAAGTCAACTTGCAGAGTTGACTGTGCAGTGTACGGGTGCCACATGGAAGTCCATACAATAATGTAATTTTGAATTCATCCACTGACTGGGAAATATGGGATCCAATCAAGGATCAACATGTGGCACACGCAAGAAGCAACATTTGGGTTTGGATGATTGGTTGAATTTGGGCCAATCCTGTTGTGCCATGTGGCCCAATCAGGGAAGGACATGTCGCCCTATATGGTTTGTTAAAAATTTGTTATAGCAAATGACCACCTCCGAGGAATAAAATGTGTGACCTCCAGTGTACAAGTCTACCACCCAACTAGTGGGCCACGAGTACCATTTGTTAAACATTATTGGCGTGTTCTACTTAAAGTGTAACGATTTGAAGTTTGGCATTAACGTCGAGTGGACTGGCCAACCTGCCAAGCCCAACGCTTGGTTATATGTGCCACCACATGACAGGGAATTGACAACTGAGAGGGCATAGAGGAAGGGCCAATGTCCCATGTTCTTGTTGCATGCCAAACGACCATCAGTGAAATACACGAGGCTAGGGCACGTGGTGTACCACTCGCACCAATGACTCGAGGCCATACAACAGTTCATGTGACCAACAACAGAGTAAACATGGTTGTGGGAGTGTGGCACCTCACCCCTCCCAAGGCCTAAAGCATGTGGAAAACACAGGAACTGGGGATGTAAAACTAGGTGGGGCTGAAAGGCCATTCAATTTTTTTTGTTTAATATTAAGTACAAAAATGCAACCTCCACCAAGAATTAGAAGTCTAGCCTGGGACCTCTGGGTTTCCAATGGAGTTCCCAAACAAATACACCACAAACCATTTTGTTGCCAAGCTTTGTGGAGCTAGCTCATTTGTAGAGTTATTTGCAGACAATTTAAAGAAATATGCCTATCCTGGCCATTTTTCAACAATTTTGAGCCCAACATGAGCCTACACAGGTATTTTTGGGCATTCTGGATGCAATGCTAGTGTTATTTTTGCAAATGAAGACTTGTATGTTAATGTATTTGAGCATTTGAGCATATAATAAAAAATGGCACCATTGGGATATGGACCCGAAGAAGTAGCCAAGGAGGGGTGAACTCCATCATCAATTTGTTGTGCTGTGATGCTGCATGTTTTCCATTTTAATTGTTAGAATTTTGAAAAATTTACTTTAGTTTGTGTGCTTTTTAAATCATGATCCATTTCCTAAAAGACATATACAAGCTTGAAAATCATTTCATGAAACCTTCACTTTTTAAATTTTGGACCAGTTTGGTATCAAAGCATGGTTTTTGTGAAGGTTTGGCAAAATTTTCAAGGTTTTTGAATGCTTATAAGGTCTAAATTGAGAAGAGGAGAAGGATAACTTGAAGAACCTAACCCTCAAATTGGCACAAAGAGGCCATAAACTCCACAAGTCATGGCACATGAATAAGGAAAAGGAAAAGAGCCGATGTCTAAGGATGAGAGAGCTTTTAGAAAGGCTTTCTTTGATATGACTAAGAGTGAAAGTGTTGCACAATGAGAGAACAACAAGGTTGCAAGGAGAAAGTTATAATCAACCAAAAGGTGATGGAATTAATGGGAGCAAACCTCTATCTCCTCCTCCTCCTTCACCTCCATCTACACCTCCATCCTCACCTCCTTATCCACCTCCTTCATCCCATAGACCTACTCCTCCTACATATCCAAGAGGAAATACTAAGTCTCCTTTGATTAAGCTTGATGTGAAATTTGAATTTCCAATGTGAAATGGGGAAGTAAATGTTAAAAAGTTGGATAATTGGTTTTGTCAAATTGAAGTCTATTGCAAGATTCAAAAGATTGATGATTCCAACTTACTTCTCTTCGCTTGGAAGGTGCAACCCTCATCTGGTGGGAGGCGAGAACTCAAGAAGATTTGAAGAAAAGTGGTAAAATTACCTCTTCTTAGAATGATTTTATAGATGCATTATAAAGGAAATTTTATCCATCAGCTTACATGCAAAAATAAATTATGGATTGGAAATTTTTTATACAAGCTAAAGGTCAGAGTGTGCAAAGTTACACACAAGAATTTAGAAGAAGAGCTTCAATCTTGGGTGTTTATTTGACCTCACAAGATACTCTCCTTAAGTATATAGGTGGATTACATATTTATTTGAGACATACTATACTTATGTTTAATCCCACCCATCTAGATGAAGTATGTGTTTAGGAAACTCATTTAGAATAAAGAGGCAAGAATGTTCCTCAAGAGTCCAACAATAAACCTTTTAAATCTAGAAACAAGGTCATGAGGAAGACCAATGTTGGAAATTGCATCCATAATTGAGACCAAAGAAGTTCAATAACAAGGGGAAACAAAAGCCCACTTCTACAACTCAATAAGATCTAGGATCTAATCCAAGCGATGAAACAAAAATCACAACCATGGGAGTGAAAGTTATATCTTCTAATCCAAGTAATAGTTCTTCTAGAAAGCCTATTGAATCTCAAAATGATATAAAAAAGTGAGTTTTTCCTTATCAAGGTCATTACAAAACGTACAAAGGTTGATACATTATTTTATAGTGGATCTCAATTCCATATTATCTTTGAAGAAATTGTCAAGAAACTTAATTTAGAGACTACACCTCATGCAAAACCTTACTCTTTGGGTTGGGTATGTGATGATGCCAAATTGCAAGTCACAAGAAAATGTAAACTCAAATTTTCCATCACTACTAATTTATAGATGAGGTAGAGCTTGATGTTGTACCACTTGATATTTATGGGATTGTCTTAGGTATTCCATATTTATATGATTGGAAAGCCATATTCTATCGTCATGAGAAAAAATATCATCTTTTCAAAGGTGGAGTTGAGTATGTTGTTAGAGCACATTGCAAGAAGATGAACTTCTCTCTTCTTAGTGCTAGTCAACTGAAAAGGGTCATGAATGCTAGTAATAATTTTGTGTTGTTGATGATTAAAGCTAAAGATATTGATGAATTTGAAGCTTTCTAAGGAAGTGATTCTAAACTCAAGCATGAAATGGTAGAATTTGTTAGCAGTTATGATAGGATGTTTCAGGAACCTGAACGGTTACCTCCAAAAAAAAGGATCCAAGATGAGATTCAATTGCAATAGGATACACCACATTCAAATATTGGCATGTATAGAATGTCAATTTTGGAGAACACAAAAATTAAGAAGAAAGTTCAAGAGCAACTTGATAAAGGGGTCATCAAACCTAGTACATCTCCTTATGGGTCTCCTATTGTCTTGGTTCCAAAGAAAGATAGTACATGGCACATGTGTGTGGATTTCCTAGCTTTGAACAAGATCATGGTAAGAATTGCTATCCTCTTACTCACATTGATGATTTGATAGACTAATTAAATAATGTTGTTTATTTTACTAAGTTAGATTTGAGAAGCATTTATCATCGGATAAGAATTGTTGAAGGTGATATGTGGAAAAATTCTTTCAAGACAAAACAAGATCTATTTGAATGGTTAGTTATGTCGTTTGGGATTTCCAATGCATCTTCCACACTCATGAGAGTTATGAATGATGTATTGAGACAATTCCTTGACGATTTTGTCATAATATACTTACATGATATTCTGGTTTCCAGTAAGACTCGTGAAGAGCATGTCAAACATGTAAAGCAAGTTCTAAATGTATTGAAAAAGGAAAAGTTGTATTTGAAGATGTCTAAATGTGAATTTCAGAAAACCACTTTGGTTTAACCACTTTGGTTTACTTGGGTCATATTGTACGAGGTGGTGAATTGAAGATTGATCCCTCTAAAGTTGATGTTATTGTGAATTGGCCTAAACCCAACAATGTAACAAAACTTAGGAGATTTTTGGAAGAAACCCAATATTGGAGAAAATTTATCACTAACTTTTGATTCATTGCATCACCATTACATGCTTTGACAAGTGTGAAGTAGTTCTTTCAGTGGGGAGGAAAGTAGCAAAAATCCTGTGATACTTTGAAAGAGAAAATGAGTACAACACTAGTTCTAGCACTTCCAAATATTAAGCAACCATTTGAAAATCAAACCAATGCAAGAAAATATGCTATGGGAGTAGTTTTGATGCAACATGGTAAGGCAATATGTTATCATCCTGAAACCTTTTCCAATGCAGTAATTAACTATCCAACTTATGATAAAGAATTGTATGATGTGGTACAAACTGTGAAGAAATGGAAGTACTATTTGATGGGTAAAGAAATGATTATTCATACTGACCATCAACCTTTGCCATATTTACAATATTGCAAACTAAAAAGGTTGAAAACATGGCCAAGATAGGCCTCAAATAGGTTAAAAAATGGCCAAGATAGGCCTCGTTCTTCAAACTTCTCGCAAATAGCTCTACAATCTAGCTGGATCTGAAAAAAATGGCAACACAACGTTCTATGGTGTATTGGTTTGGGCACTCCGTTGAATACCTGGAGGTCTTGAGTTCAAGCCATAATTATGAGCGGAGGTTGCATTTTGCATTTAATAGTAAACAATTTTTTTTAATGGTCTTTCGACTTCGCTGAGTTTTAAGCCCCCTATTCCCATGTTTTCCACATGCCCTAGGCCTGGGGTGGGCAGGGAGCCACATGCCTGGGGTCCCGTTTAGTCCTCCGTTGGTCACGTGAACTGCCATATGGCCTCAAGCCACGTATGTAAGCGGTACACCATGCAGCCCAACCCCCATGTATTTTTCTGTGTTATTGACTAAACTTACCATCTTGCCTCCCTAAATAATAACTATAAGTCTTACGAATACATTATTTAAAGTTTTAATTTGAAAGGAGAGTATAGTATCGAATTCGCAGATCTCATGTTCAATCACTTGCTTTTTAAATTATTGATGGCTCACAGTCACCGATCAGGCCAAAACCTACGTATAGTTTAACCACCTGATTTTCCTCGATGAGCATAAGTCCCCTTTACCTTTTAAGCGATCGAGTCATTTGACACTAAATTGACACAAAAAAACATTGCATCACATGCAAAGATGCGCGAGAAATAAACTCTTAGTTCTTCCCCGATGTATCATGACCATTCATTAGAAACTCATCCAATGGTAGACACATCGTATCGAGTATGAACATGCAAGAACAATAACCCATACCCCCGACCCAATGTGATATCAAGCACCCATCCCATATGAATCAACGACCATGAGGCCTCAACTTGCATGAGATTTAACCCATTTTCTTCGCCCGATGGATGGGACCCTTACTCATTTTCCAAGCCTGCCAACTATGACATGAAAGATGCATTTTTTTATTTTGAGGAAAAACCTGTGAACAGTTTTGAAACCAACGTTTCGGACTAGCTTGGTGAGTCCGTCATCAGGGCAATGAGATTTGTTTTGTAATTAGATGCCTAACCTAATTAAGTTTTACTTCAACCAACTTTTTGTTATGCTCTTAACCTGAAAAATGATACCCAAACACAGAATATGTTAAGAGAAGATACCTAGAACACAGAATAGCAATGATTTTATTATTCAGAGAGTAATGTTCACTTGCCTCTTCGAGGGGGCAACCTCCAATAGAGCAGAGCTCGATTACAAAATAAGACATGATGCTCCTCGCAGGGAGTCTCTATCCTTTATATATGACTCATACATGCAATACCACGGGCCAATACCGTGGGCTTTATTAATACCATCTATTTAATACTATGGCCCATTTGCAACTAACTGTGGTCCCGTCATTAATTGCGGATTAACCACTTACAATTATTAATATGGGCTTTATTGACTCTTGACTATGACGTGATCCCATTACATAAATAAGGGGGTTAGGGTGGGACCCTAACATGCCCTCCCCCTTAAGACTAGCCTTGTCCTCAAGGCTGAAGCTGCGGAAACTGCTGAAGAATAGTGGCTGGTTCCCAAGTTGCATCTTCCGGAGAAGTGTCTTTCCATTTGACGAGGACTTCCTTAATCATGCGGTCGTGCAGTTACTTGTCTCGTGTGTCTAGGACCTGTTTGGGTTGAAGCCAGATGGACCCTTCTTCATCTAATTCAGGTAGACTGGTCTGAATTCTGCAATTGTTCCGAATCACTTTCTTGAGGCATGAGACATGGAAAACTGGATGGATTTTTGCAGTAGGTGGCAAGGCCAACTTGTAAGCCACTTCTCCAATGCGCTGAAGTACTTGATATGGTCCGTAGAATTTGGGAGATAGTTTCTGACACCCCTTGTCTTTGAGTGATGTTTGCTTATATGGTTGTAGACGTAAAAAGACCTGATCCCCTTCTTGAAATTGGCACTCTGAGCGATGCTGGTCTACTTGTTTCTTCATGCGGTTCTGAGCTTGATGAAGATTCTCTCGAAAATGGGCGAGCATGGTTGCGCGATGTTGTAGGAGTTGATCCACTGCTTGTACTTTTGAGCACCCCTTGAGATACGAAGTAGGTGAAGGCTGAAGTTGACCATATACTGCTTCATAGGGAGTCATTTTGGTGGTGGCATGATAGTCGGTGTTATACCACCATTCAGCCAGAGGTAACCATTGTACCCAAAGGTGTTGCTTTTCTGAAGTGAAACACCTAAGGTAGGTTTCTAGACATTTGTTAATGGCTTCGGTTTGACCATCTGTTTGTGGATGATAGGAAGTACTAAGTTTTAGTTGAGTGCCTTGTATCCTGAAGAGTTCCTGCCAAAAATTACTGGTGAAGATCGGGTCGAGGTCGGACACAATAGAAGTGGGCATACCATGCAATTTGAAGATCTGATCCATGAAATATTGAGCGACCAAAGTTGGTGTAAAAGGGTGTGGTAGGGTGCAGAAATGAGCATAATTCGACAGTCGGTCCACAACCACCATGATGACTGACTTGTTCCCTGACTTTGGAAGACCTGTAATGAAATCCATAGAAACCTCCGTCCAAATTGATGCCGGAATGGGCAATGGTTGTAATGTGCCTGGTGTGTTGACGGTTTCCCCTTTGTGGCCTTGACCGACATCACATTCTGCTACGAAAGTAAGAATATCCTTTTTCATGCCTGTCCAAAAAAATGATCTTCTGGTGCGAACATACGTCTTCTGAAAGCCCGAATGTCCTGCAATGGGAGATGAGTGAAATTCTGCCAAAACGCGACTTTTGAGGGTGGATGTTGGTGATATTACGACTCTTTCCTTGTAGCGAAGAATATCATCTTGCCACAAGTAGCCCTTGGTGGAATTTGGATCTACCTACAATTGAGAAATGAGTGGGGAGAGCCCGGGGTGTGAAAACCATTCCCTGCGAGCCTCTTCAATCCATTCTGGAATGGGGAGGGAAATTGCTAGCAGAGTACTTTCCTCCTCGAATTGGCGAGATAATGCATCTGCTACACTATTGTCTTTCCCTTTCTTGTAAATGATCTCATAATCATATCCCAGCATTTTGGCGAGCCATTTAGTTTGTGTGGGGAGGATAGGCGTTGCTCCAAAAAATATTTAAGACTGTGATGATCTGTGTGGATTTGAAAATGTCGCCCCAATAAGTAAGGTCGCCAGGTCTTGACTGCATGTAAGATGGCCATCATTTCCTTCTCGTAGGTAGATTGGCCCAGATTCCTCCCACTTAGTTGTTGGCTTGTGAAGGCCAAAGGTCGCCCTTCCTGCATTAAGACCACCCCAATACCTGTACCTGAAGCATCACATTCAATGAAAAAAGATTTGGTGAAGTCAGGTAGTGCTAAGACTGGAGTGGAAAACATGGCATTTTTTAGAGCTGTAAAGGCCTGTTATGCTTCCTCATTCCAGAAGAATGAATTTTTCTTTAGGAGTTGGGTGAGGGGCTTCGCTATGCGACCATAGTTGCGGACAAATTTACGATAATAGCCTGTGAGACCCAAAAATCCTCTCAAGCTCTTCAAGGTCTTAGGTTGAGGCCATTCCTGCATTGCCTGGATCTTTTTGGGATCCACCTTGACACCTTCACGCCCCATAATGTGGCCCAAATACTCTACTTCTGCCATGCCAAACGAACACTTGGACATCTTGACAAATAATTTATGCTTGCGGAGCAGGTGCAAGAGTAGATCTACATGCTGAAGATGTGCGGTCCAAGTGCAACTATATTTGAGGATGTCATCGAAGAAGACAAGGACAAATTTCCTGAGATATGGTTTGAGAATGTGGTTCATAAGGCTCTGAAAAGTAGAGGGGGCATTACAAAGACCAAATGGCATGACCAGGAATTCATAATGGCCTTCATGAGTTCTGAAAGCAGTCTTGGGAATGTCGACTTCCTTCATGCGAATTTGGTGGTAGCCTGAGCGAAGATCCAACTTAGTGAAGAATTGAGCCCCATTGAGTTCATCCAACAAATCATCAACCACCGGGATGGGAAATTTGTCTTTGACTGTCAACTTAGTGAGGGCCCTGAAGTCGGGACACATCCGCCACTCCCCGTCTTTCTTGAGCACCATGACCACTGGGGATGAATAAGGACTAATGCTGAGACGAATGAGACCTACTTCCAAAAGTTCCTTGATTATTTTTTCTATTTCATTCTTTTGGGTGAATGGATATCTGTACGGGCGCACATTTGGGGGTTGGGCCCCTAGAACCAAGGTGATGCTATGATCATGTTCCCCTCGCGAGGGTGGAAGCTCATGAGGCTTGTCAAAGACCGGAAGATGGTTATTTAAAATCTGTTGCATCTCAGGATGAATTGGCAAAGGCTTGGTTTCGATTGCCTCGATGGCATTAAATTGAGCTACAACTCCCTGGTTTCCCTTTTTTAACAATTTTTCCATCCTATGCGAGCTGATGATAGAGGGGGCTCCCGCCTGGAGTCCACGGAGGGTATGTGTGTAGTTGTTCTGCTTAAAACTCATATATAACTCCTGGAAATCCATTGTGATTGTCCCAAGAGTGTGGAGCCATTCAGCGCCGAGGACAATGTCGCAACCCCCCATGTGTATGGCAAACATGTGGGTTTTCAACTGATAATCCCCCATTTGAAGTTTGACATTTTCACAGCGGCCTTCACATTTCATTGTGCCTCCATCCACAATTTGAACTTGGAAGTTAGAAACTGCTCGTACAAAGCAATGCACTGCTTCGGTGACTTTTTGATGGATGAAATTATGTGTACTTCCACTATCAATCAATACTACTACTGGCCGATGTTTAATAAAACCTCTAATTTTTAGAGTTTGAGGGGAAGAAATCCCTGCCAAAGCATGTAACGAAATAACTGGTTCATCAGAGACATTGTCCTTTTGGTTGTCTTCTTCTAGCAGCTCATGTTCCTCAAGTGGTGGATCTTCCTCTATTGAGCTGTAGTCAGTGGCATCAATTTGAAAAAAATTGGGCTCCTTGCATTTATGGCCTGGGGAGTATTTTTCATCACAGTAGTAACATAGGCCTTGCTTTCTTCTTTCAGCCATTTCCGCAGGTGACACCTTTTGGACCTTAAGTGTTTGAGTCGTGTTGTGAGCCTGTGGGGGGTGACCTTTAGCTGAGAAATTTGGGCGACTGTATTGGGCTGCTAATGCACATTCCACATTACGAGCTACCTTGCAAGCCTCTGTCCAAGTGGGAGGGTGGTGTAGTAGGACTTGGGATTTGATAGCTTCTTTAAGATCGCTGATAAAACATTCCGTGTAGAAGACATCTGAGAGACCCCAAGTGCGAAAGGCTAAGGCTTCAAAAGCTGTAATATAATCATCCACTGTACCAGTCTGTCGGAGCTTAGTAAGACGACCCAAAAAAGATGATTCCTGGTCAAAGCGGTCTTGAAGAGCTTTGGTGAATTTGGTCCAAGTCCTAAAAGGTCCAGTGCAACGTTGATGCCATTCCCACCATTGCCACCTTTCATTATCCAAGTACATGCTCCCCAACATAAGCTGAGTCTCATCATCGAAGATGTGATTCAGTTTGAAATACTGCTCCATTTGTGCTATCCATGCCGACGGGTGAGAACCGTCAAATTTATGCATATCCAACTTGGGAGGTCGCTGACTGGGTTGTTGGTGGGTGTGCCAGACGTGAGGAGAGTGGCTAGACTCACCCTCATTGTGTTCATTTCCATTATACGCCTCCTCGTGGGCTTGCTCCTTGCCCTTCGGGACTATTTTCGCGACCATGCTACATAGTCCGGTAAGCTGAATGTGGAGGTTTTTCACTAATTCTTCAAGTTTGTCCATCCTTTCATTGGCCATCGCTTGAGCTCTAGTTTCTACCATACACCAACCTGATTTTTTTTTTTTAAATTGGGACCGCCTAAAAAAAATTTCACTAAGAAGTGAATGGTACCACCGTTCTCAGCTCGTCGTCCTGATTCTGATGGGCTAGATCACTAATAAGTACTCCTGAGTTTTACTCCTTCCTTATCAAGACTGCAGTCGCGAAATCCTCAAAATGTCAATGCGGCCAAAAGTCCTGCGAAAATTATACCCCAGTATAGGAACCCTTCACAACGACTTCGATCTGGTGGACCTGAGAGATCTGAATGGCGGATCTGATAGCTCTGGGCAGCGGAACAGACTGCTTCTACGGATCTGATGGATCTAATAGATCGGAATAGCTGATCTGCGAACTCGAGACTGCGGGACTGATGTCTGCTGCTGCTGCACCCCTTTGCACAAGCGGATCTGGAAGAGATGATGTGTGATCCCCCGATAGAAAAGGGAACTATGGTCTTGAGGAGTGTCAGGTGCTACAGATCACAATATACATAAGGGTCTGGCAGTAGTACTCGGCCCAATGTTTCAGGGTTCTAACTAAGGAGGATCGACCGTACCCTTAGCCGTACAACTCGAATACCCTATCGTACGGGTGAGTAATCTCTCCGAGTGTTGTTCTCGGTGTACTGTAGCCGCAAGACGACCGACGGTTTATCTATGGCGAGGTTTCAAGGGAGCCTAGGGAGCTTCCGATATACCCAGAGGGTACGTGGAAGACAGTCTGTGCGCGGTTCTGTCTAATGCGCTACTACTCGAAGGGGTACCCACAGGGGTTACAAGGGAGTCCAACAGACGTGACCACCTCTTGTATTTCCTGCGTGCATGCCTCACCAAATCCGCAGGTTTATGCGCTCAACGACAAATCCCATGGTTTAAAGACACCGGAACACATCTCTAGCCAAAAAAATTTTTTGCTAAGAAATGGAGATCCCACCGGCCTTGGAAAGTGCTCTGATACCACTTGTTATGCTCTTAACCTACAAAATGATACCCAAACACAGAATATGCGAAGAGAAGATACCTAGAAAACAGAATAGCAATGATTTTATTATTCAGAGAGTAATGTTCACTTGCCTCTTTGAGGGGGCAACCTCCAATAGAGCAGAGCTCGATTACAAAATAAGACACGATGCTCCTCGCAGGGAGTCTCTATCCTTTATATATGACTCATACATGCAATACCATGGGCCAATACCGTGGTTTTTATTAATACCATCTATCTAATACTATGGCCCATTTGCAACTAACTGTAGTCCTGTCATTAATTGCGGATTAACCACTTACAATTATTAATATGGGCTTTATTGACTCTTGACTATGACATGATCCCATTACATAAATAAGGGGGTTAGGGTGGGACCCTAACACTTTTCATTATCTTTCTTGCACGTACACTTTCCTTGCATGTCACTTAACAAATTGAGAGTGGTGAAAGTTTTCCTTTATTCCCAGGTCTGTAATTCAAACGCTTCATTCATTGACCAGGTAAGCTTCCCTCCTTCATTCTTTCATTTTTCTACTTTCCATTGATATAGTATTTGAAAAGTGGAAAATTTCTTGAAGAACCATCCAAGGAAGCCTCAATTAATGAATAATCACGTATTAGAGATACTCAGACGCACCTAACGGACATCCTTACCCTAAAAAGGAGTCTAAATTATTCCTCAAGTAGCTCTAGTGAAGACCAGTGTCTCTTGAAATTTGAGGTTTTAGTTACTACACTTTGTTTGTTTTTGGTAGCATCGGATGTGATATAGCCATGAAAATTGGTGGAGATGATAAGGTGCATGATTTCTAAAGAACCCAGAAACCGTTTGGTGAAATTCCACTCATATTTTATTTTATTAAAATAATTAATATCTTTAATGGGGTTCTTAAGTCTAAACTTAGGAAAATTAAATTATTAATGGGTATTAATCAAAATATGGGTGATAATGTTCTAGAAAGCGGATCAAGTCAAGTTTTTAATCTTAGCTATTAATTAGAGACTTAATCTTGGCTATTGAAGTCTCAACAAGAAAAGTATAAGAAGGAGGCTTGGGGTTCATTCAGGAACACACCAAGAGAATGAGTTCATCTAGAGTTTGAAATTTTTGGGGCTCGGATGCTGAGAAATTCGAACTAAGTGATCATTCTGCAGTAGAGGGGCATGCATAGTTTAGGAATACTAGGCAGAGAGGTGGAGAGCCACCAGTGGAGGCAGCACAACACCTAAAGGGACTCACGCTGGGCCAATTCAGGCCCACACAGGCTTGACGCAACGCCAGAAGGGCCAATGCATAAGGGAAGCAGCCTTCACGCAGAAATCTGAAACTGTCGGGGAGCTGCCGGAACAGTTGGGGAAGGTTGATGTAGAAGCTCCACGAGGCAGAAGAGACAACGGAGGTTTGGCACAGAGCCTTTGAGGCTGACGTAGGGCCTACATAGGGCCAGTGTAGAGATAGCCAAGTGTTTGTCGGTTCTGCTACCGAATCAGCCGAAATCTTCCAGGTGAAGTGACGTAATCTCATTCAGTTTTCCACCATTATATTTTTCTCTGTAGCTGGATTTTCAAGAGGGCATCCAAAATTATATTCAAAACTACTGCTTAATAATATAAAAACCTCAGAGCTACTGCACCGGTTTTCCCACATTGATTTTTTCTAGAGACTATTTTTTCCAAAAATAATGGCATCCTATGTATCTTGTTCTTTGCTCAGTTCCTTGTTTCATGTAATCAAATTAAATTGGTGTAGGTTGCAGAAGTAATTTACTTCAGTATTTTTCAGAGAAAAAAAAAAACCTTGATAATGTATATTAAAATCAAGTATGAGAAGTAAATTCAAATTTTCTATGGTGGGGGTTCCTTTAAGTATAGGAATTTTCACATGGTATTAGAGGATTGATTTTGAAGTGAGGAAGAGCAGGTCTAACGCTGAGAAGAGAGGCCAATAACTGCATTTGGTATCAATTCGAATCCCCTTGAACGAATTGTATTAAGGGGATAGGAAAAGAGCGAAGACATAGAAGGGGAATTTTCTCCTTAGAGGACTTTTCTAGCCAATGTTACACAATGACTAGAGGAGTCAGGTTGATAGTTCGGGTGAGATGGCATCACATGGGCTCAGAGATCAGGATAGGTTGGAAGGAGCTTCCAACTACGTCATATTGAAGACCAAAATCTTAGCTATTTTGGAGGAGTATGATCTCGAAGCTCAGGTCAAGAATGTTGCGGATGTTCCTGTGGACAATGATAAAAGGAAGAAGTACAAGGCTAAGCAAACAAAGGTGAAGAGGTACATACTCAATGGAGTTCAAGATCATGTGGTCTCACACTTGTAGGGCAAAGATACAACCCAAGAAATGTGGGAATATTTGTCTTCACTATATGAAGGTTCTTCTGAACAACGGAAGATGTACTTTGAACAAAAGTTGCAGCATACATTGATGCAAAAGGGAGAAGGGGTTAACTCTTATCTTCAAAATCTTCAAGACACTAGAGACAAGCTTGTTGTGGTGGGGTCTACTTCTTAGTCTACCACGATGGTAAGGACAACCTTGAATGGAGTCTCAAATGAATGACAAGTCTTCGTCCAAAGTATATTGGGAAGGGAAAGACTACCTTCATGGGAGGAGATGTGGGCAGCCCTTCAACATGAAGAATTAAGGAGGGATATGGTTAAGGTCAACCTCAATAGCAGCAGTGGGAATGGAATGAAGACCAAGGAGAGGAGGAGAATGCAGCTGTAGCATCAAAGGGACAACATAAGCAGAAGCGGAAGAAGGATATTTTGAAGGTGAAATGTTTCAGATGTGGAAAGATGGGCCACTTTTCATCCTAATGTCCTTTGAAGCAAAAGGATAAGGATGAAAAGTGGGCAGGATCATTGAGGAACCCACCTCTTGGATCAATTCCTTGCTATGAGAGCCTGAGATTCAAGATTAGCCAAATGGACTTAGTGTCAGATGATGCAATGGGTTGGTTGGAGAGACAGATGCAGTATCCTAAGACTAGAGACTGAGCAACACATCGAAAGGTTGAGAGCAATGTAGATGGCATAGTGCAGAAGCCAGTAGCAACACAGAAGATTCAGAGGATCAGAGACTAGTAGCAGTCAAATTTCAACATTCACATGGTATTATGTTGAACACAGTTAGTTTAGTAATTTTGGGTTTTTTCAGTTGCTTCTCTCACAAACTGAGTTGTAGTAAGAATGCAGTGTTAGTAGTGGTAGTGCTAGCAGCATAGCAGAAGCAACATTTGAGAGGGAGATGTAGTACAGATGCAACAGTGGCAGTGGTAGTGTCATGGGTAGCAATATAGTAGAAGCAGTAGCACAGTGTTGATGGTAGCAATAGTGCAGAAAGGAGATGCTTCAGAGATAGAGCAACATGCAGTTGGACATTGTTGCTAGAGCACATTCCTCCTTAAGAGGGAGTGTTAGTTTTTGGTAGCATCGAACGTGCTCTAGCCATGAAAATGGGTGGAGAGGCTAACGCACATGAGTTCTAAAGAACCCAAAAACCATTTGGTGAAATTCCACCCGGATTTTATTTTATTAAAATAATTATTATTTTTAATGGGGTTCCTAAGTGTAAACTTAGGAAAATTAAGGTATTAATGAGTATTAATCAAAATATCGATGAAAATGTTCTAGAAAGAAGATCAAATCAAGTTTTTAATCTTATTCGTTGATTAAAGACTTAATCTCGGTTGTTGAAGTCTCAATGAGAAAAGTATAAGAAGGAGGCCTAGGGTTCATTCAAGAACACATCGAGAGAATGAATTGATCTAGAGTTTGAAATTTCTAGGGCTTGGAAGTTGAGAAATTTGAACTAAGTGATCATTATGTAGCAGAGGAATAGGCATAGCTTGGGAATACTAGGAAGAGAGGCGAAGAGACACTAGGGGAGGCAGCGCAACACCTAGAGGGACTCATGATGGGCCAGTTTGAGCCCACATAGGCTTGACGTAGAGCCAGAAGGGTCAACGCAAAAGGGAAACTGCCTTCATGCATAAATTTGGAACTGTTGGGGAACTAT
Source organism: Pinus tabuliformis (assembly GCA_031772625.1). Classification (NCBI taxonomy): domain Eukaryota; kingdom Viridiplantae; phylum Streptophyta; class Pinopsida; order Pinales; family Pinaceae; genus Pinus; species Pinus tabuliformis. Next base: position 923,984,281 of record CM062813.1, read on the forward strand.
CAGAACAGCTGGGGAAGGTTAAGACGGAAGTTCCAGGAGGAAGAAGAGACAACACATGGATGATGTAGAGCCTTTGAGGCTGACACAGGGTCTACGTAGGGCCAGCGCAGAGATAGCCAGGGGTTTTCCAGTTCTACTGCCAGATCTGCCAAAATCTGCCGGCTAAAGTGAGGTAATATCACTCAGGTTTCTACCAGTATCTTTTTCTCTATAACTAGAATGCCGAGAGGGATCCAGAAATTTATTCAAAACTACTACTTAATAATATTAAACCCTTAGAGCTTCTGCACTAGTTTTCCCACATTGGGTTTTTGGGGGACTATTTTGTCCAACAATAATGGTGTCCTATGTATATTGTTTTTTTCTCAATTTGTTGTTTCATGTAATCAAATTAAATTGGTGTAGGCTGTAGAAGTAATTTACTTCAGTATTTTTCAGAAAATAACTTGATAATGTATATTAAAATCAAGTCGGAGAAGTAAATTCATTTTTGCTGCAGTAGGAGTTCCTTGTGTATAGGATTTTTCACACACTTCCCCCTATTCACTTTGACCCAGATTTTGTTCTCATGCTCGCTAAGTACTTTGACCCTGTGTCTGAATCCATCATCTCTCTGATAGACCATAAGGTCTTTCTCGAGGTTAGCGAAAACATTATCTCCAAAATGCTCCACATTCCAACTTTAGGAATTGATATAACCAATAAAGGATTAGACTAGGAATTCATCACCTGGGAAAAATATGATAAAATTGAATTCCTTAGGAGTTTTCTCCAAAACCCTAACCCAAATTTAAAATTGCAATTCCCTATTTGAACCAATCGGTTAAAGCCCTTTTACCATACCTTGACATCCCTTTTCTCTATCATTTTCGAGCTAGTTGATGACTTGAAGATAGATGAGTCTATTTTCTCAGCCATTCAACTTATCACCATGAACCCTGACCAACAAATAATCAATTTTACAAAATACTTAGTCAAAGCTATTAAAGTCGACCTTTCCACTGCTATTCCATTCAACTCGTGTCGCCACTGCACATATCTAGTCCATTTGATATTATTTAATTACCTTACTTACTTCTTGTTTATGAAACTCCTCACAACCATTAATGATGAAAGTGATATAGAAAAATAAGTCTGCCAATGGAACAATGTAATTTACCTAGGACACCTTCTTAATTCTTACACTCAATATATAGATTGATTTTCTTTCTACTTGAAAGTTAAATTAGTTGGACAAGCCCACGATAGGATTTCTGAGGGACAAAAAAAATACTCAAACTTATTGAGAGGAAAGTATAGGAAGTTGGTTCATTTATCAAGATTTCTCTTTAATTCGTCTATATGGTTTTGAAAGAGAACCTTTCAAATTGCCCAAATATATTTCACTGTTACTTTTTTCTTATGAAGTGCTTAGACAAAAAATCACTGTGAATGAATTGCATTTTGTATCAAAGAAAAAAGGATCACTCTTTAGTTATCCATACTCAATCCCACCTTTAATCTCTAAAAAAAAATGTTATAGATGAAATCTAAAAGGAAATGTTGTCATTTCATTTGGTTTAAGATGAATGTTGGCACTATGACCCATTTGCAATTATTTATGGGCTAAGGAAACATGCAAGGTTTTCGTCAAACACACATGAGAGGAGGCCATAAATATAAAGGCTAGCAAATACCCTTTCAATGTATTGTGGTCACATACAGGTGGTTATGTAGATAACAACAAGAAATAAAAGAACAAATGACGAAGCCTTGGTGTCGACTGAAATGCAGGTTATTGAGACAAAGACTGAAAGATCATCACTATCCTTATTTGTTTCGGTGATGAAGAGGAAATCTGAGGTTTTAAGTCCAGAAAAATCAATGCATCATATGAAAGAAAAAGAAAGTGATGTAGACACTAAAGTGTTTGAACAAGAGTTTTAAGAATCAAGTAAATAAATGCAGTAGGAAATTGGGGATACTTGGCCGAAGGATTTCAGGGCACAAGCCTTGGATATCAAACACAATTTTATACAAGGGAATTAAATGCAAACATTGGGCACTGTTAACGATGCTTGAACCACCAAAATTTAGGGGACCTCCCCGATATGAAGTCCCAACTAGACCTCAAACTGTTTGGAGTATGAATCCCAACAGCGGGTGGTAGTGTAATGCCTTGACTGTGGTAGCGTGCAGATGTACGTATGATAACTTTGGGTGATAGAAAGTGTGTGAACCTGCAGAGAGTCAAGTGCGATACATGAAGGTTCTAACACATGGAGGGGAAAAGGAAGTGCACCCCTTAAAATCCTGTAATAGTATGCATATCGAAAGGAACACAAGAACGGAATGGCATCACAAGATAAAATGCAGAATAGTCCACAAATGAAAGTGACGAGCTAATCCAACAACAACCATTCAATAGGATTTATACAAAGTAGTTCATAAGCATATGCATAAGTTAAATAAAATACATTTCTAAACCAACCAGAATAGTCCAACTACATTAACAACATATGCATGAAAGCATGTTGGATGATATTACTATTATAAGTGAAAGTTCCATCCATACATGCACTATTGATGACCACTAGCCCCAATAGTGGAACATTACAGTCAAGAACACTTGCTCCTTAAAAAGCGTATACTCGTTCTATGCTATGGATAAGACGAGGCTCTTCACAATACTCCCAAACCTTCTCTAAGCCTAAGCCTAGCCAAAATCTTGGCTCCCAAAAGCCCCTTCTATGAGTTATGAGGTTCTATTTATAACAAAGGGTGGGGTGACCCTTGACATTCCCATTTGTGACTCTTTGACTACCCTCATGACTCTTCAACTTATTTACAAGTAACTCATTACATAACATGATGACCTTTCACATTCCACTAATGACACTTGGAATTTCACTTACAACATATTTACAAATAGTAATACATTTTCCACATGTACCCATGTGAGATAAAATAGGCTAGAGATAGCCTAACAAGAAAAAACTCTAAGATTCCAAAATTTGGGGAAATACCAACTCGACAAAATCCACTTGGTGCTTCTTAGTCACATATGGATTCCAAGCTTTGTACTGTATAATAATGTCTCCAAACTGTTTGATGGTGTCTTTCTGAAAGAGGAATCTTGCCTCCATGGCATCCAGGTATATGGTATTGGAACACTTACCCAACTCATTCTGAAGCATGTGTAATATGGTATTGACCTTAACAATACCATTGATGTACTTCTGCATGTTGTGTGCATTTAGCTTCAAGTCTTCCCTAGTGGCCTTTTGTCCTAGCTGCTCCATGTACTCATTGATATCTAGCCAGACTTGGTTCTTGGGTCTAGCATCAGTGAGGGAACCGATTGATGGGATCATGTGCTTTCTCACCATGACATCCAAAATAATGTATAACCACACATGTGAGGCTTGTATGCTACTGATGAACAAAGCGAGTTGCTCATAATTATGGATCAACATTTGGACCTTTTCTTTCTCCAGCTTTGCCTATTGATTCATATTCTTTACTAAGTCAAGCGGGGCCTCTTTGTACCACATTTTCCACTCTTGTACATGGGCAATGGCAGCATGTATGTTCTTGAGAGTTTGAACAAACTCTTTGCTTCGCTGCTCTAGGACATTCACATGGACAAATGCTTTATGCATGGTGACAAATCCATCATAGAGCTTCCGCATGGTACCCTCAAGTGTTGATACTTCCACAAGTATTGATGTGCTCATTTCCCCCAATGTGGAAATTTCATTCTGCATTGATGCTCGGAGTTGCTTTGCCTCTTACCTGGAAGCCTACAAGTTCTTTTCCAGTTGTTCATTCTCAGTTGTTAGGTACTTGACATTTGAGCTTGTTGCTCCTACATAAGCCAAGCTAGCGTCTGCAAGGGAAATTTGATGCTTCCTTGTGTCTAACACTATCACCCTTTCCTTGATGAATGTAGGTGACACGTGATCATCCGAAAAGTTCTTCCTCTGTGCCTGTAAAATCTTCTTTAGCAACTGGTCAAATGATAGATTTTACACATCCATGACCAGATCATCATTAAGGATAAATCCTTCTCCTTTCTCACTCAGGGCTGGTTCTGACACTGAAGGTGCTAGAGACTGAGAGATGACCTATGGTACTCTCAGCATCAGGTCAATGTCTTAATTTTGTGGCTCCTATTCCATCTCAATGTATGTAACTTCAATCAGTTGCTCAATATACTAAGCAAGATCTTGGTCCTGCATCTATTCACCCTCTTCCTTAGCTACTGGCTATTCCAACTTATCAACCTATATGGGCATTTTTTTTCTCTTTCATCGTGCCTTACCTTTGTTCCTCTTCCTAATTTTTTTTCTCTTCTCTTTATCTCCTCCTCATCTCCTGTTCTTCCTTCAACTTCTTCTTTGCCTCTTGTAGCTTCAGTTATGCTTCTTGCAGCCTCTACTTTTCTCTCTTCCTTCACGTTGCTCTCTTCATCTTTTGCTCCCTATTTTCTTTCACTGCCAAAGTTGCCTTCTCCAAGATAGGATCTTCTTTCATAGCTTTTGTCTCCCTCTAGGTTCTCAGCACTTTTCCTCTTTCCCTTGTCCTACACTGGATTGTGGCCTATTGCTATTTTTGTTGTTGCTTCCTAGGTTTTTTTTGTCTATAGAGTAGCCTTCCAAGTTTTTGATATACTAACCAACTCATGGAGTTTGGAGGAATTGTAACAGTACCTCCAAGGGTCCTCCTCTAGCCAATGACATGTCTTGTGGATCCATGGAAAGTACACTCTCACACAGTGGTCCTTGCAAATACCATGGGGATCATACAGATTAAATTCTCTGGTGCTAAACTCAAATTTCACTATATCCTTAACCTTGAAATATACATCCTTCAAGCCCTTAATCTCGTATAATCTGATCCTCAAAGGAAGAGTGGGCCATGGTGTTTTCTTATTCCTTTGCAGTCCTGCTCACAACATTGTAGAGAGGTGATATGAAACTTCTTGCATGATCGGCTTTTCAATGGCATACCTTGGTAGGAGATGCAAAGGCTTCTCTCTGCCAAACACTTTGATGAAGGTGCCACCTGGTGAGGCATACCAATATGCAATGTTTACTATCACCTCCATTGCTTCTCGGGACATGCAAGGTGGATCTTGCTCAAAGATAAGCTTGTACAATGAGATGATAAAATGGTCAGTTAGCCTTTCCATCACTCGATAGCTACAGTTGGAAAGAAACTTGCAATAGATGTTGGTGACAATCTCTTTTGGTGTCCATGTCCACCTCATGCTAGGTAACTCTTGCTGGGTACAGATTACATCCAATAAGTATGCAGACATGTAAAACATTTCTTGCTCATTCTTGGGTGGATTCCAAGCATTAGTCACATGGATCTTCAACTGATGAGCCAACAAATATGACCAGTTGAATGGATTCCCATCACTCACCAACTAGTCCAATACGACTACCCACCCTTCAGGAAAGGTTTCTGTGTTCTCTTGGCCATATATTTTGTAGGAAAAGATGATCAAGAATTGATAAGCCTTCCTGAGGGAATCTTTCTTGTAAACATGAGTGGGTGTCTATATAAACTTTGATGGCTCTTTCACCCAATGCTTGATGATATCTCTAGTGTTCACAAAGCTATGGGTGGCATAGAAAAGTGGGTCCATGCACTTCACTGGCTCGGGTAAATGATACATCTGCTAAAATTTCTCTTCCCAGAAAATGGAAAGCTCTTTCTTGCTAGAACTGATCAGTGTCATAGTCTGTCCATATGTGTGTGAGACAATCCAGCTGATAATGTCCGCACATGGGAAGACAAGGTACCTGCATGAAACCTTGTATAAGCCTGACTGCTGAATACTAAGATAAACCTGCCAATCCTCTAAGCCTTCCTTGAAATTCTCTGCAAAATTATCTTTGATTTGCATCCATGTCAGTGTCGAACCCTTCTCAATGAAAATTTGACTATCTACATACACTGTTAGATCAATAGATAGTTTCTCAACCACTTCCCCATTATTTCTCTCAACAGTTTCATTTGATGTAGCTCTCTTGGATGCAATTTTAACTGTAACTGTTAGAGATATTCTCAACCACTGTTGTACCTATGGGGCAAAGAGGACACTCATGGAAAGAAAATGTCAGCTTAAAAATAAAAGCAACTTCAAGATAAGATCAATCAACAAGTCGAGCTCATGATGGAAAGGATTGCACAATTCTAGCTAACATAGATCACTACCTAACTATGGGAATTATGCACTGTGCAGTCCCAACAGTCAGTCATGAAGCTTGATGAATGGAACTGTGTAATACATAGTTTAGTGTGCCAAGGTTGGGAGAAAATATGCATTATTCAGTCTCAGTGGCTAAGATGGTAGGCTGGCTCCTAGAACTATGCATTGTATTGTTGGATCCAGCCCAGGACAGGCTCTGTGCAATTCCATAAGCCAAGGCAGAGGCCTTGAGCTCCCAGACTATGTAGTGTATGCAGTCGAGTGTGAGATTCGGTCAACAAGACATAGATCTGCCCACGGGGAGTGTGAAAATCAAGCATATCTGAAGAATGGTGTGATGTTGAGTGAAAATTTGACTAACTATTAATGCATGCATGTGAAACAAGTGCAGGAATCAATCAAATTGAAGGAAAACAAAGCATGTGAAGAGAGTCGTTGTAGTGACGACTATTGGTGCAAAAATAGGGTAACACATGTGAAACTTTGGAAAGGAAATATAGAACTTGAAACAACACTTATACAAGCTAAAAAATGTTAAAACACCAATATTGATTCAAGGAAAAAAGTGAAACAACACTCTCATAAGATTAACAACAAAAAGCAATAGAAAAAGTGGCAAAAGACTAAAAAAGCGAAACTTAGTCAAAAAAGCAATGACGATTGCAATGAAGGTTCCTTGATCTCCTCAAGAATTTTAGAGCTCCAAGATCGAGCGTGAAAATGATATCTATCAGCTTCGATTAAATATATTTGGTCAAGTTAGGGTTTATGATGCAAATACCAAAAATTAAGGAAAAAGCGACACTTGGTGGTGATTTCCAAAATAACTCAAGTACCTCCTTTAGGTTGCTAAAAATAGATCCCTATTTTTTAGGGATGTCTTTTTTTTTGTCTTTTTCATTTTGGGGAAAACTACCATGCATTTCCCAGAAATATTACACAGTTATGGGAGAGACCAGACAACTCTCTGGTTCATGCACTGAGCAGTTTCTGAGCACAATGGGTTTTGTGCAATTTCTAGGTTGAGTGGCTCTAGGCTGCCTCTCATTTCTGCGTAATTTTCCAGCTCAAGGCTGGCTGCCATCCATTACTACGCATTTCCTGAGATGAAGGCTCACTGGCAATCAAGACTGCGCAATTCCCAAGAGCAAGGCCAGGTTAACTCAAGATTTGTGCGGTTCTCTAAGGCAAGCCCGAAACTGTCAAAGGACCAAGTCAAGAGATCGACTTGTGGGTTAGAAAATGAACTAAGTGAGAAAACAGAAGCCAAGATGAAAATAATAAAGCTCATTAAAAAAATAATTACCTGGATTAGTGCAAGATAAGTTGCTATGGTTTAGAAGGGAGGCACCAAAATCGAAGCATAGGAAAAATTTTGGAAGGTGGTTGTAGCCACTAAAACATTTGCGACACACTGGTAGAACTCTATCTCTCTGTATGGACCTTGTATTTTTCAAAGCAAGCCTAACCCTTTCGGAAGTATTGTTCATTTCTTCTATTATCATAACTTCTTCACTTAGCTTGAGTTAAAGATGTGGTCCCTACCATCTCGTTATCGAAAGCACACATACCAAGGCAAGTCAAACTGAGTTTTTTCAATTGGGGATGAGGGTTATGTATATGCACAATTAAAATAGACTATCAGAGTTTTAGTTTCATCTCTGGTTTAGCTCCGCTACCAGCAGGCCTGGATAGTACCCCGTTAGAATCACTTTAGGAACACAACCATTGCTCCACAACTAGCAAGCCTGAACAATACCTCACAGAGTTACTTGCTTCACCTCTCTTTGCAGGAATCCTTTCTCTTCTTTCACCCTTTATTTTATTTTTTCATTTTTTCATTTTCATTGAACTGTGCATAGGAACTTATTTATTTCATGAGGTAAAAGTGGGATCCTCACTTATTGAGAGTAGAAGAGGTTGTCCCTTCTGTTACACAAAAATATCATCACCATGATTATGTACAGTTAGTATGGGTCTATCGTCACTTGTACTGTCCTCCTGAGCAAGTCTAGCACCTCAGCTCTTCAAATCAAGCTTTGGAAATGGGAGAAAGACATTAAAAATCAATGTAACTCTGGTTCTGCACTTTCTCTCATGGTCACCTGCAGTCCCGCACCTTCTGTGTACAAAAGCTGCGTACCTACCTGCTCTGTCCCTAACGGTGTAGGTGCGAACCCCTGTGAAAGTCAAAAGGCACAAGTTTTATCTTAAAAAACTCACTTTGGGTTAATTCTAGAGTTTTCTAGAAGGAATTTTGACGTGGATTGTTCGCTCTGAGGTGGTTCATGCATCCCAAAATAGAAGGAGCTAATCCCTTGACTAAAGGAGCTATCCCTTTGAAGGAGGGATTTATCCCTTTGAAGGAGGACCTAGTAACTTCCCTCCATTGCACTATAAATACATGCATTGGGGTGAGGACTAGAGAGGTTAGAAGCTGAACATTTTGAGGGTAAATGCTGGTGAAATTAAGACTTCCTATTTGAGCTTAAGAGGAGAGATTACATACCTTTTTGACTTCATTGGGGAGTGAGTGAAACTTGTCAAAGTAGAGGAGACTTCTTGTTGGATCCTGGGAGGAGCTTGTACAGCGTCAAGGCAAAGGTTGTAAAGTTCTTCTTCTTTTGAATTAATACAATCAAACTCATTTTTCTCAACAAGTATCTTATGTTATTTGTTTCATGGACTCCTTGACTTTCATGTTAAATATGTTTTATGCAATTGGCTTTTCAGGTGCTATTTAATTTGTTTGCCTTGTTTGTGTTTGCAGATTCGCGAAAAGGAGCTCATTTGGATCAAAGGAGCGAGGGCATCCACAAGCTTGTGTTGGACCAAAGGTAGGCCCTAAAAACACTTGTTTGCTGTTGTTTATTAAAGCATATTTAGAGAAAGATAGTGTCTGGTTGGTTTGCTTGTCATTAGGTCTTCTTTAGATTCTAGGAAGGTCTAGGCCTACTGCGCCTCGTACTCCATCTCAAACGACTGCTACAACTGCCGCAACATCTGTTCAATCTACCCCACCTACTTCTGGAGTATCGACAGCTCCGGTTTCTACTATTCCTGTATCTACTCCTCAGACATCTTTACCACTGTCTGGATCCATGATTCAAACTACGGTTCAGATGCCTGTAGGACAACCTGGTTTAAGTACGGTTGTCACAAGTCAACCACAATTCACCTATCAACCGTACCAGGGACAGTACCAATTCGGTCCTACTGTCCAACAGCCAGTTTATCAGTATCAATCGTATCCTGGGTACACTTATCAACAACCTCAACAACCCCAGTACAGTCCGGTTAATCCTGGTTTTCCGAGAGGATACAATATCCCGAAAGCGTTTCCTATTCCTAGTTATCCCGGATATCCTCCTCCTAGGGCTGGTCTCATGACCCAGAGTTTTAGGGATCCTAATCGGCAGTTACCGTGTATCGCAACTTTGGACTTATCAGACTTGTCGCACCTAACGAACGATCTGATTAATTATCTTCCGTTTTGGCCGCCAATGCCGAATAAGTTGCCCAGTGACATTCCCAAGTTCGAAGGTAAATTAGGAGAGGACCTGTCGAACCATGTGATGACTTACCACCTCTGGTGTGCATCTAACTCCATCACAGATGCTTCGATCCATCTTAGACTTTTCCAGCGCACTCTAATTGGTCTCGCGACCAAGTGGTACATTGAGTTATCGCGAGGCACTTTTTATAATTTTAGTCAGTTAGCTACCTCGTTTTTAACTCATTTCCAGTTGCCAGTCTGATATGACAATGGCACGGAATTGTTAACTTCGCTAAAATAGTCGACATCCACGTACATTTCAGATCATATTCATGAGTGGAGACGTCGACGTCGTTTAGTGAAGGTATTTATTCCGGATCAAATCTTGGCCGAGTGGTTTGTAAAATCTTTGTTGCCAAAGATCACTGAAGATGTTGCTAAAGCCGGAGTGGTTACTGAGGAGCAAGTCATTGCTCAAGCACAATACCTTGACTTGGTTTATACTCAGTCAGGTACGTTACACGAAAAGATCCCCGATCTTCCCAAGTTAAATCAAATCGCTACAACTCCTTCGGGATCTCATGCCGCTGACGGTATGATTGGCACACTTAACACTAAAAGTAAGAAGAAATCCTCCAAGAATTCTTCTCCTATTATAACCTTGCCTGATTCCCCAACAGGAGATTCTTCTGCAGAGATTTCCGCCGATATTCACGTTGTAGAGTCATCTACATCTAAATCAAAATTCGGTGGGAAGAAGAAAGGAAAGAAGAAGAATAAAACGGACAAAATTTCAAAGGAGAAACCTGAAAAGGCAGAATCCAATGATGAAAAGCGCAAACCTCATTATCATTGTCTCATTTGTGACGAAGAACATTTTACAAGAGACTGCCCTCATCGTGCAGAGGTTGCGAAGATCGTCAAAGGTTCCCAAACTCCTGCTGTTTTGAAGGATCCATTTCCAAGTCAAGATAGCAAGATGATAGGTTCTTCCTCGAGTGCCAATGAAGAACCCATATTGATGATGTCCCATGTAAGGATTGCGACTCGATCGCAAGATTATGGCAGTAAAAGTCCTGTTGATGGTAAAGAAGCAGAATCTTCTCATTCTAATCCATCAACCTCAGCTCCCGGTTCCGATCCACTACAAATCGAGAAACCTAATCCAGACTTGGTAATCAAACCGCCCGCTAAGGGTATACTTCGAAAGTCAGCTTTCAATCCACATGCGAGAGTGGCTCAGAACTATAACATTGTTGAGGATTTAACTGTTTCACCCTCAGCAATGTCGGCTTTGGAAGTGCTGCAATCATGTCCAACACAACGTAAATTACTTTTGTCGGCTATAGGAGCTGTTGACGTTCAGGACCTGAACCTAATAATTTTCGATCTAGAAAATAGTACACCGCGTCTCCCTCATCAAATGGCTTTCCAGATCCCAGTGATAGTAAAAAACAGGCCTATTCATCGGATTGTAATTGATGAAGGAGCCTCAACGTGTATTATGTCGATACAATGTTGGAGATCGCTTGGTTCTCCTTCACTAAATCAATCCCCGACAATTCTTAAGGCCTTTTATGGCCGTGGGTTTCATCCTTTCGGCATTCTATAGGATTTGCCTATAGGGGTTGAAGGAAAAACTGTTAGTCTAGATGTGGAGGTGGTTGATGCCCCTCTAGACTACAACCTTCTCTTGGGTCGAAGTTGGTCTTACGCTATGACAACAGTCGTTTCATCGGTCTTTCGAGTAATAAAGTTTCCACATAATGGAAAGATCGTAACAATAGACCAGCTAGCTTACTTTTCATCCGACCCAGCCTCTTCGGAGAGTATTCAGCATGTTGGTAAAACGACTATCCCATATAAGGATGTTGGAGTAGGATTAGTTAAAGATGCCATTTACTGGGAACTTTTCCTTTTTCTCAACTATTCATATGATTACATCAGACACCATTATTTATGATGATCCTTGGATCATCCCTTCTGAATCTGAGATAGACTCATTTGGTAATTCCATGCCTTTGAGTCCATATGAAATTGCATATGAAGCCGTGCAGTCTTTTGCCGACCTGGGTTCAACCGAAATTGACTTAATGAATGTAGTCCGTGAGGAATCACTTTTCACATCAACCTCGGATTTAACTACGTTTTCTAAACTTGTTCACTCTGATGAGCAAAATCGTGAAATCCTATGTGTAGATGATTTACCATGGGAAGATCTCCATCACCGATCTTCGTTTTTACCTGAGGATGATCGCTTTGAAAATGATTTCTCATCAATTTTTACAACTGATAATGTCAAGGAATCTCAGAATCCAATGAAACATCCTGATTCAGAGTTAAATTTGGGAAAAATCTCTCGAACTATTCCTATTGACATTTCGGTTAAGCCTGGAATTGTTGAAAACATTCATATAGGTGCCTCGTGTACAGATGACAAAATTCAATTATATAAGGCCCTATTTCAAGAATTCCACGACGTGTTTGCCTGGTCCTATGAGGAAATGTCAGGAATTGATCCCGTGATTGTTGCTCATGAGATGAAGACTTACCCTGACGCTAAACCCGTCTGGCAACGTTTGCGTCAGATTCACCCATGAAAAGTTGCTGCAATTAAAGCAGAAGTTGAAAAGCTGTTGAAAGTAGGTTTCATTTATCTGATCCCGTTAACGGATTGGGTATCGAATATTGTTCCGGTTAACAAAAAGCAGGGAACAACAAGAATATGCATCGATTATAGGGAAATTAATTGAGCCTGTCCAAAGGACAATTACCCAACTCCCTATATCGATCAAATCATTGATGATTGTGTTGGCAACGAAATATTTTCCTTTATGGACGGTTTTTCCGGATACAATCAAATCAACATTCTACCTACCGATCAACCAAAAACGGCTTTCATTTGTCCATGGGGGACATTTTCTTATTGCATATTGCCTTTTGGGCTTAAGAATGCCGGAGCAACTTTTCAAAGGGCGATGTCTTATGCGTTTCATGACATCAAACACATTGTGCAACCGTATCTCGATGATTTGCCTGCTCATTCATTACATCGAGCTGATCACCTCGTCCATTTACGAGCAATCTTTATGAGGTGTAGGAATTATCGTATTCGGTTGAACCCACACAAATGTGTCTTCTGTATAGAAATGGGTTGATTGCTGGGATTTGTAGCTTCGAAAGCTAGCATTCGCGTTGATCCCTCGAAAGTCGAAGCCATCATCAATTTGCCTCCTCCTTCGAGTCTTCGCCAACTCCAAAGTTTGCAGGGGAAAGCAAACTTTTTACGACGATTCATTCCTAACTACGCCGAGGTTACAAAGGGTTTTACCCGGTTGTTGAAACAGAACACTCAATTCTCTTGGGATGAGATAGCTCAGAAATCTTTTGATGCACTCAAACACACGTTGACCCATGCACCGTTGTTGCATCCTCCCAACTACAACCAGGATTACTTCTTGTATCTCGCCGCCTCCCATTCCACCATTGGAATGGTCTTAGTTCAGGAAGATGAATTCGGAACGGAACATGTGATATATTACCTTAGTCGAACGTTAAATCCAACTGAGCTAAAATACTCACATGTGGAGAAATTGGCATTGGCAGCCGTTCAAGCTGTCCAACATTTTCGTCACTACATTTTACTACGTAAAACTACGGTAATCTCGGATTGCAACCCTATGATCTACATTTTGACTAAACAATTGCTAGGGGGAAAGTACTCTAAATGGATCGTTATCCTGCAGGAGTTCGACTTGGAGTTTGAGAAATCTAAGTCTAAGAAATCTTTAGTTTTTGCGGAGTTAATGTGTGACTTCCCGCGTGCTGACACGGAAACTGTGTCAGAGGAGCCCATTGCGGATGAATCTTTGTTTCTAATCAGCACTTTAGATCTGTGGTATGGGGATATCATCGTCTATCTCCAAACCCAATCCTTTCGGCCAGAAACTTCAAGGTTGGAACGTCGGAAAATTCGATTCCAGTCCCAACAATTCAAAATTATTGGAGATACTCTTTATCGCCGTGGGGCGGACTCTATTTTTCGACGTTGCTTAACTCACGAAGAAGCTGAAAGGGTTCTAAATGACTGTCACTCTGGAGCGTGTGGCGGTCATATGTCTGGGTATGCCACAGCCCAAAAGATATTGCGCGCTGGCTATTTTTGGCCGTCCTTGTTTAAAGATTGTATTACGGCGGTCCGAAAATGCCACAACTCAGAAAGTTCGCAGATTTTTGATCGTAAGATGCGCGCTCCACCTGCTCCTCTCCACCCTATAATTGCCGCTGGTCCTTTTTCCAAATGGGGTATCGATTTTATTACATGTAATCCTCACTCGGCCGGGGGCATGCGTATATCATCCTTGCGGTAGATTATTTTACTAAGTGGGCAGAGGCGATGAATACATTCGAGGCAGACGGCAAAACAGTTGCAATTTTCGTGTTCAATCATATAATTGCTAGGTTTGGTGTCCCACAAGCGATAATCACTGATCATGGGAGTCATTTTCGAAACGTTATGATGACCGAACTTACAGGCCAGCTTGCTTTACGTCACGATAGTTCAACCCCTTATTATCCACAAGCGAATGGTTTGGTTGAATCCATCAACAAAGTTTTAGTTATCATGATCCGACGAATCATTGGGATTCATCGGTCGAATTGGCACAACATGCTATTTTCAGCACTTTGGGCGTACCGAACCTCAGTAAAAACATCAACAGGGTTCACTCCTTTCCAACTAGTCTATGGTTTGGAAGCCGTGTTACCCATTGAATGCGAAATCCCGTCATTGCAAATGGCCATCGAGTTACTTCCAGCCACTTCCGAAGAGGAAAAGCGTTTGTTATACTTGGCTCAATTAGATGAGAATCGATGTGATGCTGCATTGGCGATCGAGACTCACGCAAAACGAATGAAAGCTCAGTATGATCGAAATGTGACCCCTCGAAATTTTTCGGAAGGGGATCTAGTCTTAGTTTATGATCAAGCTAATGATAAATTAGGCGCTGGAAAATTCACTCCTATGTGGAATGGTCCCTATGTTGTCAAGCGAAAGCTAGCCAAAGGGGCTTATGAATTGGTAGACTTTGATGGGGACTCTTTGGGTAAACCCAGAAATGGCCTTTACTTGAAGAGGTATTATGCTTAAAAGAATGGGGTATGGAGATTTTTAGTTAGGATAGTTTTTCTTTCTAGCTGGTGTGTTTTAGTTTAAAAAGTGTGCTTAGCTTAGAGAGTGTTTTTCCGTCATTATTCCTGCTTATCTTGATTTTACTCTTGATATTGCAGATGTCGATGCCTCTCCAAACATACATTGGATTTGGTAATGGTGCTTGTCGTAATACACAGAACATCTCTTCCGCAGCTTGGGTTATCTATTCGCCCCCTAACGAGTTAGTTTCTATGCATGGGGTAAGCCTCGGTCAAACAACAAACAACATTGCAGAGTACAGTGCAGTGATTGAGTTATTGTCTTAATCTATTTCATTTGGGATTCGGATTTTGATAGTGAGGTTAGATTCTGAACTCGTTGTATTACAACTTAATAGAGTGTATGCCATTAGAAATCTAGTGTTATTAAGATTATTTTTGAGAGTGCGTCTCTTGGAACGTGAGTTTGATTACATTGAATATCAGCATATTCCAAGGTCTTGAAATACATTAGCAGATGCAATTGCTTCTCGAATGTTAAATAGACATTTGCAATAATCATACATGTAAATTTAAAACCATTCCATAACATGATTTACAAGATAAGCCGGTAATAGTGATATATATATATAGGAATGTGTCAAAAAATACATCGTCCTCGATCATAGGTTGAAAAACACCTTATGATTGGCAAAAATGATAAGTACAAAAAAAAAAATGTCACATGTGCCCACAATAGGTGATCATCCTATCACTGGTGATGATCTCTATAAGAAACCACTGCACGGGCCACCTTGCAAAGGAACCTCCTAAAAGGTCCCGGGACTCCAATCACGTAGCGCTGAAGTCGACGAGGAATGTCGTCTATAGTGGTCTCAGGAATATCTCCTGTCAAGCACTCGAGATGACCCTCCAACTCGGCCAAAACCTCTGCTGATTAGTCCTATGGGGCTGGTGCGGGTGCAACTGGTTGCCTCCTCTCGAAAGGCCGGAGAGCGGCTAGTCGCTGTGGACCCACATCTGCATTTGAAATTTTCACTATCAATTTTGAGACGATGGAAAAATAAAAAAAATTAAAATAGGAAAAGTTCAAAAGGATTTTACCTAACTCATCCCACTGCTCTCCTGGTGGAAGAGCCATGTTTGGGTCACCACGAAAATCTATCCCAGCGTAAGGGAAGTCCTGAATGGAAAAGACCTGGTTTTCCAACCATTGGAAATACTCAGGTTTGAACCTAGCAACTTCTGTCCTCTCGTTCGGGTGACGGGCCATGACTGTGACCCATCGCATCAGTTTGGGCTCTCGAGTAAGCCCAGCTCCAACAGTAAGGTGCTATGGGATCAGCATAGGAACCCTCTCCAGGCCAAAACTCACGACCAAAGCCCCATAACCAAAGGTCTTTAGTCGTCCGCTCTTAGCCCTGGTCAGTTGGCCTTTCACATTGGCCAGCACAGCATTGCACCAGTTGGAGATGGTGCCTCGAAAGCAATCAACTGCCATACGCATCTGGGATCCGGTGGCAATATGTAATGCGGCAGCTCCGCAAAGTCTGGTGACAGTAAACGCAATCGCCATGAGTTCAGGATGGGATATGGTCTTTATGTCTATCCCTTTGTCTCTAGCCTAGTTGTTGCAGTACTCTAGCCGCAGGCTATCGACAGACTGGCCACCTGGCCTAGTCCCGTGCAGAGTCAAGTCTTTGCCTCTCTTAGGAAAACTAGTCAAGAAATAAATGTCCGCCGGCTCGATTTCAAGCTGGTGGCCGCCAATGAAAAAGCACTGGTCCTGTATGCTCCATCTGTCAACCAGCCACTGTAAGAAATCCACCTGAGCCCTCATGCCAGGAATGGTCCAGAATTTGTATAGTTCGCACGCCCTCAAAGCATCAAGTGAAGGCTGATGATTCCATGCAGCAGCATCCACGTCCTCATGCTCTCGTTCACACCAATCTAGCATGATGTACTCTCTGCATCAAGTATAAAGATTAATTAAATTGCTAGAAAATATTTTGATTGGTCCATTTTTTAGAATTTTTGGGTTCAAAACCCTTGCGGCGGGGTACGCACCCTCCGAGTTAGACACAGTGCGTGGGTCCGCACTTTGTCTACATGGAAGGTGTGGACCCCGAGCTTTTTCTCGATGGAGAAAAAGTCGGGGTCCATGGGTCCGCAATGGTAAACCCGCGGACCCCCGCGCGCGGGTTTTGCACCTAAAAACCCTCCCAAAAAATGAAATGAAGGACTAAAACAAAAAACTAAACGGTTGAAAATGAAGAGTAGGATGATGTGGATTACCTGGAGAAGACGACGCTCGATTCCGATGGTTGGATTTTCCACAATCTTCACGGGAAGTTTTCTAAGCAAAAGCACTATTTTCTCACCCAAACTCAAACGGTAAAAATGAATCGACAAAGGCCCTTTTTATAAGTTTTTGAGTAAATAAATCGCAAATTTGTTTATGTTTCATTTTGAAAAGGTATTTTGCGACGCTTTTATCTATTTCAAACAGGTATGAGTAATGTTTGTGTTTTTGTACAGAATAAAGGATTATTCAGGCGAAATCTATCATTTTCGACAAAAAAACATGTAGAGTCATCCTTAAGCTCTTTTCTGACTCCTAAAACATGAAAAGATTGCCGAGTGTTTCTTTTAAACTCGTTAAAACGGAATTAAAAGACGGTCCACTTACAGCTCTTTTCCGACCGTAAAAAAATGAAAAGATTGCCGGATTTTTGTCGTTTCGAATTCGATATTGGTTATAAAACGACGTGCCATTGATCGCCTTTTTACTTTTTCGGGTCAAGGGCACTAATAATGAAAAGTACTCCTTGGTCGTAAAAGATCAAGCGGTTCTCTCAAGTATTATTTTATACTTCTTCGGGCTTGGGAGACACAAATTTACGAAAAAGGTCAACCCTGGAGTCTTCTTAAGTTTTTTCAGACTCTCTAAAATTGAAAAACGCCGAGTTTCTCCTATACTGGACTCGTTAAAATTTCACAGTAAAGGACCTGTTCAATTACAAACATGAACGAACCACTCCTTCTTAGGGTTCGAATTTAAACTAAGTTGGACTCATCCGAAGGATGAGCTTATAATCAAGCAAATGCTATCCTTCTCAAACTTGTCAAAAATAAAGAGGTACTTGCCAGAAATGGTGGGGGAAAAGAGAGAAAAATGAGTCTGTTTGTCATACTTTGTAACCACTCTTGAACACGACACTTTTATTCACCTGGCTTGGAAAATCCTTTGCCTAACAGTTGATCAAACCACATTGAAAGTCTTCAGCCGGTTTCTGGGTATTAACTTTGGGTCAATTGTCACCAAGCCATCTGTTGTGTCGTTATGTGTTCAAGAGGTCACTGCCAATAAGCCATTCATCTGCAAAATATCTGTCATCCATCTTGACCATCGCTGAGTCAGTCCTTGCAACTAAATTTCTTCAACTTGATCTATGATTTCGTGTTGTGGGCTTGCCTATGACGGACCACTTTCTATCGACATCAACTCATTATCTAGAAAGATGATCTAGGAATCGTCAATACCTTGAGATCTGCATGCCTCAATGTCAGGTTTCTCGCCTTTGACGACAGTTTACATCATTGACTTTTGATCAAAGGATTCCGTGATATGTTCGACATCAACACATTTATTCACATCTCATGGATTGTACTGGGTACTTTGAGAGCCATTGACATCACTGGTGGTTTCTCTCACACTTGTTAACAGTTTACATCATTGACTGGTAATCAAGTGGTTTTTACCATGTTCGACATCAACACATTTATTCACATGGATAGAATCGTACTATTTCGGGAAGTAGAAATGAAGACCCTGGATCTAGTTTCCACCATCCAGGTTGCGAAGAATTTTGTATTCATTATATTGTGGACTATTCATAAACAGATGGCTGCGTCCATACTGTGTTCACATGAGTCTATACTTGTGATGTGTTACAAGATCATTCCTATATCAGAGCAATAGATAGTTTTCTAGTTAGTTTTGATCTGAGCATGGGAATGCCTACCTCAGCGATGATATGATCTCATATATATATATATCTTGCATTGAATGTTTTTACAAGTTCCGACTGGGCTCTCCACAAGATGATCCTCGAAATGATAAAGTACTTCACTCTTCCTATATGATAAATGAAATCCTCATCTACTACAGACTTCGCACTTTTAGGGGCATTCTGTCACACAAAAATATCGTCACCATGATTATTTACAGTCAGTATGGGTCTATCATCACTTGTACTGCCCTCCTGAGCAAGTCTAGCACCTCAGCTCTTCAAATCAAGATTTGGAAATGGGAGAAAGACATTAAAAATCAATGTAACTCTGGTTCCGCACTTTCTCTCATGGTCACCTGCGGTCCCGCACCTTCTGTGTACAAAATCTGCGTACCTACCTGCTCTGTCCCTAATGGTGTAGGTGCGGACCCCTGTGAAAGTCAAAAGGCGCAAGTTTTATCTTAAAAAACTCACTTTGCGTTAATTCTAGAGTTTTCTAGAAGGAATTTTGACGTGGATTGTTCACTCTGAGGTGGTTCATGCATCCCAATAGAGAAGGAGCTAATCCCTTGACTAAAAGAGCTATCCCTTTGAAGGAGGGCTTTATCCCTTTGAAGGAGGACCTAGTAACTTCCCTCCATTGCACTATAAATACAGGCATTGGGATGAGGACTAGAGAGGTTAGAAGCTGAACATTTTGAGGGTAGATGTTGGTGAAATTAAGACTTCCTAGTTGAGCTTAAGAGGAGAGATTACATACCTTTTTGGCTTCATTGGGGAGTGAGTGAAACTTGTCAAAGTAGAGGAGACTTCTTGTTGGATCCTGGGAGGAGCTTGTACAGCGTCAAGGCAAAGGTTGTAAATTTCTTCTTCTTTTGAATTAATACAATCAAACTCATTTTTTATCAACAAGTATCTTATGTTATTTATTTCATGGACTCCTTGACTTTCATGTTAAATATGTTTTATGCAATTGGCTTTTCAGGTGCTATTTGATTTGTTTGCCTTGTTTGTGTTTGCAGATTCGTGAAAAGGAGCTCATTTGGATCAAAGGAGCGAGGGTATCCACAAGCTTGCGTTGGACCAAAGGTAGGCCCTAAAAACACTTGTTTGTTATTGTTTATTAAAGCATATTTAGAGAAAGATAGTGTCTGGTTGGTTTGCTTGTCATTAGGTCTTCTTTAGATTCTAGGAAGGTCTATCTTGTCCGCAAGATAGACTTATTCCGTGCGACACCTTCTGAGAATGATATTTATATATACCTTTGACATACTTGTTAAGGCTTTCTCCCTCTCCTTACTCTACTTGACTGAGTTGACAAGGGTTAATTGAAAATAGAAAACCGGTTAGAGTAGGCGATACTAGTTAAGAGTGCAAGCATTGTGATTTCACCATGAATCTCTCTGAAAGGAACACATTTTCCATCATCGTATCATCGACTAGAAGAAATGAAACATTCACATAAGGAGAGGGAATAGACAGATATCCAAGTGTTGATAGTCGTACAAGTTCTTCTTGGATATCACCCTACTTTTCTAAGAAGCTAAACACGGTTTCATGCAGAAACTAACTTACATGAGCCAAAAAAAAGGAAAGAAGAAAGACAAAGAAAATCAAAGTAAGCAAATAAGGAAACAAACAAGAAAATAAAACACTACTCCTACTCCTATCCTAAGAAAAGTCTAGACCAACTCACGTAAAGTGATACTTCTAATGCAGCCATCAGTGCATTGGTTGGCCCATTTGGGAGAGAGCATGATCGATAGGAAAGATATGAAAGAAAACCAATAGACAACAAAGATAAAACAATGTAAACCAATATGTTCGAAGCTTAAAAGCATGCACAGAAAAGAAAAAACTAAAAGCACATGAAAGGAACTCTGCGGATGTATCAGGGTGTCCTATCACATTGCGCGTGGAAGAAAAGCATGTACACACCTTCGAATTTGAAAAATGAAAAAACATAAAGGACAAAGAAAACTTTCATTTTGTTATACTACTTGCTATGTATGACTCCTCCAATGCATGAGCAATAGGATCATGTGATTCCGCTGGAGGATGCGAAAATGGTAAGATATATTGATTTTCAATGTGAATAACTGATTGATGAGGAGACTGGAAAGCTTCAACAGATTTATGATCAAAAGTGGAATTAAAATCAAGGCTATGAGAACCTGACATAACCATAAGCTTGGGGTGAAGTGCCTCAAAAACTTGAGGAGTTTCCAACTGATCAAAAGATGGATCATCAATGACCGGTGGCCTACAAAGATCAACAATAGAAAAATCAAAATCGTGATTAAATGAATGAATGAAAAGATCACGACAACCATGATTAGAAAGTTCAAGATGATGGAAAAAAAAATCCTCATGATCTGACAAATCATATAGAGGGGATGAAGAAAAACGAGAACTTTCACCCTCTATGTTTTTGAAAAGGTAAGAGAATAGATTAGGAGGATCAGGGAAAATAGATTTGTCATCTTCGTAATCCAATGAAAAGTTGGCATTCCACGTGTTTTGGGAATGATATGAAATATAAACATCTGGAAATGAATTTTCATAAGATGGAGCAAAAATGGAAGAGTCGTGGAAGATGTTAGGATAAAGAGGATGAGGTGCGGAAAAAAGGAGGTCATCCTTCACCACAGATCTTGATCAAACTCCCATACATACTCATAAAGAATGATATCATAAGTTGGTTGTTCAACACCAAATCCGTCCAAAATTTGATCCTCGTGAACATCACATGTGAGATACACGACGGATGAACACAACACACAAAAATCCAGAGGATCAAAGGGACCAAAGGACTTAGGATGAGGAGATAATACCACATGACAACCATTGGAGTTACAGTGCAAATCTACACATAAATCCTGAGTAGGTGGGGTAGGAGGAGACAGTGACAAATAAATAGGTGGATTATCAACTTCTCCTACCTCAACTTGTGGAGCTAGAGTCGTTTGATGAGAAGGGGATGAAGGGTCACTTGGGACACCAACCAAGTGACCCCAACCTTGTCTTTCTCATATTTAGAAGCTCTATCACCGAGGTATTTTGGGAGAGGTTTGAAAGATTGTAACTCATGCGGATTCTTAGAAATGTGAACAAGATATTGAAATATTTCCTCCAAAAATTCTCAATCAACTTCATCTTCAGGAAATTCATAACAGCAGTGAAGACAAGGACTGCAAAAGTCTTGAAGAGATTCGTCTAGTGATTTTGCAATTTTAATTGTTTTTTATTAATGGCTTTATTTTCATAAAGAATTAAAGAACGACATAGTTATCTAAAAAAGTGATCAAAATAGTGTATAGAGGTTGCAGGAAATGTGTGACACCATTTATTTGCGCACCCTTCAAACGTGAAAGCGAACAACCCATAGAAAATATCATCCGACGGACATCATGTCTGTCACAGAAGCTAACAAAGGAAATTGCGTGCCTAACCAAGGTTGTTCCATCATGACCATTGAACTTATATATAGACAAGTCATCTACAATGTTCGCCAACACTTCAAAATCAATAGCGACGTGAGAAAAACATAATGGGATTATGATTTGGATAGAAGTCATAAAATATGTGCAAAAATTCAAAACAAACTTCAAGGGCTCAACTTGTCATCTGGCCCTCCTTCTGGCGCCAGAAATTTTGACGGTGCTAGACCCACCCAAATTCATGGGATCTCCATGATATGAAGTCCCAACTAGACCTAGAACTATTTGGAGTAGAAGTCCTAGCAGTGGGTGTTAGTGTAATGCGTTGACCGTGGTAGCGTGCAGAGGTAAGTATGATAACTTTGGGTGAGAGAAAGTGTGCTACCTTGAGGAGAGTCAAGTGTGATGCATGAAGGTTCTAACACACAAAGGGGAAAAGGAAGTGCACCCCTTAGACACTTGTAATAGTACGCATCTCAAAAGGAACACATGAGCAGAATGACATCACAAGTGTAAATTGAGAATAGTTCACAAATTAAAGTGATCAGTTAATCCAACAACACGCATTCAAAAATATTCATACAAATGCATATAAAGTAGTTCATAAGAATATGCGTAAGTTAAATAACATACATTGCTAAAGCAACCAAAATATTCTAACTGCATTAACAACATATGCATGAAATCGAGCTGGCTCTGATATTATTATTATAAGTGAAAGTTTCATCCATACATACACAATTGAAGACCACTATTCCCAATAGTGGAACATTATAGTCAATAACACCTGCTCCTCCAAATAAGTATTCTCGCTCTATGCTATGGAGAAGCCAAGGCTCTTCACAATACTCCTAAGCCTTCTCTAAGCCTAAGCCTAGCCAAAATATTAGCTCTGAAAAGCCCCTTCTATGAGTTATGAGGTTCTGTTTATAACAAAGGGTGGGGTGACCCTTGAAGTTCCCCTTTGTGACTCTTTTACTACCCTAATGACTCTTCAATTTATTTACAAGTAACTCATTACATAACATGATGAATTTTCACATTCCACTAATGACACTTGGAATTTCACTTACAACATATTTACAAATAATAATACATTTTCCACATGTACCCATGTGAGACAAAATAGGCTAGAGACACCCTAATAAGACAAAACACTATGATTCTAAAATTTTGGGAAAGACCAACTTGGCAACCTCCACTCGGTGCTTCTTGATCACATATTGATGCCAAGCGTAGTACTGTATGATAGTGTCCCAAAACTATTTGATGGTGTCTTTATAAATGTAGGCTCTTTCCTCCATGGCATCTGGGTATATGGTCTTAGAACCTGTATCCAAATCGTTTTGAAGCATGTGCAACATGGTATTGACCATGACAGGACCAGTGATGTACTTCTGCATGTTATGTGCATTTAAGTTGAAGTCTTCCGTGATGGCCTCTTGTCTTAGTTTTTCCATGTACTCATCCATCTCTAGCCAGACTTGGTTCTTAGTTTTAGCATCAGTGAGGAAACCGATTGATGGGGTCTTGTTCTTTCTCACCATGACATCCAAACTACTGTACAACCGTATATATGAGTCATGTATGCGGCTGATGAACGAGGTGAACTACTTATAGTTATGGATCAACATCCAAACCTTTTCTTTCTCTAGCTCTTATCGTGGCTTCATCTTCTTTACTAAATCAAGTGTGGGCCCTTTGTACTGCATTTTCCACTCTTGTACATGGGTGATGGAAGCATGTATGTTCTTGAGAGTTTGAACAAACAATTTGCTCCACTGTTGTAGGCCATGCACATGAACAACTACTTTATGCATGGTGAAAAATCTGTCATAGATCTTCCACATGGTATCCTCAAGTGTTGATACTTCAAAAATTATCGTTGTCCTCATTTCACGCAATGCAGAAACTGCATTCTGCATTGATGCTCAGAGTTGTTCTACCTCTTTCCTGGTAGCCTACAAGTTCTTTTCTAGTTGTTCATTCTCAGCTATCAGCTACTTAACATTTGAGCTTGTTTCTCCTACATAGGCCAAGCTGGCTTCAGAAAGGGCAGTTGGATGCTCCCTGGTGTCTAACGCTATCTGTTATGCAACCAGCTCACAAAATAAAAGAAAAGATAGATCAATGACTTCAAAATCAACCTCTTCGAGGGAGGAACCTCCTTTACATTACACAATTGAACAATTATTGGATGATACAAATGAAAATACCTCTTTTATATATATAGGATTCTAAAGGGTTACAATATAATCAGAGTCGAAGTAAAAATAATAACGTAAGGTGATGAGCCTCGGTGTTGCAACAAGAATGCTACAACTCCCAAGGCTACTAACTTTAATTATCAACCTGGGGTTCATACAAACTTAATAGGTATCGGAACTATATGTGTAGCATACATTGTGTCCTTCCTTTGTTGTCATGAGAGAAAAGAAATGATGGCTATTTGTAGGAATGAAAGACTGAATTTAAAAATGCTTGTAAAGTAACATGAAATCCTATATCTACTTATTAACACATTTTTCTTACAAAAGAACCCTATTTTAACCCTGTTTGTCACATGTGATGTTTTAACTAATCTAAGCATGAAATCTGATCTAGAGAGTACTAACTGCTGTTTGCATGTGTAAATACAAAAGAATTCATTTTTTAATCTTTTTTCTTTATAAATGCAAATGCTAATCTTTCCTTGATCTTTGGCAGGGGACACAGGTGTGGAGGAAGAGGGGTACAATGATTTTGATGGCTTGGAGGTCAAGTAGGGGCCTAATCCCAGCTTCAATGATATTTTTTTCTCAATTCGGTCTCAAAATAGGCCACTATAGGATTTCCTACAGGATGTACTAGTTCTCCTACAGGATACCCTAGTTCTCCTACATGATCCCTTGTTTTACTACAAGAATTTATAGATTTACTATACGAATTTATACTTCATCGAATGACCTAGAAAATCAAACCCAAAATGGATGGGACAAAATTTTTTATTGGCTAGGATGTCTTAGGTCACCATTCCAAGTGGAATCACTCAAAAATACCTCTGTTAACCCATGTTAAAAAATAACAGAAAATTACTAGTCGAAAATCTAGAAATTCGAGAACTAGTGAGCTAGTAAACCTATTAAATTCCTAGCCTAATAAAGTGAAAATGAAATGGGGTAATTTTTGTTATGAACTAGAATGTTTTTGTGATCTAGTGCAAGTGGAACCAACTCGATTGAAGCTCATTAGCATGGTGTAAAAAATAGCAGAAATTTACTATTTCTTTGCTACAAAGGAGTTCCATAAATCTAGATTTGGGAATAAGAAGACTAATCCAAGTAGCTCCATGATTACTATGACCTTCCAAATATTTTCCAAGGATGAAATGACTCTTGTGATCCTGCAAAAGAACTTACATCAACCATTTAACCCAATCCTACAACAAGAGATCATTAATACTAAATGCATAAATAGAAAGAAATAAAAACAAGAGATACATGTGAATAAGAAGTGAAAAGAATGAAAGAAAATGACACAAAAGGGCTATGAGGCTCCTGGGATGGCCAAGCCCAAGGAAACTCAGAAACCTATGGAGGAGAACAAGATTTAGAAGCTGGACATGACACCAATCTTCATTATTTTCATCAATACAATTGCATCCATGCAAGAAAATACAATGGAGCTGCAAAAATATGAGTTCTCTCCACAAGAACACTAATGAAAATCTCTCTAGAGGCAAATTAGACTTGTTACTTATACAAAATGATTAGGAATCATTCGCCATGAATGGAGGAAGCTTTCCCCACCAAAATCCCTTGATTAATGGATCTAGTTCCCAATACTAGGAATCTGCGTTAATTGGCAGGGAACACATTCCTAGGTTTTCTCAATCATTGGAATTCCACAATATGTGCCATAGTTCCATAATATCTTGTTAATTTATTATTTAATAGTGATCCTCCTGTGGTAGTGAGCAAGTCCCTAAATTATCTCCTCCTCCAAGTCTTCATAATCTGCCCAATATTCTCATAATATTCCACAAAAATAAATAATATTAGGCACAAATATGCAATTATTCATGAACCTTCCTAATGAATATATTAAAGTTAAAAATACGTTATCTAATGCAAAAAGAAAGGTTTAATGTGCTGAAGGATGGTAATAGGCCTTAATTTATGTTTAATTTGGAGTCACGAGCCTTAATTTATGTCTAATTTAAAGGCCCTTCATAAGGGTACAACAATAACAATAGTGGGCTTCTATGGGGCACAATAATAACAATATGGGGACTGCATGGGCACAACAATACAATAAGGGGGTTGCACTAATAACAATAAGGAGATACACTAGTAGTATAGGGACCTAACATGCCCCTCTCCTTCAAAATTGTTGTCCTCAACGCTTGAGTAGTTCTGGATGCTTCTATATAAAATTCTCATCCTCCCATGTGGAATATGCAGCAGGTAAGTTCTTCCACTTGACGAGATGCTCTGAAATTGATCAATTTTATAGCTATTGGGTTCCCTTTTTCGTGACTGCTTCAGGTTCCCATATGATTTTCCCTTCCTCGTCATGTTCCATCAATATTATTTGAACTTGGAGATTTTCACCTATAACCTTCTTTACGCATGAAACATGGAAAACTGGGTGCACTCTGGAAGATGCAGTAAGCTCCAATTTATATGCCATAGTGCCAATCTTTCACAACACCTTATTAGGACCATAGTACTTTGATGAAAATTTATTATCCTTCTTAGCTTGATTGAGGGACATTTGTTTGTATGGTTGTAGCCGTAAAAATACCCATTCACCTACATCAAAACTTCCTTTTCTACGATGTTGATCTACATGTTTTTTCATTCGATGCCGTGCATAAGTGAGGTTATCCTTTAAGAGTTGGAGAACTTGTTGTTCATGCTCAATGTGATCTTCCACTGCTTGTGTTGTAACATGATTAGTTTTCATGATTTAAATTTGCTGATATAATAGGTTTTAGTAGTTTAGAAATAATAAATGGGTCTGCAAGAGTAAATGCACCCTCAAAATGTAAATTTAAGTCTCATTAGCTGGTTGATTTAGTTAATCATGCATTTAAACATGATTAAATCATGTGATAAATTAATTTCAAACATTGCTTACAAACAAATGAGAACGTATTTTTAGAAAATGAAAGAGGTTTTTGTTGCTAACATCTTCATGTACAAAATCTCTCCCAATTTTCTAACATATGTTATCATTTGGGAGATGCTTATAATTCTTTAAAGAAATATTTTCTAGAAATTTCTCGTTTCAGTCACCTATTTTCATAGTATATTTTGGATAATAAAAAATGAATTATGGTAAACTGGAGGAGGTTTTTGTTGCTCAGATTCTAATATACAAAAACCTCTCTCCGTTTTATAACATAGGTTATGGTTTGGGAGGTTCAGATGAATCTTTGCGGGCATGTTTTCTTGAATTTTCTTTTTTTTAGCCAATGTTTTCAAATGCGGTTTTGAGCAGGTGGAAATGAATTTTCAAAAACTGAAAGAGGTTTTTGTGGCCAACATAATCGTTTACAAAAAAATCTCTCAGTTTTATAATATCGGCTATGGTTTGGAAGAAACAAAGGCATTACAAGACCCTATTTTTCAGAATTTTTGGAGTAAAAAGCTCAAAGACAATTAGTGACTTGGAGGCCACCTCATCAAATATGAGTTGCAATCAAATTTGAATTTCTCTTCTTTATCAACAGAAAACCTCAAGGATAGTACCATAACTCTTCAAATAGTTTTAGTTACCTTTAATTGTGATCTGTTTTTGTAATACAGTTTTCAGATATTTGTAATCGCTCTTGATATTTTTATCAAGATATTTAATGAGGAAATTGTATAAATACTTCATCAATTGAATTAGTATTGTGCTTTTGATGCCAAGGCTCTTCACTTTGTAACTGATTCTATTATAATATTTCTAATGAAAGCCTTTTGGCTCCCGTTTGACAGAATTTTGTGTTTTCTAGTATGTCTTTCTAGTGTTTCATATCTTATTTCTACACATGTTCACATAATTTATATGAAGGTGTGGATAAGTGTATATTAAGTCTTAATCTCTCTAAAATCCCCTATAAAATCATAACCTTTAGAAAAATATTAGCTTATTGGACTGTTTGTCCAAGATAACTCCTCTTTGACTGGTTTTTTCTTTATGCCTTCAGATAGCCATTAAAAGCTATTAGCTTATTAAACTATCTATCCAAAATAGATCCTCTTAGAATTGGTTTTAGTTTGGCCTTCAGTTTCCTTTGAATATATTTTGTTGGGATGTAGAAATATTCTACATGCATCCAAATTTTCCCAGTAGTTAAGAAGTCTGTCTGACTGCTTAATTATTAGGAATCTCCTTACATTACTCTATCATAATCCTTGAAAAGCTAAGTCTTTCTGTTAGGCTAGAAGCTGACACATTCTGAAGGAACCCTATGAGGGGGCCTTTAACCATGGATAACCAACCCCAATTAAAACCATAAATCTGGCCATTGTGCTTCAAAGGCTGTTGTTCAGTGACAGGTGAACAAAGTTAAGCAAATCCTTATAACCACTGAGGGAGCCCCCTTTGGTTCAAGGGACAACTTGAACCTAAAGGTTGGTTGAGTTGGTTTCCTAGCATAGTTTTTGCAGACAAGAACTGCCTACGAGAAACAGGTACAACAGCTCAAACCTTAGAATTTTCTCTTAAAGATGATGCAATGGATGGTGCATGATATCCATAAAGTGCCAATGCATTACAAGATATGTTCGGATTCATTTGTTCTTTCTCTAGGGTTGGTTCCTAGTGTATATCCTCTTCTTTTGATGTTTCTTGATCCTTTTATTCCTCTTCTTCACAATCTATGTAAAATAATTTCTTCTCAGCACACTTATGAACTTTAATGTATTTTCTATCACAACTGTAACAAATACCTTTTGTTCTTTATTTTCCTATTGTTGTGGTGTCAACCTTGTAGGTTGTGGAAGGCTAGGAGCAACAACAATTTCATCTTTGTCGTTGTGAGTGGTCTGATTCCTTGTTGCCATAATTTTTCTTTCAATTTTTCTTGCCAACCTGAATGCCTTCTTTAATGATTCAGGTTCCCAAAGACGAAACTCATGTTGGATGTTGTCTTTTAGAGTCCCTATGAAGACAACAGTCCTATGCTGCTTTGGAATATCATTTACCCTTATAGTCAATTATTGGAAGTCCTCAATGTGCGCCGACATTGAACTCTTTTGTTTGAGTTTTATCAATTGGATAAAGAAGGTGTTTCTCTTTGTATATTCATAATGTGCTATCATTTCCTCCATAAAAATTTATTAGGTTACAAGTGGTTTACAAGAACAAAGCCCTCTATACCATACAAACTGATTCGGTTCTAAATATAAAGTTGAAATACATACCTTTTGTGTGTTTTGCACATTATGTATATCAAAATATTACTTCGTCTGTAGCATCCAAGTTACGGGATCCTTGCCATCAAAATTCCTCATATCTATCTTTGGAATATGGCCAGTCTTCAATCCAACATTAGATTCTATGAAATCATGGTTAACATTTCCTTTTTTCTCATCATGAGTTTCCTCTACTACCTTTTTGCCATCAGGAAGTCTTTCTTATAGTAACTTTGTCCCACCTTCAAACCTTCCATGTATTTCTTCAAATATTCCATGCTGCCTTTAAATTTTTCTTCTAAACCATATATATTAGCTTCCATGCCATAGATAAATACATGTATCTTAGCTTCGATCGCATTATTCAAATCAGCCATCCAATTTTGCTTAGATGTTTCTATTTTCTTGATTCGAGTCATTCTTTTTCTTGCTTTTAGGAGCTCGATATTCAAATGATTGTAACTCTGTAATTTCAAATCTCCAAGTTTTGCAATTTCATCGTGTGATAACCCTATGAGTCCTATTTTCGACCCCACAAGTTTGATCGAGATTGGATTCTCTAAGAAATATTTATTCCTAATCTCCCACAATGACATGATTATAGACTGGTTCAATAGAGTGAACTTGTACAAAGTGCCATGTGTCATTGTTTCCACTTTCAGCATTGAAAATGATACCCAAAAAACTAGAAACCGTCCTCTTTCTGTCACATTTTACAAAATTGGAATCTGATGCTCAAAGAGAGAGAGTTATGGTGATTTTCCCAAGGTCACCTATTTGAGATGGAATTTACAAGCCTGCAAAAACCCTAACATCCTTGGATCCTATCTCCAAAAATGTAGTGAACCATGATCTAAAATTTGAACACAAGGTTTAGTATGATTTTGTCTCAAATGGGTTTTAATTTTAGCTTCTGATGTTTCGTAGAAAAAATGTTCTAGCAAAAATTCCACGATGGCCTGTTTGAGATGGAATTCTGTAGACTGAAAAAGCTCTAACTTCCTCAGCTCATATCGCTGAACCTATAGTGAGACAAGATCTGAAATTTGTACACGAGGTTCAACAAATTTCAGATCAAAATGTTATTAATTTCAACTTCTGAAACATCGTATAAAAAATGTTATAGAGAAAATGCTTCAATGCCATGTCTGATGTAGCGAAACCCTATTGCCACACGGAATGAGTCGATCTTGCGGACAAGATTGACCTCCCTAGTATCTAATGATATCTAGTGACAAGCAAGCCAATCAAAAACTATCTTTCTCTAAATATGCAATTTATAAACAAAGGCAAACAAGTGTTTTAGGCCTACCTTGGGTCCAATGCAATTTTGTGGAAGCCTCGCTCCTTTGATCCAAATGAGCTCCCTTGTAGCGAATCTGCAAACACAAACAAGAAAACAAATTAAATAGCACCTGAAAAGCCAATATCATAAAGCATACTTATCATGATGATCAAGGAATTCATGAAACAAATGACATAAGACAATTTTTTGAGAAAAATGAATCTGATTGTATTAATTCAAATCAAAGAAGAACTTTACAACCTGTGCCTTGATGCTGTACAAGCTCCTCCCAGGGTCCAACAAGAAGTCTCCTCTACTTTGACAAGTTTCACTCTCTTCCCAATGAAGCCAAAAGGTATGTGATCTCTCCTCTCAAGCTTAACTAGGAAGTCTCAATTCCACCAGCATTTACCCTCAAAAATGTTCAGCTTCTAACCTCCCTAGCAACCAACCCAATGCCTTAATTTATAGTGCAATGGAGGGAAGTTACTAGGTCCTCCTTCAAAGGGATAAAGCCCTCCTTCAAAGGGATAGCTCCTCTCATCAAGGGATTAGCTCCTTCTCTTTTGGGATGCATGAACCACCTAGGAGCGAACAATCCACGTCAAAATTCCTTCTAGAATCATCTAGAATTAACCCAAAGTGAGTTTTTTAGAATAAACTTGCACCTTTTTGACTTTCACAGGGGTCCGCACCCACTCCTTTAGAGACAGAGCGGGCAGGTCCACAGGTAATGTGAACAGGGGGTGCAGGACCGCAGGCAACAGTGAGAGAAAGTGCGAAACCAGAGCTTTGTTGATTTTTAATGTCTTTCTCTCATTTTCAAAGCTTGACATGAAGAGCTGAGGTCTGAGACTTGCTTAGGAGGACAGTATAAGTGATGATAGACCCATACTGACTGCAAATAGTCATGGTGACGATATTTTTGTGTAACACCTATAATCCAAAGCTCTGATACCAAATGTTATGCAACCAACTTACAAAATAGAAGAAAAGATAGATCAATGAATTCAAAATTAACCTCTTCGAGAGGGAAACCTCCTTTAGATTACAGAAATTAACAGTTATTAGATGATACAAATGACAAAACCTTCTTTCTATAAATAGGATTCTAAGGGGTCACAATATAATCAGAGCCGATGTAACAACAATAATGTAAGGGCACAACAATAATAATAATGGGCTTCTATGGGGCATAATAATAACAATATGGGGACTACATGGGCACAAAAATACAATAAGGGGGTTGCACTAATAACAATAAGGGGATACATTAGTAGTGTAGGGACCTAAAACAATCACCCTTTCCTTGATGAATACGGGTGACATGTGATCATCCAAAAACTGTTTCCTTTGCGCCTGTACAATATTCTTCCACAACTCGTCAAATTATAGAATGTACACATCCATGACCGGATCATCATTAAGGAGAACTACTTCTCCTTGCTCGCTCAAGGATAGTTCTAACACTGGAGGTGGCAGAGACTAAGAGATGACCTGTGGTGCTCTTGGCATCAGGTCGATATCTTCATTATGTGGTTCCTATTCCATCTCCATGTCTGTCACTTCAATCAGTTGCTCAATCTACTGAGAAATATCCCGATCTTGCATCTATTCACCCTCTTCCTCAACTGCTAGCTATTCCGGCTCATCAACCTATATGGGCATTGTTTTCTCTGTCATCACATCTTGACTTTGTTCCTCTTCCTACTTTTCTTCTCTTCTCTTTCTCTCCTCCTCAACTCCTGTTCTTACTTCGGCTTCTTCTCCACCTCTTGCAACTTTAGTTATGCTTCCCACAACCTATGATTTTCTCTCTTCCTTCGCTCTACTCTCTTCATCCACTTCTACCTCTTTGCTTCCGCTACCAAAGATGCTTTATCCAAGATAGGATCTGTTTTCATTTGACAACTTTTCTCTCCCTCTGGGTTCTCAGCAATCTTCCTCTTTCCCTTGTCCTACACTGGATTTCTACCTATTGTTGTTGTTGTTGTTACTTTCTGGGCTGTTGTTGTATGCAGAGCAACCTTCCAAGTTGTTTCTACATGGACTCGCTCATGGATATTGGAGGCATTATAACAATACCTCCAACGGTCCTCCTCTGGTCAATGACATGTCCCATGGATCCATGGAAAGTACACTCTCACACAGTGGTCCTTGAAAATACTATGGGGATCATACAGATTAGAGTCTCTAGTGCCAAACTCAAATTTCATTATCTGCTTATCCTGAGCATCTACATCATTCAAGCTCTTAATCTCGTATGATCTGATCCAAAAAAGAAGAGAGGGCCATGGCATTTTCTTCTTCCTATGTAGTTCTGTTGACAACCCTATAGAGAGGTGATATGAAACTTCTTGCATGATCATCTTGTCAGTGGCATACCTTGGCAGGACATGTGGAGGCTTCTCTTCACCAGAAACTCTAATGAAGGTGCCACCTAGTGAGGCTTACCAATATACAATGTATACTATAGCCAACATTGCTTCTTGGGACATGCAAGCTAGATCGTGCTCAAAGATCAGCTTGTATAATGGGATGATAAAATGTGCAGTTAGTCTTGCAATCAGTCCTCGATAGCTATAGTCGAAAAGAAACTTGCAATAGATGTTGATGACAATCTCTTTTGGTGTCCATGTCTAACTCATGCTAGGGAACTGCTGCTGGGCACATATTGCATCCAGTAAGTATGCGGATATGAAAAACCTTGCTTGCTCATTCTTGGGTGGATTCCCAACATTATTCACATGGATCTTCATCTGATGAGACAACAAATATGACCCATTGAATGGCTTCCTATCACTCAACAACTGGTCCAGTACGACTGCCCACCCTTCAGGAAAGGTTTCTGTGTTCTCTTGACCATATATTATGTAGGCAAGGATGATCAAGAATTGATAAGCCTTCCTGAGGGAATTTGTCTTGTAAACATGAGTGGGCGTCTCTCTAAAATTTGAAAACTCTTTCACCTAGAGCTTGACGATATCTCTTGTGTTCACAAAGCCATGGGTGGAATAGAAAAGTGAGTCCATGTGCTTCACTAGTTCAGGTAATTGATGCATCTACTGAAATTTATCTATCCTTAAGGTGGCAAGATCTTTCCTACTAGCACTTCTCAGTGTCATAGTCTGTTCAAATGTATGTGAGACAATCTAGCTAATAATGTCTGCACATGGGAAGGAAGTGTACCTGCATGCACCTTGTAGAAGCCTACCTGTTGGATACTAAGATAAACATGTCGGTCCTCTAAGTCTTCCTTGAAGTTTTCTGCAAAAGTATCTTTGGTTTTCTACCATGTCAGTGTTGAACCCTTCTCATTGAACAATTGAGTATCTATAAAAACTGGTAGATCAATTGATATCTGCTAAAACGCTTCCCTATTATTGCTTTCAGTGGTTTCTTTTGATGCAACTCTCTTGGATGCCATGTTAAATGTAACTTCTAGAGAGATGCTAAAAAACTTTTTTACATGTGGGACAGAGAGGACACTCATGGAAAGCAAATGTTAGCTTAAAAAACAAAGCAACTTCAAGACAAGATTAAGAAACAAGCTAGGCTCATAATGGGAAGAATTGCGTAATTATGGTGGAAAAAGGTCACCAGATCACAATGGGAACTACAAAATGCATAAACCGAATAGTTAGTCGGGAAGATTGATAACTGGAATTGCCTAATGCATAGTTTAGTCTGAGCCAAGGTCGGGAGAGACTATGCATTGTGCAGTCTCAATTGCCAAGCTAGGAGGTTAGCTCCCAGAACTGTAAGGTGTGCATTTGTAGCTAACCTAGGACAAGCTCGAGGAAATTCTAGAAGCTAAGGCAGAGGCCTTGAGCTTGGAAATTTCATAGTGTATGCAATGGAGCATGAGATCTGGGTAAGGGGACCCAAATCTGCCCATGGGGAGTGTGAAAATCAAGCAAATCTAATGGATGGTGTGATGTTAAGTGTAGATATGACTAAGTGTTAATGCATGCATGTGAAAGAAGCACAGGAATCAATGAAGTTGAAGAAAACGAAGCATGTGAAGAGAGTCATCGCAACAACGATCGTTGGTTCAAAAATAGGGTAACACATGCGACACTTGGGAAGGAAATCTAAAACTTGAAACAACACTTCTACAAGCTAAAATAAGTTAAAACACTAGCATTCATTCAATGAAACAAGTGAAACAACACTCACAAGATAAACAACAAAAATCGATAGAAAAAGCGGAAAAAGACTAGAAAAGTGAAACTCACCTCGAAAAGTGATGACGATCACACTGAGGGTTCCTTGATCTCCATGGGAATTATAGAGCTCCAAGATTGGTCAAGCTAGGGTTTATGATGCGCATGCCAAAAATCAAGGAAAAAGGGACACTTGGCAAGAGTTTCCAAAATAACTCAACTGCCTCCTTTGGGTTGCTAAAAATAGATCCCTATTTTTAGGGATGTTTTTTTTTTTTACTTTTTTTCTTTTTCAGGAAAACTGCCATGCATTGCTTGGAAAGATTGCACAGTTCTGGGAAGGACCGAGAACCTCTCTAATCCATGCACTTAGTAGTTTTTGAGCACTGTGGGTTTTGTGAATTTTTTGGGCTAAGTGGCTTCGGGGTGCCTCTCATGTCTGTGAAATTTTCCAGCTCAAGGTTAGTTTCCATCTAGTACTATGCATTTCCTAAGATCAAGGCTCACTCGTAGTGAAGACTGCTTAATTCCAAAGAGCAAGATTAGTTTCCCTCAAGAATTGTGCAGTTCTCTAAGGCAAGCCTAGAACTGTCAAATTACCAATTCAAGAGATTAACTTGTGGGTTAGAAAATGAAGTAAGTGAGAAAACACAAGACATGATGAAAATAATAAAGCTTAGTCAAAGCACAAGTACCTCGATCAGTGCAAGATGATCTACTGTGGTTTAGAAGGATCCAAAATCGAAGCATAAGCAAAATTTTGGAGGGTGGTTGTAGATGCTACAACAGGCACATAATTAACGTTGTTGCCACAATATACTCAGTTAGTAGAGGAAACAATGGTGAACGAGATGGCCCCCTTTGTTGTGCCAAGGTTTATCTCCTTTGCCAATTTTGAGACAAATTATTTTAATCTCTCAGTAATCCAACCAGGACTTGGTGAAAATCAACAATTAGTAGGCTCGCATGCATCCTCTACGATGACTAAATTAGGAAAAGTGTCAGATCTTGATATGATTAATTTGCATATGCAAGCCAAGGAAATCATCGCTAGATGATTAATTGACTCCACAACTGGGAATAGAAAGATGCATGCCACACTGGAAAATTTATCTAACCAATTTCACATTAAATGAATAGCTCTGAGAATCAAAGCTAATAGGATTAAAGAGCTAAAAGACATGGTGAATTTTCAAGCCGACTAGTCTAAAAAAATTGGAACTCTTAAAAAAATATTACAGGACATGGAGAAGGACATTAAAATCCTGCAGAGTATTATGAAGATCCCTGACTATGATCCTCATATTTTAATACAAGCCTTTGAAAGAAAGAAGATATTGAGAAACAACTACACGAGATGGAAACTTATGTCCAACTCAAGGAAGAATAAATCAAGAGAAAAACTCTCAGTTGGAAGTTTTCAAAGAAGAATTTCTGGAAAAAGAAGAGAAACATCTCAAAACAATTGCATAATTAAAATCTATGGTTGATCAAGCCCTTGCCACCCTCCAAGCATCAAAAATTGAAGGCTTGAAGTTCCTACCCATAAAAGTTTCCCAATTAGAATAGGAACTCGATGAAGCTAGACAAGAAAGGGAATGAGTTGTCGAGAGGAGGGAGGAGACATTGTTATAACAAAAGAATGCTGTGATAGAAAAAATATAAAATGCACTTTAGAAGAAACAAGATGAAGTCAAATCCCTGCAAGAGGTGATCAGGGTGACCACCATAGGGAGACAAGTCCTTATACAGGCAAAACAGGAAATTTGGAGAGAAATTAAGCAGAAAATATCAACAGTAAGAGCCTATGTAGAGATTCTCTCTAACTGTGAAAAAGGGATAATCAAGAGTGCTAATCTAGAGGCCAAAAGCACAACTTTGGTGCTTGAAGAAAGAATAAAGGACATCGACCCACTCATTGACTTTATTAACACTCTGGAAGATGAAACTCTCGCCAAAATGAATCTGCCTCCAAGGGATGATTGTGTATTCTCCCTTTGTATGATGAAATAAAAACACAATGCAATGCAACTCATGCGAGAAGAATTCGACAGGGCCTCCAAAGAGATTGAGGATTTCAGGGTCGATTGGAATTATTTAGGCAGATTTGGCATCCCATCATTTTGGGGAAAAGATAACTGGTTGATTTCTAATGAAGAGTTCCATGATAAGTTAAAGGCCACATAGCAAGACCTTGGTTGTTTGGCTATTCAAGGGGAGGAGTATATTTTACCATCTATAGTAATCAACTCCCTCTGCAGACACTTCACCATCTTAGCTGAGATAAATAAACTGATACAAAATATTCCTGCAACACGCTATCAGATCATATTTTGACTGAAGGTGGCAATAACCAAATACAAAATGTTCCTTGGCTAGTACTGGTTGATTGGGACAGGATTGCTAACGTCAAGAGGCCAATAAATAGGAACATCATCTTGGAGTAGGTATCTTCAACTAGTCAGGTTTTTCAACCAGTTCAACCGATGCAATCGGGTAAAGACCAACCAAAAGATTGGAGTGAAATCCCATTGATCACAACTCAGGAACCTACAACAAAAATGCGTGGAGCTCAAAGTTCCTCTCCTATGGTTACGATGAACTAAATTTTCCAAGTCACAGAGGCGGTTGTGATACTTTCATTAGTTTATGTTAAGTTATTTTAAATTTTAATTTTGACATTTGATTGGTTCGAAACAATTACTATAAGACAATTACTTATGTTAGTATTATTTAAAATGTTATTTCTCGCTATGAGGGGGTGGTTGAAAGAAGAACCATTTTTATTTTATGGATTAGATTGTACCTGATACACTAATATGTGTTGATTGAATTATATAACTCTACATTTCTAATAAATTGCTTTCGGGATATGTATTCGTTTGTAGTAGTTTAAATCATGCTAAATGTAAGACTTCGTTTGCATTTAGTAGTTTCATTTAATTTATTTCCTTGATGTTCTAGTGTCTATTATCGATTTGAGTGACTGAATTACTGAACGTTTGATTGAAGGATAGTTTCTAGGAGCTTTCAACTGGGGCTAAGAGAAATATTTTTCTTTACATATTTTCAAATTGTTAAATTTTGTTTTATCTATAGTACATGTGATATTTTTTGTGTTTGGGACATTAATGAAAATTAAAATCATTATGACCTTGTGTTGATTATCATGATTTGATGGTTCTGATACTATCAGTGCATTACTTATTGTGGAATTAAATCAAGAAGGAAAGAATAGTTGCACATGCTACATTGTTCTTGCATATTATCATTAAGCAAACTTTATGTCTCAACAATTTATATTTATATTTATGTTTCCCTTACTCTATTTTCTTTTATTAATAGTATTTCGTGAGTTTATATTTGATGCATGAGTTATATCTCTCATCGGATTTTAGTGATTAAATTTTACTTTATTTTTTCTGTTAAAGCCATATTATTACTACAATGTCTCATTTGATCATTAAATGACCCTATTCTATTTGGATTTTGAAAATATATAATTATAGTCAGGGATACCCTCTGTGGTGTATAGGGGGTCAACTTAAGGCACCTAAAGCGGGAGGATTTTATAATCCTCAACGAATGTGTTTTTGAGCCATTCCTTTTGAGGAATAGTTTGGGAACCAACATTATTTTGGTGCTGCTGTCAGGAAGCGACTTATTTCAATTTTCTTAATGACTATTCCTGATCCTATAATACCGCACATTCTTTTTGGTCTTGCTGATCAACACATTATTCTAAAAAATTATATGATCTTACTTTGCAGGTTTCTCGCACTCATGAGGAGGTCCACTGAAATTAGGAGGTGTTAGCTCAGGAAGACAAACGTGCACAACCTAACCCCATGTCACACGGAATAAGTAGATCTTGCGGACAAGATAGACCTTCCTAGAATCTAAAGAAGACCTAATGACAAGCAAACCAACCAGACACTATCTTTCTCTAAATATGCTTTGATAAACAATGGCAAACAAGTGTTTTTAGGGCCTACCTTAGGTCCAAGGCAAGCTTGTGGATGCCCTCGCTCCTTCGATCCAAATGAGCTCCTTTGTCGTGAATCTACAAACACAAACAAGGAAAACAAATTAAATAGCACCCGAAAAGCCAATTGCATAAAACATATTTAACATGAAAGTCAAGGAGTCCATGAAACAAATAATATGAGATACTTGTTGAGAAAAATGAGTTTGATTGTATTAATTCAAAACAAGAAGAACTTTACAACCTTTGCCTTGACGCTGTACAAGCTCCTCCCAGGGTCCAGCAAGAAGTCTCCTCTACTTTGACAAGTTTCACTCACTCCCCAATGAAGCCAAAAAGGTATGTGACCTCTCCTCTTAAGCTCAACTAGGAAGTCTTGATTTCACCAGCATTTACCCTAAAAAAAATTCAGCTTCTAACCTCTCCAGCAACCAGCCCAATGCCTGTATTTATAGTGCAATGGAGGGAGGTTACTAGGTCCTCCTTCAAAGGGATAAAGCCCTCCTTCAAAGGCATAGATCCTCTCATCAAGAGATTAGCTCCTTCTCTTTTGGGATGCATGAACCACCTCAGAGCGAACAATCCACGTCACAATTCCTTCTAGAATCCTCTAGAATTAACCCAAAGTGAGTTTTTTAAGATAAAACTTGCGCCTTTTGACTTTCACAGGGGTCCACACCTACACCGTTAGGGACAGAGCGGGCAGGTCCGCAGTTTTTGTACACAGAAGGTGCGGGACCGCAGGTGATAGTGAGAGAAAGTGCAGAACCAAAGTTACATTGATTTTTAATGTCTTTCTCTCATTTTCAAAGCTTGACTTGAAGAGCTGAGGTCTGAGACTTGCTTAGGAGGACAGTACAAGTGATGATAGACCCATACTGACTGCAAATAATCATGGTGACGATATTTTTGTGTAACAGATTGCCCCCTAAAGTGCGAAGTCTGTAGTAGATGAGGATTTCTTATCATTTAGGAAGAGTGAAGTACTTTACCATTTCGAGGATCATCTTGTGGAGAGCCCAGTTGGAACCTGTAAAAAAATTTAATGCAAGATATATATATATATGAGATCATATCATTGCTGAGGTAGGCATTCCCATGCTCGGATCAAAACTGACTAGAAAACTAACTACTGCTCTGATACAGGAATGATCTTGTAAAAATCACAAATATAGACTCATGTGGACACAGTATGGACGCAGCCATCTGTTTATGAATAGTCCATTATATAATGAATACAAAATTCCTCGCAGCCTGGATTGTGGAAACTAGATCCAGGGTCTTCATTTCTACTTCCCGAAACGGTACGATTCTATCCATGCGAACGAATGTGTTGATGTCGAACATGGTAGAAACCACTTGATTACCAGTCAATGATGTAAACTGTTAACAAGTGTGAGAGAAACCACCAGTGATGTCAATGGATCTCAAAGTACCCATTACAATCCATGAGATGCGAATAAATGTGTTGATGTCGAACATGTCACAGAATCCTTTGATCGAAAGTCAATAATGTAAACTGTCGTCAAAGGCGAGAAACCTGCCATTGAGGCATGCAGATCTCAAGGTACTGACGATTTCTAGATCATCTTTCTAGATAATGAGCTGATGTCGATAGAAAGCGATCCGTCTTAGGCAAGCCCACAACATGAAATCATAGATCAAGTTGGAGAAATTTAGTTACAAGGACTGACTCAGGGATGGTCAAGATGGATGACAGATATTTTGCAGATGAATGGCTTATTGGCAGTGACGTCTTGAACACATAACGACACGACAGATGGTTTGGTGACAATTGACCCAAAGTTAATACCCAGAAACCGGCTGAAGACTTTCAATGTGGTTTGATCAACTGTTAGGCAAAGGATTTCCCAACCCAGGTGAATAAAAGTGTCATGTTCAAGAGTGGTTACAAAGTATGACAAAAAGACTCATTTTTCTCTCTTTTCCCCCACCATTTCTGACAAGTACCTCTTTATTTTTGACAAGCTTGAGGAGGATAACATTTGCTTGATTATAAGCTCATCCTTCGGATGAGTGCAACTTAGTTTAGATTCAAACCCTAAGAAGGAGTGGTTTGTTCCTGTTTGTAATTGAATAGGTCCTTTACAGTGAAATTTTAATGAGTCCAGTATAGGCAAAACTCAGCGTTTTTCAATTTTAGAGAGTCTGAAAAACTGAAGAAGACTCCAGGGTTGACCTTTTTCGTAAATTTGTGTCTCCCAAGCCCGAAAAAGTATAAAATAATACTTGAGAGAACCGCTTGATCTTTTACAACCAAGGATTACTTTTCGTCATTAGTGCCTTTGACCCGAAAAAGTAAAAAAGCGATCAATGACACTTCGTTTTATAACCGATATCGAATTTGAAACGACAAAAATCCGGCAATCTTTTCATGTTTTTACGGTTGGAAAAGAGCTGTAAGTGGACCGTCTTTTAATTCCGTTTTAACGAGTTTAAAAGAAACACTCGACAATCTTTTCATGTTCCAGGAGTCATAAAAGAGCTTAAAGGTGACTCTAAATGTTTTTTCGTCGAAAATGATAGATTTCGCCTGAATAATCCGTTATCCTGCACAAAAACACAAGCATTACTCATACTTGTTTGAAATGGATAAAAATGTTGCAAAAATATACCTTTTCGAAGTGAAACATAAACAAATTTGCAATTTATTTACTCAAAAAACTTATAAAAAGGGCCTTTGTCAATTCATTTTTACCGTTTGAGTTTGGGTGAGAAAACAGTGCTTTTGCTTAGAAAACTTCCCGTGAAGATTGTGGAAAATCCAACCGTCGGAATCGAACGCCGTCTTCTCCAAGTAATCCACATCATCCTACTCTTCATTTTTAACCATTTCATTTTTTTGTTTTAGTCATTTATTTCATTTTTGGGAGGGTTTTTAGGCATAAAACTCGCGCGTGGGGGCCCGTAGGTTTACCACTGCTGGCCTGCGGACCCCGACTTTTTCTCCATTGGGAAAAAGCTCGGGGTCCGCACCTTCCATGTAGACAAAGTGCGGTCCCACGCACTGTGTCTAACCCGGAGGGTGCAGTCCCCATCGTAAGGGTTTTTAACCCAAAAATTCTCAGAAATGGACCAATCAAAACAATTTCTAGAATTTTAATTTATCCTTATACTTGATGCAGAGAGTACATCATGCTAGATTGGCGGTAACGAGAGCATGAGGATGTGGATGCTGCCGCATGGAATCATCAGCCTTCACTTGATGCTTTAAGGGCGTGCGGCTTGTACAAATACTGGGCCATTCCTGGCATGAGGGCTCAGGTGGATTTCTTACAGTGGATGGTCGACAGATGGAGCGTACAGGACCAGTGCTTCTTCATTGGCGGCCACCAGCTCGAAATCGAGCTGGCAGACATATATTTCTTGACTAGTTTGCCTAAGAGAGGCGAAGACTTGACTCCGTTTGGGGCTAGGGCAGGTGGCTAGTCTGTCGATAGCCTCAGGCTAGAGTACTGCAACAACCAGGCTAGAGATAAAGGGATAGACATAAAGACCATATCTTGTCCTTAGCTCATGGTGATTGCG
Source organism: Pinus tabuliformis (assembly GCA_031772625.1). Taxonomy (NCBI): domain Eukaryota; kingdom Viridiplantae; phylum Streptophyta; class Pinopsida; order Pinales; family Pinaceae; genus Pinus; species Pinus tabuliformis. Next base: position 924,026,956 of record CM062813.1, read on the forward strand.
TTCACTGTCACCAGACTTTGCAGAGCTGCCGCATTACATATTGCCACCGGATCCCAGATGCGTATGGCAGTTGATTGCTTTCAAGGCACCATCTTCAACTGGTGTGATGCCGTGTTGGCCAATGTGAAAGGCCAACTGACCAGGGCCAAGAACGGACAACTAAAGACCTTTGGTTATGGGGCTTTGGTCATGAGTTTTGGCCTAGAGAGGGTTCCTATGCTAATCCCACAGCACCTTACTGTTAGAGCTGGGCTTCCTCGAGAGCCCAAACTGATGCGATGGACCGCAGTTATGGCCTGTCACCCGGACGAGAGGACAGAGGTTCCTCGATTCAAACCTGAGTATTTCCAATGGCTGGAAAACCAGGTCTTTTCTATTCAGGACTTCCCTTACGCTGAGATAGATTTTCGTGGTGACCCAGACATGGTTCTTCCACCAGGAGAGCAGTGGGACGAGTAAGGTAAAATCCTTTTCAACATTTTTCTATTTTAATTTTTATTTTTATTTTTCCATCGTCTCAAAACTGATAGTAAAAAATTTCAAATGCAGATGTGGGTCCATAGTGACCAGCCGCTCTCCGGCCTTACGAGAGGAAGCAACTAGTTGCACCTGCGCCAGCCCCACAGGACGAATCAGCAGAGGTTTTGGCTGAGTTGGAGGGTCATCTCGAGCGCTTGACAGGAGATATTCCTGAGACCACTATAGATGACATTCCTCGTCGACTTCGGCGCTACGTGATTGGGGTCCCTGGACCTTTTAGGAAGTTCCTTTGCAAGGTGGCCCGTGTAGTGGTTTCTTATAGAGATCATCACCAATGATAGGACGATCGCCTATTTTGGGCACATGTGACATTTTTGTTTTTTGTACTTATCATTTTTGCCGATCATAAGGTGTTTTTCAACCTATGATCGAGGACGATGTATTTTTGACACACTCCTATATATGTATATCACTATTACCGGCTTATCTTGTAAATCATGTTATGGAATGGTTTTAAATTTACATGTATGATTATTGCAAATGTCTATTTAACATTCGAGAAGCAATTACATCTGCTAATGTATTTAAAGATCTTGGAATATGCTGATATTCAATATAATCAAATTCACGTTCCAAGAGACGCACTCTCAAAAATAATCTTAATAACACTGGATTTCTAATGGCATACACTCTATTAAGCTGTAATACAACGAGTTCAGAATCTAACCTCAATATCAAACTCCGAATCATAAATGAAATAGATTCAGATAATAACTCAATCACTGCACTATACTCGGCAATAATGTTCGTTGTTTGACCGAGGCTTACCCCATGCATAGATACTAACTCGTGAGAGGGCGAATAGATAACCCAAGCTGCGGAAGAGATGTTCCGTGTATTACGACAAGCACCATCAGCGAAACCAATGTATGTTTGGAGAGGCATCGACATCTGCAATATCAAGAGTAAAACCAAGATAAGCAGGAATAATGACGAAAAACACTCTCTAAGCTAAGCACACTGTTTAAACTAAAACACACCAGTTAGAAAGAAAAACTATCCTAACTAAAAATCTCCATACCCATTCTTTTAAGCATAATACCTCTTCAAGTAAAGGCCATTTCTGGGTTTACCTAAAAATTCATAGGCCCCTTTGGCTAGCTTTCGCTTGACAACATAGGGACCATGCCACATAGGAAGGAATTTTCCAGCGCCTAATTTATCATTAGCTTGATCATAAACTAAGACTAGATCTCCTTCCGAAAAATTTCGAGGGGTCACATTCCGATCATACTAAGCTTTCATTCGTTTTGCATGAGTCTCGATCGCCAATGCAGCATCACGTCGATTCTCATCTAATTGAGCCAAGTATAACAAATGCTTTTCCTCTTCGGAAGTGGCTGGAAGTAACTCGATGGCCATTTGCAGTGACGGGATTTCGCATTCAATGGGTAACACAGCTTCCAAACCATAGACTAGTTGGAAAGGAGTGAACCCTGTTGATGTTTTTACTGAAGTTCGGTACGCCCAAAGCGCTGAAAATAGCATGTTGTGCCAATTCAACCGATGAATCCCAATGATTCGTCGGATCATGATAACTAAAACTTTGTTGATGGATTCAACCAGACCGTTCGCTTGTGGATAATAAGGGGTTGAACTGTCGTGACGTAAACCAAGCTAGCCTGTAAGTTTGGTCATCATAACGTTTTGAAAATGATGCCCACGATCAGTGATTATTGCTTGTGGGACACCAAACCTAGCAATTATATGATTGAACACGAAAATTGCAGCTATCTTTCTGCCTACCTCAAATGTAGGCATTGCCTCGGCCCACTTAGTAAAATAATCTACCACAAGGATGATATACGCATGCCCCCCGGCCGAGCGAGGGTTACATGTAATAAAATCGATACCCCATTTGGCAAAAGGACCAACGGCAATCATAGGGTGGAGAGGAGCAGGTGGAGCGCGCATCTTACGATAAAAAATTTGGCAGTTGTGGCATTTTCGGAGCGCCGTAATACAATCTTTAAATAAAGACGGCTAGAAGTAGCCAGCGCTCAATATCTTTTGGGCTGTGGCAAACCCAGACATATGACCGCCACACGCTCCAGAGTGACAGTCATTTAGAACCCTTTCAACTTCCTCGTGAGTTATGCAACATCGAAAGACAGAGTCCGCCCCACGGCGATAAAGAGTATCTCCAATAATTCTGAATTGTTGGGACTGGAATCGAATTGTTCGACGTTCTGACCTTGAAATTTCTGGCCGAAAGGATTGGGTCTGGAGATAAACGATGATATCCCCATCCCACGGATCTAAAGTGCTGATTAGAAACAAGGATTCGTCCGCAATGGGCTCCTCCGCCACAGTTTCCGTGTCAGCATGCGGGAAGTCACACATTAACTCCGCAAAAGCTAAAGATTTATTAGACTGCACGGCTTCATAGGCAATTTCATATGGACTCAAAGGCATGGCATTACCAAATGAGTCTATCTCAGATTCAGAAGGAATGATCCAAGGATCATCATAAACAATGGTGTTTGATGTAATCATATGAATAGTTGCAAATGAAGACGATGCGTTGATTGGAGGAAAAGGAAAAGTTCCCAGTAAACCGGCATATTTAACTAGTCCTACTCCAACATCATTATATGGGATAGTCGTTTTACCAACATGCTGAATACTCTCCGAAGAGGCTGGGTCGGATGAAAATTAAGCCAGCTGGTCTATTGTTATGATCTTTCCATTATGTGGAAACTTTATTACTCGAAAGACCGATGAAACGACCGTTGTCATAGCGTAAGACCAACTTCGACCCAAGAGAAGGTTGTAATCTAGAGGGGCATAAACCACCTCCACATCTAGACTAACGGTTTTTCCTTCAACCCCTATAGGCAAATCTTGTAGAATGCCAAAAGGATGAAACACACGGCCATCAAAGGCCTTTAGAATCGTCGGGGATTGATTTAGCGAAGGAGAACCAAGCGATCTCCAACACTGTATCAACATAATACACGTTGAGGCTCCCTCATCAATTACAGTCTGATGAATAGGCCTGTTTTTGACTATCACTGGTATCTGGAAAGCCATTTGATGAGGCAAACGCGGTGTACTATTTTCTAGATCGAAAATTATTAGGTTCGGGCCCTGAACATCAACAGCTCCTATAGCCGACAAAAGTAATTTACGTTGTGCTGGACATGATTGCAGCACTTCAAAAGCCGACATTGTTGAGGGTGAAACAGCTAAATCCTCAACAATGATATAATTCTGAGCCGCTCTCGCATGTGGATTGAAAGCTGACTTTCGAAGTATACCCTTGGGGGGTGGTTTGATTACCAAGTCTGGATTAGGTTTCTTGATCTGTAGTGGATCGGAACCGGGAGCTGAGGTTGATGGATTAGAATGAGAAGATTCTGCTTCTTTACCATCAACAGGACTTTTACTACCATAATCTTGCGATCGAGTTGCAATCCTAACATGGGACATCATCAGTATGGGTTCTTCATTGGCATTCGAGGATGAACCTATCATCTTACTGTCTTGAGCTGGAAAAGGATCCTTCAAAACAACAGGAGTTTGGGAACCCTTGACAATCTTCGCAACCTCTGCACGATGAGGGCAGTCCCTTGTAAAATTTTCATCGTCACAAATGAGACAAGGATAACGAGGTTTGCGCTTTTCATCATTGGATTCCACCTTTTCAGGTTTCTCCTTTGAACTTTTGTCCGTTTTATCCTTCGTCTTTCCTTTCTTCTTCCCACCGGATTTTGATTTGGCTGTAGATGACTCTACAACATGAATATCGACGGAAATCTCTGCAGAAGAATCTCCTGTTGGGGAATCAGGCAAGGTTATGATAGGGGAAGAATTCTTGGAAGACTTCTTCTTACTTTTATTGTTAACCGTGCCAATCATACCATCGGTGGCATGAGATCCCGAAGGAGCTGCAATGATTTGATTTTGCTTGGGAAGATCGGGGATTTTTTCGTGTAACGTACCTGACTGAGTATAGACCAAGTCAAGGTACTGTGCTTGAGAAATTACTTGCTCCTCAGTAACAACTCCGGCTTTAGCAACATATTCAATGATCTTTGGCAACAAAGATTTTACAAACCACTCAGCAAAGATCTGATCCGGAATAAATACCTTCACTAAACAACATCAACGTCTCCACTCATGAATATGATCTAAAATGTAAGTGGATATCGATTGTTTTAGCGAAGTTAATAATTTTGTGCCATTTTCATATCGGACTGGCAACTGAAAATGAGTTAAAAACGAGGTAGCTAACTGATTAAAATTATAAAAAGTGCCTCGCGGTAACTCAATGTACCACTTGGCCGCGAGACCAATTAGAGTGTGCTGGAAAAGTCTAAGACGGATTGAATCATCTATAATGGAGTTAGATGCACACCAGAGGTGGTAAGTCATCACATGGTTCGACGGGTCCTCTCCTGATTTACCTTCGAACTTGGGAATGTCACTGGGCAACTTATTCGGCATTGGTGGCCAAAACGGAAGATAATTAATGGGATTGTTCGTTAGGCGCAACAAGTCAGGTAAGTCCAAAGTTGCAATAAACGGTAACTGCCGATTAGGATCCCTAAAACTCTGGGTTATGAGACCAGCCCCAAGAGGAGGATATCCAGAATAACTAGGAATAGGAATCGCGTTCGGGACATTGTATCCTCCCGGAAAACCAGGATTAACCGGATTGTACTAGGGTTGTTGAGGTTGTTGATAAGTGTACCCAGGGTACGGTTGATACTGATATGCTGGCTGCTGCACAGCAGGACCGAATTCGTACTGTCCCTGGCACGGTTGATAAGTAAATTGTGGTTGACTTGTGACAACCGTACTTAAACCAGGTTGTCCTACAGGCATATGAACCGAAGTTTGAATCGTAGATCCAGATGGTGGTAAAGATGTCTGAGGAGTAGATACAGGAATAGTAGAAACCGAAGCTGTCGATACTCCAGAAGTAGGTGGGGTAGATTGAATGGATGTTGCGGTAGTTGTAGCAGTCGTTTGAGGCAGAGTACGAGGTGTACTAGGCCTAGGCTGAGAAACTACCGAAGGTACAGAAGTTTGAATGTTAGACTGGACTGGTTGCTGGGGTGAACCAAAAACTAAGGGTTGTCCAGTTTGAGATGACAACTGTACACTTGGCTGCAACACCTGTTGAGTTTGCGATGGATCCCACACTATATTCATTCTGGGGTACTGACCCATAACTAGTTGAGAATACTGAGGACCATAACCGGGTTGAGGGTAGGATTGATAATTGAAAGGTACATTTCCCGTTCATTGAACATACGTTTGACCGGAAGGTGGTTGGAAACCTTGGTTCAAGTATTGACCTTAGGGTTGATACCCTTGAGGCACGTACTGATACTGGGGTTGACCTTGAGGTATAAATTGATACTGAGGTTGACCTTGGGGTACATATTGAGTCTGGGGTTGACCTTTAGGAACGTATTGTCCCATAGGTATGTATTTTCCTTGAGGTTGCCCCCCAGATGCAAACTGTGTACCTTGAGGTTGCCCCCCAGGCGTTAATTGAGGCTGCTCCCCAAGCGGTAACTGGCCACCTTGAGGATTGGGAATAGAACCTGAGATCATGAGAATGTCTTCTACGCTCTACGGCTTAGTACCATTGTTTCCAGTTAATAACCCTTGCTCAATGGGTTGAGGAGATGCTCCTGAAAAAGTACCAGAAAGTGACTGATACCCAGAGGGAACAGAAGGACTGCCATAAAAAAAGGATTCGGGCAATTGAGTAAACATGGATGACTGTCTTGACATATTTATGGGAGTATAAAAACCTCTAGGTGTTGGGTGATAAGGAGCACGAGGTGGTGAAAAAATTAACCCTGAGTTTTCTAAAAAATTAGTCAAAGAAAGATACCAAGAACTGCTCCTAGGTGGACTGTAAAAAATTGATTCACGCTCCCTTAGCTCAATAACAGGTTGATTTTTAGGGATAGTGATGCCTACTTCTTCTTCCAGAGCAAGTTCTTCGATAGCAATAAGTCCAGAAGGAAGATCTTGGGTGATTACTCTTTCTACCCTAGGTGAACCAGGACAACTAGAAGTTGGAGAATCAAACCCCGATGTCGGAGTAGCAGCAAATTCTCTTTCAGGCTCGGATATTTCAGGTTCTTCACCTATATCACTAGTAGATGAAAAGCTACCAGCAATTTCGGAAACAGACACTGACTGTGGATTATAATCTGCTACTAACGGTTGAAAATCAGGATGTACAATCAAAGAAGATTCTCCTTCTTTAGGTGACACAACTCTACTGTCTCTAGGAGTTACAAGGACTTTCAAGCCTTCAAACTGGCTCGGTACTTCCTCAGGAGGTTGGCCCCGAAGTCTACGGGACTTCCTCAGTAACTCAGCCGCATTTACAAACTCAAGAGACTGGCCCCGAAGTCTACGGGACTGCCTTGGTAATTCAGCCACAGTTGAAAACTTTTAACTACTTCACACACAAACAAAGTAAAATCTCAATGAAAAGCACCTAAAGTCTCTAAAGAACCAAACAAATTTTAATCACACGCCTAAAGAATCTAGGAGATCAAACACACACAAACAATAACTTTCCATACTGAAAACACTAGTTGGTGATGAAATCCAACGTCGCAGAGTTCAATACAAAATGGCGGTTGGAACAGTTACCCTGGCAACCTGCTTAATGAATAGACTGGCACAAGTTCCTCCACTTAACCATCTCGAGTGAAGAGAACCCCCCAGAAAATCCAAGTGAGTCTAGCCGACATCTGCTCCAGGTATAGTGGGATCTTCCCACCACTGTCACCTCAGGAAGAGTCCTAAAGAATATGGCCACTAAGGTTACCAACTGACACAAATATACCTGGGGGAACAGTCTACGATCTGATATGCATGCAAGGTCAGAGTAGCAAGCTCAATCCCCTTGAAGGCTCCTTGACATAATCCAAGGTTTACCAACAAGTGACCCCAGGCTCCTCGACAATGGTTAATCCGATGTTTACCATTTTTAATATGTGAATATCTGGCGTCGTTCCCAATGAGAAAGGATTGATTCCCACACTGGTTCGGACACGATCTCGTGCTTCTCCTTTAAGAGGAGCTTTCCTAGAGCATAAATGCAACAATTGGATTTCTTCCCTACCACAAGATACAGCTACTTGTTTGTTTTTACTGTCTTGGAGAGTTAATTACTCTCCTACTCCAAGACACTAGCCTAAGCTAAGTTGGTGTATCAGAGCCCTAGAAATAAAAACGTTACTAGGTGAATTTTACTTTAAGCGTTAATTTTAGTGGTTTTTGTTTAAGTCCAAAGGGGCGGAGATGAAACTCGTGGTATGAAGATTCGACTCAAAATCACTAAAAATGCACCTAAGATGATCTAAACAATCTTTTTCTCTTCGATGAACTTCTAACTAAGAAAGAGTTTGAGAATGCAAATACTTTGTAAACACAAATCTTTCTCAATTCAACAAATTAAAAGAAGAGTTTTTGTCCTTTTCCAATGCACTCAAAACGAGACAACTAGTTATTTCACAAAAATTTCCTTTTTCGTTTCAAAGCACTCAATCACTACAAAACAAACTTTTTCCAAAAGAGATTTTTATATTTTTTTAATAAAACACTCAAAACTATGAAAATGACTAACTTTGAGATCTACAAATTATAAAAACCTATTTGAAGTCAAAGCCTACTAAAAGTCTTTTTTAAGGATGTTTTACTTAGCTAGATGTAAGCTAAGGACCAATTTATGCAGAATCACAAATAAGTCAAGAACAACCAATTTTGTTTTCTTTTTGAAAATGAAAATCCAAACTCTCAAACACAAGCTTTTCGAAGTTTTGTAAAGAGAAAACTCAAAGCAGATTCCTCAACAAGGGGAGATTTCATAAATGGTCAGACTCATAAGAAAGATGGTAGACACTAAGGTAATCTGAAGTCCCTATAGCTTCTAAGCTCAGAGCCACTACACAACCAAAATGAAAAACAAACCCAACAAGCAAAACTCCTAAGAATTTCACTTAAAACCCTAACACTAACTAAATCAACCTAAGGAAAGCTTCTGACAAGTTATATGCAGGTCTGGGCAGTGGATAACAATTTCTAAACAAACACTAAGCTGACTAACAGAGGAAACTTAGGTTTTTTCAAAATTTTGACAGGGTCCGCAGGCCCACAGTTGACACAGGTGCGGTCCCGCTCTGTGCTAAAAGCCAAGCTGCGGGTAGGTACGCACTGTGTCAAACGGCTAGGGTGCGGTCCTCTCCCAAAACTATGAAAAACAAAAAATAACCCTGGATCTACAAACTCTACCCAATTTTACACACAACAAGCCAAAAACAGAAACAAAAACACAGTTTCTCAGGTCAAAGTAAAAACAGGGAAAGCCATCAATTCCCCAACGGAGTTGCCATTTTGTCACACAGAATAAGTCGATCTTGCAGACAAGATAGACCTTCCTAGAATCTAAAGAAGACCTAATGACAAGCAAACCAACCAGACACTATCTTTCTCTAAATATGCTTTGATAAACAATGGCAAACAAGTGTTTTTAGGGCCTACCTTAGGTCCAATGCAAGCTTGTGGATGCCCTCGCTCCTTCGATCCAAATGAGCTCCTTTGTCGCGAATCTACAAACACAAACAAGGCAAACAAATTAAATAGCACCTGAAAAGCCAATTGCATAAAACATATTTAACATGAAAGTCAAGGAGTCCATGAAACAAATAACATGAGATACTTGTTGAGAAAAATGAGTTTGATTGTATTAATTCAAAAGAAGAAGAACTTTACAACCTTTGCCTTGACGCTGTACAAGCTCCTCCCAGGGTCCAACAAGAAGTCTCCTCTACTTTGACAAGTTTCACTCACTCCCCAATGAAGCCAAAAAGGTATATGATCTCTCCTCTTAAGCTCAACTAGGAAGTCTTGATTTCACCAGCATTTACCCTCAAAAATGTTCAGCTTCTAACCTCCTTAGAAACCAGCCCAATGCCTGTATTTATAGTGCAATGGAGGGAGGTTACTAGGTCCTCCTTCAAAGGGATAAAGCCCTCCTTCAAAGGGATAGCTCCTCTCATCGAGGGATTAGCTCCTTCTCTTTTGGGATGCATGAACCACCTTAGAGCGAACAATCCACGTCAAAATTCCTTCTAGAAACCTCTAGAATTAACCCAAAGTGAGTTTTTTAAGATAAAACTTGTGCCTTTTGACTTTCATAGGGGTCCGCACCTACACCGTTAGGGACAGAGCGGGCAGGGACGCAGTTTTTGTACACAGAGGGTGCGGGACCACAGGTGACAATGAGAGAAAGTGCAGAACCAGAGTTACATTGATTTTTAATGTCTTTCTCTCATTTTCAAAGCTTGACTTGAAGAGCTGAGGTCTGAGACTTGCTTAGGAGGACAATACAAGTGATGATAGACCCATACTGACTGCAAATAATCATGGTGACGATATTTTTGTGTAACACCCCAAAATTCCCATATGATGACACCAACCAAGGCCTTGATCACATGATGAAGGTGTACATTCATTGTTTGGCCAAGTACTTGTATTACTTATGCCTTTGTATTTGAATTTTTTCACATTTTAATTAAAAATAATAATAAGAAAAATAATATAATATCAGGTAAAAATAATAATAATAAAGTACTTACACAATTAGCGACTCCAATCTGGATCCTCCTAGAAGAATAACCTGGTCAACTTCTGAAATAAGCAATACACCTTTCGATGACCCAAAAATTTTACTGACTATCGCTAATAGGATGAAACGACTTGACGAATTCATAAAATCCCATCCACCATCTCCTAATACAAGAACACAAGAAGGTCTTAACCCCCTTCCTTCTACCAATGAACACTATCCATTAGCCTCATCATCTTCTTCTTACTCTGAAGCTTAGTTGATCCCTATTCCGTTTACTCCACAAAATATCCCACCACCTTTACCTTACTAGTTCTTACCCCCTTCTCCTCCAACTATGAACACTTGGGTAAATATCTGATATCAGCCCCTTAACCTTCCGGAACTATTACATGACGTCCCCCCTAAATATGATAAAAACTTGACCATATTTGACAATGAATGGGAGTGCACTACTAAGGATCACATAGGCAGATTCCAGTACTTTTGTGAAAACCTCGCCGCAGAGTATGACGACATTTTCATGGGTCTTTTCGTGCAAAGTCTTGAGGGTGAAGCCAAAAGGTGATTTAGGACCCTGCCTCCCAATGTAGTATACCTAGGGGGATAATATGGGGTACAGAGAGAGGTACCCAAGACAATAATGTAATGTAATAACGTGAGGATACTAAATAAATGGGCCATAGCTAATAAATAAAGTGGTTAATCCCAATTATATAAGTGACAACAAGTATTTATGGAATAATGTGATAAGCCCATGGTATTGGATTTATGGCACTGAGAGACCCATGGTATTGTACATATGAAGCCTATATAGAGGCTAGAGACTGTCCATTGAGACATGTCAAGTATTGTTGTATTGACATGCATACGGCTTATGGAGTGATCTCCTTACTTAACGAGTAGTTGTATGGTGTACCCTAACTCAAGGGTTTTAATATTAATAAATATATGAAGTTTTATCTTCGATTGTGTTATTTATAGGGCATATTCTGTAATTTTAACATATTTGTAGGCCAGATCTATTACAAGTGGTATCAAAGCACTTTCATGGGCAGAGTGGGGAGACTTTTTTTTTTTTTTTCTTTTTTCTTTTTTCGTTTTTACTAGAATTTTTTGGGTGACAAGTTTGCAAATCAGATTTGAAAACTTTGGTGAAAATTTTGCAACAAAAAATAAAATATCTGAATTTCTTCTGAAAAATACCCAATTTCAAAAAAAAATCAGTCGAATCTGAGTCTGGATGAGGGAGGTATCGGTGATTTGAATTTAACTGTTTTGTAGAATATTTTCTGACGAATAATTCGTGGATGATGGATCTCTAGTAATTTTCATAGTTTTTGTGCAGAATTTTAGAAACATAATTAGATATATGAGATCCTCTTGAAAAATCACCCCAATTCGAAAAAAATAAAAATAAATAAATAATAAAAAATAAAAAAAATCAGTCGAAACAGAGTTTGGATGAGGGAGATATTGTTGATTTAAAATCAACTCTTTTTTTTTTCAAAAAATTTTGTGACGGTTGGAAAGCGCAACACAAATCTGAGTTCCCAGAGTGCCCAAATCATGATTCTAGTCACACGCGAAGAGGCAGAATGGTAATTCCATTTCTGAAAATAGGTTATAATAAGGATTTTGAGCCATATTAACCGAGTTGTGGCCATTTCAAATTTTCTACATAAAGTAGGTAAAATTTTTCAAAACCCTCATTCTGCTTCATGGCTTCTATTGAGCTAGTTTTTATATGAAAATATGATAGTCCCACTATTGAAGAACATATACAATATCGCAAGTCTCAAATCACACTACTTTAGAGCATATACATAAGGTATTATTTGAAAGACGGTGTTGCTATATGGCGGAAGTCACTTAGCAATTATTTTCTGAAGACACTTTCTCCTAAAGAAATTGAAAAACGCCTTTTGGAAAAATGGTCTCATGTTAGAAAATAGGATAATGAGAAACATAAGGGGTTATTTTTTGTTCGTATATCCTTATTACAGGTTTACGGGTGTATTCAAAAAGAGAAAATCATCGTGTCTATCAATCCTAGTTGCAAGCATAATTTTATCAATGTTAATTTGGCAAAAAAATTACAAGCTCCAACAAAACATATCGAAAAAACACAGGTTGATAATAAGGACGTTCAGGTTTATAAAGATTTGAAGGTTTATATGGATAAGTATGTGTCACATTCTGATTTTTATACTTCACATGTGGATAATGTGGATGTTGTTTTTGGATACCGTTGATGGAATCCATTGGTACTATCAATATTAATGTGTAGAAGAAATTCCCGAAGCTCTGGTATAAAAAGAATAAAATTACATTGTAGGATATTTCCATTAGGAACCAGGGAGAGACTATGGAGATAGAAGAAAAAATATCTAATGACACTGACACATCAGATGATGAGCCTTTGATGGTAGGCAACCAAACACACACATCAAACTAGGTACCATAACAAGCACCAGAAACCACTCAGGCACCAATAGTGGAGGAATTAATGAAAGATATACCATCAATTAAAGCTTCAACATATCACCACCCACATCACCCAGCAAGACAACACCCAACAAAGTGGAAAAGAATTAGCAAGAAAGACAACAACCCCTAGATGACACATAGAGAGGTGCGACGATCCACAAACAACACATCAACACTAAGGAACCACCAGAACCAACTTCCATCTCAAGTGAGCAAGGCACTGAATAGATCGAGTGTTCGCCTTTCTCTAGGATGGATAGATGCATGTGCATGGTACCAATGGAATACTCCCTTGAGTAGATTTTATTTTTTTTGTTCTTCTCATGTTTCGGGGATGCAACATGTTTAAGGGGGGTGGAATGTAGTATACCTAGGGGAGATAATATGGGCTACAAAGGGAGGTTCCCAAGGGAATAATGTAATGTGATAATGTGAAGATGATAAATAAATTGTCCATAGACAATAAATAAAGTGGTTAACCCAAATTATGGAAGGGACCACAAGTAGTTAGTGAATAATGTGATAAACCCATAGTATTAGATTTATGGTATTGAGAGACCCATGGTAATTACACATGGTATTGTATGTATTAAACCTATATCGAGGCTAGAGACTCTCCATTGAGACATGTCAAGTATTGTTGTATTTACAAGCATATGGCATGTGGAGTGATCTCCTTCCTTAAGGAGTAGTTGTATGTTGTTACCCTACCTTAAGGGTTTTAATATTAATAAAGGCTATGAATTTTATCTTCTATTGTGTTATTTCTGGGGCATATTCTATAATTTTAATATATTTGGAGATCATATTGGTTGAATTGGTTGAACTCTATCCACCTTTTTCTTTCAATTGCTGCCTCTTTCAAATGGGAAGTCCATCGAATGGATGTTAAATCTGCCTTCTTGCATGGGAACTTGCATGAAGAAATCTATCTGGAACAATCTCCTGGCTTTATACAAACAAAATCCAGCCTTGTATGTTGGCTTAAGAAATCCTTTTATGGTCTCAATCAAGCCCCTTAGGCTTGGTATTTCAAAATGGATAACTTTCTTTTATATACTGGCGCTGTCATTCTGACAATACTGTCTACACAAAGAAAGTGGGTAAGTCTTTTATCATTATTGTTCTTTATGTTGATTATCTTATCCTTACTGATACTGATCCCAAAGTTATAAACATGTGAAGTCCAGCCTTAAAAATTAGTTTGAAATGACAGACTTAGGACACTTGTATTATTTTCCTGGTCTTCAAGTCTTGCAATCCAAAGAAGGTATTTCCCTTTCCTAATCCAAGTATGCCTATGATCTTCTACGCCACTTTCACATGGAAGACTATAAGCCAACCCCTTCTCCCTTTTAGTCTAGAGCCAAACTTTCAGTCACTTGTACTTCCCCCAAAGTTGATACTACCTTATACCTTGAGCATGTTGGAAAAATTTTGTTCTGGCCCATACCCATCCCGACCTTTCCTTTGTTGTTGGCCTTGCTGCTCTGTTTATGTAAAACCCACATGAAAGTCATTTGAAATAAGTTAAAAGAATATTTCATTATGTTCAAGGTACAATTCAATTTGGGATTCATTACAGTGCAGAAGCATCTCCTCTATTGGTTGGTTTCACTGATTTTGATTGGGTTGGTGACCCTGATGATCGGAAGTCTACTGCAGGTTATGTCTTGACTCTTGGTTCTGGACCTATTACATGGAATTCCAAGAAACAAAGTTCCACTTCTCTTTCTTCAGTATAAGAAGAGTATCATGGCATTGTTGAAGCTAGTAAGGAAGCCCTGTGGCTTCATTAGATCATGTTAGAGTTTGGTTTTCAATAGCAGCATTTGACTACACTTTGGTGTGATAATCAAAGTGCCATTCAACTATGCAAAGATCTAGTCCAACATCAACACAGAAAACAAATTGAACTACACATTCACTTCATTAGAAATCTCATTCATGACCATTTTCTTGAAGTGTAATATTGTTCAACCGATGATCAAGTTGCAGAAATCTTACAAAGGCTCTCAGAGAGGCGAAGTTTACTAAAGTTCGATTTATGGTTGGAATTCAGGAAGTTGTCACTAAGGGGGGATATGCACTAATTCCACCTTCCTACTCCTATTGTGTCATCTTTGTACATGTTTCAATCCAATCCCAAGTTGTTCTTAAGGGGGGATGTTAGAATATTCCGACACATAGGAAATAATTAAGTATAACTTGGTCGAGTGTATAGTTAGGTAAAGTGTGTTTCTTTAGTATGTATTTTTTGTAACTCAAAATCCGACGGTCATGATATGTTCTAGACATGAAGTGATTTGATGGTTCATTCTCTCCTCGATATTACTGACACTTGATGAGTGTCTTAACTCCCGATTGGTCCATGATCTCTATTTAAAGAGCATGGATGGTCATTTGTTGGATGATCGTTCATTAGAGAAGCTTATGTAAATTTTCTTTCTTTTACATTAAGAAATTTCCTGAAGTGGTTGCATTGGATCAAGCCATGGACTATTTCCCTCTTTGAGGGTTTAACCACGTCAAGAATACTAATGTACTAATCTGTGATCTGTTTGTGAGTGATTTCCTTTGGTGTTCTATCTAAGGAACTTACCTTGTAAATTCCTACAAAATTTTCCCTAACAATAGGGTCCCAAGCTTCATTTTCATGCTTCTCCTAGCCACAGAGTCGCATAGAATACAACCACTGAAACATGAAATTTTATTCATATAAATTGAGAGGCTAGCTTATCGGGCTGCCATTAAGCCTACCCTGCCACCCTTGGAAGCACTAGACCACTTGCATTGACAAACAACTGTGAGGAAGAGTTTTGAAACTACGAGCAATAGCCACCATGGATTAAAACTTAACATCATAAGAATGATGTATGGGGGGGCATGCAACACTCCCCCCCTCTTTATGAGCCTTAGGATTTGATGGGGTGGCTGGCACCCCCGCAAACCCCAGTATTTCCCTATTTTTCTACCTACATCGGAATTATTATTTTGTATTTGTAAAAAATATGTCATATTCTATTTACTCATATATATACAAATTTAATAAATTTTATTAAATTTATAAATTTACACCAAATTTATATGATACTATAGGAAATTAAATATTGAAAAATATTATATAGTTAATTTATTTCTATAATAAATTTAAATTGATGATGTTGATGATTAACATCCACTAAGACCAATATGGTCTATCAGACCTTAAGAAAGTAAGAGATTAATTGAAACTCTTTAATATTTTATTTTTGTGATAAAAAAGAAGGGAGAGAATCATTACCATATCACTATAGATTTTTTACTTGACAAGTCAAGAATGTTGGTAGAGTGGCAAAGGTCTTGTAAACGAGAATGGATGTGAGTAAGAGCTAGGAAATCCAAGAGAAAGTGTTTTTCACCTTCAACCCACTTAGTATTGCAAAGTTGAAAAACTCTTTCGTCCCAAGATGTTTTGGGAATTGACTGATTCCCGATTTCACTTCGAAGCACATCATAATTGGTTCTTATTTTCACAATTTTCATTTTCTTCTTAGCACCCGTCAAGACAAAAAGATAATTCTAGTTTGTAAGATTGGAGTTGATCACCGCCTTGTAATTCGTTAGCTTGCTTTTTCATTATAACTCCTTATCATCTCATAACTTATTCTTAAATTTGGAAGAAATAGTATTTTTAATATTATCCTTATTCTCTAAGATGATCTCCTACTTTTTCTCCCAATGGTCGAGCCAAGACTGGATATCCTTATGCCAACCTCTCTTGAGTCGGAAGGGGGGGGGGGGGGAGGATGGTGGGTGGTTGTTTGGCTAGATTTAGCATCAATTTTGGGGAACGTCTTGGTTTCCATGTTGTAAAGCTTCATACTAACCGTCAACCTTTGCAATATTTACAATCACAAACCAAGCTACAACAAGCTAGACATTTCGGATGGATGGTATTCTTGCAGTAATTTCATTTGGTAATTAGGTATAAGAAAGGTATATACAACAAAGTTGCAGATATGTTATCAAGACCTATTGTTAATGCATCTATTATTATTAAGCATAACACAATCATGCATGAAAGTTATATTGAACAATATTCTCAAGATGAAGATTTTAAAAATGTTTATGCAACTTTGAGTCAAGCCAATCATGTTGAAGAGTTGGATTATCATTTTCATAACAATTTTTTATATCATCTTGGAAATTTATGTGTTCCACAGGGTGAAAGAGTCAATGTCATAAGGGAAGCCCATACTTCTCTTATTGCTGGTCACTTTGGTGTAGGAAAAATAGTTGCTCAATTATAGAGGTATTGTTATTGGCCTCGAATGAATGGAATTGTATCAAGATATGTAAAAGGATGTTCTATGTGCGTTACTAGTAATCCAAGCAATTGGAAATTGGGTTTGTACACTCCACTTCCTATCCCTTCTCACCCTAGGTAATGTATTTCTATGGATTTTGTAGGAGGACTACCAATGTCTGAGAAAGGTCATGATTATTTGTATGTTGTAGTGGATTTCTTTGGAAAAATGTGTGTGTTGATGCCATGTAAGAAACCATTTACAGCTGAACAAACCGCAAATATGTTCTTTCAAAATGTATGGGTTCATTTTGGGTTACCTACTTCGATTATTTCTGATCGAGATTCTCAATTTATTGGGAAGTTTTGGTGAAGTTTATGGGAACTCATGGACATAAGGTTGAATAATAACACAACATTTCATCCACAAATTGACGGCTAGATAGAAGTAGTAAATAGAACAATAGTGCATCTCCTTCGAGGATATTGTGGTAAACATCCTAAACATTGGGATGAGCATTTGCATTACATCCAGTATGCCTACGATCGTGCCAAGCATTTATCTACACAAGTATCTCCATTTGAAGCTTGTTTGGGTTATTTTCCAAAAAGTCTCTTTTGGATTTCATCTTTAGTAAAGATGTTGCAGTATTTCGACATAGTGATGTGGACAAATCCAATAATTTTATGAACAAATTTAGCTAGTGCATCAAAGAGTATAGGAACAGCTGGAGAAAATCCAAGCCAAGTACAAAGAAAGACATGATAAGCATCAGGTTTATCATGATTTTCAAGTGGAAGTACGTCAACAAGGAAATACTACAAGGTGAAGGTAAGAAGATCGAGCCAATCAGATATGGTCTTTTCAAAATCTTGGATAAGATGGGTAACAACGCATTCCGGTTAGGTTTTCCACCTTATATGCAAATTTGTTTTTTTTGTGAATGTGGAAAAATTGAGATTATATGAGCCTCCCATGATTGTTGATCAATATGAGAATTTTTAGAGTCCATATATAGAATATTTTCTCTTGAATTTTTAAATGAGTTGCCGGAAGACTCAATTCTTGGCAGGAGGATAAGAACTTCACACAAAGGCAATTAGAGTATCTTCATGTGGGGCTCAAAGGTACCAATCCAAGAAAAGAAAGGTGGATAGAGATTGATAAAGTAAGGGAGTTTTTCCCTTATGTACTTGTCGAGTAAAAACATACTTTTCATGACCCAAAAGCTTCAAATGGGGAGGAATGATCCAGGTGATCAAGAATATGCTAAAAATTGAAAATGCTCAATTTCTCTTGAATCTGATACCCAATCGTAGATCTCGTCATTTTGATTCTAATAATGGTTGAATCACCTCAATTTGACACCTTATGACGAAGTTATTGTGTTTTGAAGTTTTTGGCAAAAAACTAAAAAGTCAACTTGTAGGATTGACTATGAAGTGTACGGATACCATGTGGTAGTCTATATAATGATGTAATGTTGATGTCATATGTTAACCAGGAAGTACGAGAGCTAATAAGGGATCAACACGTGGCATGTGCAAGAAGTAACATTTGGGTTTGGTTTATTGGTTGAATTTGGGGTAATCTTGTTGTGCCACATGGCCCAATTGGGGAAGGCCAAGTGTCCCTATATGTTTTGTTAAAACAATTGAAGAAATTGAACGCGTGACCTCCAACATACAAGTCTACTGCCCAACTAGTGGGCCACGAGTATCGCTTGTTAAACATTGTTGGCAGGTTCTATTTAAAGTGTAATTGTTTGAAGTTTGGTGTTAACAACGGACCGACATGCCAAATCCCCCATCCTGACATTTGGTTATATGCGCCACCCCATGACCAGGGTGCAGATAACAGAGAGGGCATAGAGGAAGGGCCAACGGCCCATGGTCTCATTGCATGCCAAATGACTATCAGCAAAATACATGGAGGCTAGGGTGTGTGGATTACCTCCCGCACCCATGGCCCAAGGCCATATGGCAATTCATGTGACCTATGATGTAATGAATGTGGTAACAGATGTGTGGCAACCTACCCCGCGCAAGGCCTAGGGCACATGGAAAACATGGGAACTAGGGGCGTAAAACTCAGTAGGCTAAAAGGCCATTAAAAAAAAATTGTTTAATATAATATATAAAACACAATCTCCACCAAGAATTGGGGCTCGAACCTGGGACCTTTGGGTTTCCAACAAAGCACCCAAACCAATACGCCACATATTGTTTTGTTGCCAATTTTTATAGAGCGAGCTAATTTTTAGAGCTATTTGTGGGAAATTTGAAGAAGGAGGCCTATCTTGGCAATTTTTTAACCTTTTTGATCCCAAGAAGAGCCTACATAAGGGTTTATAAGCATTCTGGATGTAATGGTTGTTATTTTTTCAAATTGAGACTTGTATGTTGATGTATTTGAGCATATAATAAAAAAGGCCACCATTGGAAGCTAGACCCAGAGACGTATCCTAGGAGGATGAACTTTGTCATTAATTTGTTGTGTTTTGATGCTACATGTTGTCCATTTTCACTATTAAAATTGGGAAAATTTAGTTTATTTTGTGCGCTTTTCAATCATGATCCCTTTCCTAGAAGACATAAACTAGCTTGCAAATCATTTCATGAAACCTTAATCAAGCTTAGTCAAAGGAGACTTAGTATGTCCTCTTGGAGATGTAGGAGGAGTAGGTTTATGGGATGGAGCTGAAGAAGGAGGTGAGTATGGAGGTGTAGATGGGGGTGAAGGAGGGTGAGGAGGTGGAGGTTTTCTCCCATTACCACCATCACATTTTGGTTGATTATAACTTTCTCATTGCAACCTTGTTGTTATCTAATTGTACAACACTTCCACCATCTCAGTCATATGTAATAAAGCCTTTCTAAAAGCTCTCCCATCCGAAAATAGTGCCCAATCATAGATCTCGTTGTTCTAATTCCAACGATGCTTGAATCACCTAAATCTGACACTATATCAGGAAGGTATCGCATTTTGAAGTTTTTGGAAAACAACTAAAAAGTAAACTTGTATGGTTGACTATGCAGTGTATAGATTCCACGTGGTAGTTTGTATGATGACATAATGTTGACATAATCTACTAGCTATGAAGTACGAGATCTAATCAGGGATCAACACATGGCACATGCAACAAGCAACATTTGGGTTTGGTTGATTGGTTGAATTTGGGCTAGTCCCATTTTTTCGCATGGCCCAATCAGAGGGCGCCACGTGGCCAAATTGAGGAAGGCCAAGTGCCCCCATACGGTTTATTAAAAATTTGTTACGGAAACTAACCACCTCTATAGGAATCGAACATGTGACCTCCAACGCACAAGTCTACCGCCCAACTAGTGGGCCACGGGTACCCCTTATTAAACATTGTTGGAAATTTCTATTTAAAGTGTAATGTTTGAATTTTTTCATTAACATCAGGTCAGCGGGACAAACCACTGGGCACGGTGCTTGGTTATATGCAACACCCCATGACCAACGTGTAGACAATAGAGAGGGTGCGGAGGAAGGGCCAACGGCCTGTGGTCTCATTGCACGCCAAATGACCATTGATGTGTTGGTTCCCAAACTTTATTTATATACACTTGTAAGCGAGGGTGCTTCATTTGAAACCTATTGGTTACTTTCTTGATAACGAACTCAGAATCGCCAAAGATTGATATGTTTTGAATATTTATTTTATTGGCAGTTTCTAATCCTAATACCAATGCTTCATATTCATTTATATTATGGGTAGTTTTCAAATTTAACTTGAAGGAGGTGGCATTTTTTCGATTCGACAGTATAAAGACACCCCCACACCTAATCCTGCCTTAGAGGAAGCACCATCAAAGTTCATATTCATAATGAAATAGATTGGTTGAATTGTTTCTCAAACAATTTAGCATTAAGAAAAGTAATTAGATATGGTGGGGTTGGGGGGAGGGGTGGGGCTTTTTTCTTCCTTTTTTTTTTTTTAATATTGTTTTGAATTTTTTCTTTTTAATTTTAATTTAATTTAATTTTTTTTATATGTTTTGATTTTATTTTTTTTTAATTTGTTTTGATTTTATTTTAATATATATATATATATATATATATATATATATATATATATATATATATATATATATATAGATAGATAAATTTATTTTTTTATAATTTTTATAATTTAAATTTTTTTATTATGTTTTCAATTTTAATTTTGTTTTTTAAATTTTTTTAATTCATTTATTTATTTATTTATTCATATAATTTTTTGTATTTGATCTTTTTTTTGTGATGTTTTCTTATTTTTATTTTTATGTTTTATTACTAACATGAAAATCACCAACATTTAAAAAGAATTATCCACACCTAGTTCATTAGAAAAAATAAAATGTAAAAACTAAGCCCTTTAAACAAAAAGGGTTGATGCTCATCAGCATCTTTCAAAATAAAGATGAAAATCACTAAAAAAAAATGTCCACACTTGATACATTAAAAAATTTAAAGTGTCAAAAATAATCCCTCTAAAAAAATGTGTTGATGTTGCATCAACACTTTTCAAAATCATCATGAAAATCACTAACATTTAAAAAACAATTTCATACTTGATACATAAAAACAATTAAAGTGGCAAAAATATGCTCCAAAAAAAAGGTGTATTCTGAATCACCAATTTTCAAAATCGAGTGATTTTTTGGTACCTCAAAAAAATGGGTACTAGGTCATTTTCTCGTTTGATCGATAATTATGTTCTCTCCTTCCCTCTCTCTATCTCTCTATTCTTCCCTCTATCTCTCCCCACCATCTATATGTATATCTCCCTCAATATCTCCTTCTTTATCTCTCTATCTCACCCTATCAAACACACATGCTCTCTCTCTCCATATCTATTTATCTCTCCCTCCCTCCCTCTCTCTCTCTCCCCTTCGTTTATATCTCTATCCTTCTTTGTCTCTCTATATCACCCCCCAACCATACACAATCTCTCTCCATATCTATCTATCTCTCTCCCTCCATCTTCTTCTCCGTCTCCCCCTCTTTCCCTTCTCTCCCTCTCTCTCTCATTTTCTCTCTTTTCCCTCCTTCTCTTGTCTCCCCCTCACTCTCTCTACATCACTCTCTATGTCTTTCTTCTTCCCTCCCTCTCTCTCCCTCTCCAACTCCATCTCTCTCTCCCTCCCTCTTTCCTTCTCTCTCTTATGTCCTCTCTCTCTCCCTTTCTATTGCCCCTCTATCTATCCCTCCCCCCATCACCCTCTCCTTCTCTCTCTCTCCACCCTCAAACTTTGTAACTATCTCTCCCTCCAACTCTATCCCTCCCTCTCTCCCTCTCGCCCTCCCCTCCTCTCTCTTTCTCTCTCCCATCTCACTCTCTATCTCCAGCTCTCCCTCCCTCCATCTCTCGCCATGCTAGCCATATCTATATCTCCCTCTATATCTCTTTATTTGTCTCTCTATCTCACCTCCTGAAACACACACACACTCTCTCTCCATACATATCTATCTCTCTCTCCCTCCCACTCTCTATGCCTCTCTCTTACCCTCTTTCTTCCCTCCATATATAGCTTTATCTCCCTCTGTCTCTCCTTCACTGTCTCACTATTTCACCCCCCAAATATACTCTCTCTCTCTCTCTCTGTGTATATATATATATATATATATATAGATATATATATATATATATATATATATATATATATATATATATATATATATATATATATATATATATATATCCCTCCTTCTCTCTCTTCCCCTTATCTCTCTCTCTCTCCTTCTCTCTTCCCTCCCACTCTCCTCTCTCCCTCACTCTCTCTCCAT
Organism: Pinus tabuliformis; assembly: GCA_031772625.1. Lineage (NCBI taxonomy): Eukaryota > Viridiplantae > Streptophyta > Pinopsida > Pinales > Pinaceae > Pinus > Pinus tabuliformis. Next base: position 924,049,678 of record CM062813.1, read on the forward strand.
ATCTCTGTTGTCACTCCCTCTCTCTCTCTCTCCCTATGCATTTCTTCTTCCCTCCTTCTCTCTCTCCCCTTCCAACTCCATCTCTCTCACCCTCCCTCTCTTATCCTCTCTCTTCCTTCCTCTCTCTCCCACCTCGCCCCACCATCTCTCTCTCTCTCTCTGTTGGGTCCCTATAATACTAGTGATTACCCCATTACTATTGTAGTTATACCCCTTATTAATATTGTTGTGCCCCTATTGCCCCCATATTGTTATTACTGTGCCCCATAGAATCCCTCTATTGTTATTTTTGTGGCTTTATATTATTATTGTTAGGTCAGCTGGATTATATTGTGACTCCTTAGACCCCTATATATAGAAAGGAGGTTTTGTCATTTGAATCATCCAAGAATTGTTCATTTATGTAATGTAAAGGAGGTTTCCCCCTCGAAGAGGCTGAATTCTAAGGCGTTGATCTATCTTTTCTATCTTTTCTTGAGCTGGTTTCATAACATTTGGTATCAGAGCTTTGGATTCTAGGGTTTCGCTGCTCCAAACAGGTCATCGTGGCATTTTCACTATAAATTTTTTTCTGTGACGTTTCAAAAGTTGCGAAAAAAACCATTTGAGAAGAAATCGCGCTGAACCTTGGGTCCGAATTTCAGAGCTTTTCGCACTATATTTGTGGAGATATGATCTGAGGAAGTTGGTCTTTTTGCAGACTCCTGAATTACATTCCAAACAGGTGACCTGGGGAAAATCGTCATAACTTTCTCTCTAGGGATCGAATTGAAATTTCGTAAGAAGGTATAGAAAGATAACGGACTGTAGTTTCTTGTATGAATTTTTCAGATCCAAAGGTAAAAACAGTGACTCGTGGCACATCGTACAAGTTTGCTCTACTGAACTAGTCTATAATCAAGTCACTGTGGGAGATTTCACATAACTCTTCCTTGGAGAATCCAATTTGGATCAGACTTGTGGCATTGGAAAGAGGACACAAAGGGCTACTGTAGGTCACAAATTCAGAACTAGATGATCAGAAAGTACAGAGATACATCAGAGGCAATATCAAGCTCCTACAAAGTGAAAAAAGGTGTGTAGATTTTCTTAAATTTTTGCTTAAGCTTGGTTTGAAAATTTATTTTGAAGGAATTCAAAGGGCATAATAGAGCATTATTATCGGTAACTGATGCCCCGAGGAAAGAAAATGCAAACACCTAGTAAGGAACCTGAAAGCTCTAGCATGACTCATGAAGAAGAAGAAGAAATGCTATATGATATATCAAAATTACAAGAACAAGTGCAACAAGTGTCACTTGCACAAAAAGCAACAGAATCTAAGATGGATGGTTTAAAGAGAGATGTAGAAGCTAAGATGGATGGTTTAAAGAAAGGTGTAGAAGCTAAGATGGATTGTTTAAAGAAAGGCGTAGAAGCTAAAATTGATGGCATGGATGATAAGATGGAAGAATTGAAGATAAATATGAATAATTTGCTACAAGAAATGGTCACTAAGGGTGAAAGAGTACTAAAGGAAACTCATGATGAGAACAAAAGAAATGTTAATCATGATTCCATAGACTCTAATGTTGGATCGAAGACTCACCATATTCCAAAAATCGATATGAGGAAGTTTGATGGCAAGGATCCCGCCACATGGATATTACAGATGGAGCAATTCTTCGATCTCAATAATGTGCAAAACACACAAAAGGTACGTATGGCAACTTTATATTTGGAACCAAATCAGTTTGTATGGTATCAATGGCTTTGCTCTCGTAAACAATTTATCACTTGGGCAATTTTTACGGAAGAATTGATAGCACATTATGAGGATACAAAAAGCAACACTTTTTTTAGCCAATTGATAAGTCTCAAACAAAAGGGTTCAATAATGGAGCACATTGAGGAGTTCCAAAAATTGAACATAAGGGTAAAAGATATTCCAGAGGAGCATAGGATTGATGTGTTCATAGGGTCTTTAAAGGATAATATCCAACATGATGTTCGCCTTTGGGAACCTGATTCATTAGAGAAGGCATTCAGGTTAGCAAGAAAAATGGAAAGCAAAATTATGGCAACCAGGAAGCATACCACTCACAACTATAAAGACGGAAGTGTTGTTGCCCCTAGTCTTCCACAACCTATAAGGTTGACACCACAAAAATTGGAAGAAAAAAGAGCAAAAGGGCTTTGTTACAGTTGTGATAGCAAATACACTAAAGGTCATAAGTGTGCTGAGAAAAAATTATTCTACATAGATTGTGAAGAGGAAGAAGAAAAGGAGCAAGAAAGGTCAAAAGAAGAGGATATACTCCAGGAACAAAGCCTAGATGAAGAACAAATAAATCCGACCATATCTTGTAATGCATTGGCGGGAATTACCACTCCTCAAACCATCAAGATAGAAGGACAAATCAAGAAGAAAAAGGTAATAGTGTTGATTGATTCAGGAAGCACCCACAATTTTATTCATTGTAAGGTAGCAAAAGAATTGAATTGCTTCCTATATCCAGCACCAGAGTGTCAAGTGATGATTGCAAATGGAGGAACAATAAATTGCTCTGGAAAGTGCCATAATATCAAGCTATCCATGGGAGAATATGTATTGACTAGCCCAATGCTTTCCATTCCAATGGGAGGTGCTGATGTTGTACTAGGAGTCCAATGGCTACAATAGCTTTTAATTTTCAAGAACTTTTCATCAAATTTTCTACGGAAGGAAAGGAAGTTGAATTAAGGGGTATTGCAGGGAAACCAGGAAAGATAATCAGCTCTAATGGTATGACAAAGCTTCTAAAAAAGGAGCAAAGAGGTGTAATTGCACAATTATGTTCGCTAGATGTTTCCACATTGGAATCATCTATTTCTCCAGATCTCCAAAAAGTCTTGGACAATCATTCCAAGGTATTTGAGACTCCCAAAGGTCTCCCACCTATGCGTGATCATGATCATGCTATTCATCTGATTCCAGGAAGTGTTCCTCCAAACATCAGGCCGTACAGATATCCCTATGTCCAAAAGAGTGAAATTGAACGTATGGTTGCAGAAATGCTAGAGGCTGGTATAATTCAACCGAGTCAAAGTTCTTTCTCTGCTCCAGTAGTATTGGTGCACAAGAAGGATGGATCATGGCGCATGTGTCCAGATTATAGGGAGCTCAACAAGCTCACTATTAAAGATAAGTTCCCCATTCCTGTCATTGATGAATTACTGGATGAATTGCATGGATCAATTTACTTCACCAAGTTGGATCTTCGTTCGGGATATCATCAAATCAGAATGAAGATTGAAGACATTCCGAAAACGGCATTTAGAACTCATGAGGGTCATTATGAATTTTTGGTCATGCCTTTTGGCCTTACCAATGCACCTTCAACATTTCAAGGTTTGATGAATTCAATTTTCAAACCATTCCTTAGAAAATTTGTGTTAGTATTTTTTGATGATATACTAATCTACAACAAGTCTTGGAAGGATCATGTTGAACATGTTGACAAGGTGCTACAACTATTGGAGGAGAAACAATTATATGCAAAAAGATCCAAATGTTTCTTTGGAGTCCAGGAGGTGGAATATTTGGGTCATATTGTATCTCATGAAGGAGTTAAGGTAGACCCTAGCAAAATTAAAGCCATTAAGGAATGGAAAATCCCCACATCCATAAAGCATCTGCGAGGATTTCTTGGGTTGACAGGGTATTATCGCAAGTTTGTTAAGAATTATGGGAGAATAGCAGCACCTCTAACAACATTATTGAAGAAAGATGCATTTTCATGGACTCCGGAAGCAACAAAGGCCTTTGAACATCTTAAAGAGGCAATGTGCCAAGCACCGGTCTTAGCTACACCGGACTTCACAAAAACCTTTATTGTGGAATGTGATGCTTCAGGAAATGGAATTGGTGCTGTTCTAATGCAAGATGAAAGACCCATTGCTTTTGAAAGTCGTCCAATCAAGGGAAAGTTTTTAAGCAAAGCTATTTATGAGAAGGAAATGTTGGCAATACTCCATGCACTTAAGAAATGGCGACCCTACCTAATGGGAAGACACTTCAAGGTAAAAACGGATCATGATAGCCTTAAATACTTTTTAGAACAAAGATTATCCTCTGAAGAGCAACAAAAGTGGGTCACAAAGATGTTGGGTTATGACTTTGAAATCATCTACAAAAAAGGGAAGCAAAATGTGGTGGCAGATGCACTCTCAAGAAAGGATGAGGATGTGGAAGCATTGTTGTGCGCCATTTCTATTATCCAACCAGATTGGATAAACGAAGCAAGGGAGGAATGGAAGAATGACGAAGAAGTGTGGGCACTTATTCGAAATTACAACAAGATTCCAGTACGTCTGATACATTTAGCTGGAAAAATGATTCGTTATGGTACAAAGATCGCTTATACCTCTGTAAGAATTCCCAGCTAAAACAAAAGATTCTTATGGAATTGCACACTTCTCCCTTAGGAGGGCACTCAGGATTTTTAAAAACTTACCACAGGGTTAAGAAGGAATTTTTTTGGGATGGCCTTAAATCAGATATTCAAAAGTTTGTGGCGGAATGTTTGGTTTGCCAACAAAATAAAGTTGAAACAATTAAGACACCAGGTCTATTACAACCTTTATCCATTCCAAGCCAACGTTGGGAGGAGGTTTCAATGGATTTTATCACAGGTTTACCCAAGTCTGAGGGAAAGAGTGTCATCATGGTGGTAGTTGACAGACTTACCAAGTATGCACACTTTTGTGCATTATCACATCCATTTAAAGCCAGTACAGTTTCTACTGCATTTATGGAAACAATTCAAAAGCTACATGGAAACCCAAAGATTATTGTAAGTGACAGAGATCCCATTTTCACTGGAAATTTTTGGACAGAATTATTTTCTTGTCTTGGTACTCAGTTAGCTCATAGCTCATCTTATCATCCTCAATCTGATGGGAAAACTGAGATAGTAAACAAATGTTTGGAAGGATATCTTCGTTGCTTTGTATCTGATAAACAGACACAATGGGTCAAATGGTTGCCTCTGGCTGAATGGTGGTATAACACTTCCTTCCATACAGCAACAAAAATGACCCCATTTATGGCACTTTATGGGTATCAACCACCATCCATCACATCATATTTAAGAGAAAATTCTAAGGTTCAGGCAGTGGAACATCACATCGAACATCAACAACAAGTCCTCCAACTCTTAAAGGATAACCTCGTGTTGGCACAGAATAGAATGAAACAACAGGCAGATCAACATCGCAGTGAAAGAAGTTTTGATGTAGGTGATTGGGTATTCCTACGGCTACAACCATATAAGCAAATGTCCCTCAAGCAAGCTAAGAAGGATAATAAATTATCACCAAAGTATTATGGTCCATACAAGGTGTTGCAAAAGATTGGTACTATGGCATACAAATTGGAGCTTCCTGCAGCTTCTCGATTGCACCCAGTTTTCCATGTTTCATGTTTAAAGAAGGTTATAGGCGACAAGCTCCCAGTTCAAACAATATTGCCAGAACTTGACGAGGAAGGAAAAATTATATTGGAACCGGAAGCAGTCACAGAAACAAGAACTCGACAGCTACGAAATCGATCAATTTCAGAGTATCTTATCAAGTGGAAGAACTTATCCGCTGAAGATTCCACATGGGAGGATGAGAATTTTATGCAGAAGTATCCAGAACTACTCAAGCGTTGAGGACAACACTTTTTTGAAGGAGAGGGGCATGTTGGGTCCCTATAATACTAGTGATTACCCCATTACTATTTTATTTATACCCCTTATTAATATTGTTGTGCCCCTATTGTTATTACTGTGCCCCATAGAATCCCTCTATTGTTATTTTTGTGGCTTTATATTATTATTGTTAGGTCGGCTGGATTATATTGTGACTCCTTAGACTCCTATATATAGAAAGGAGGTTCTTTCATTTGAATCATCCAAGAATTGTTCATTTATGTAATGTAAAGGAGTTTGCCCCCTTGAAGAGGCTAAATTCTAAGGCGTTGATCTATCTTTTCTATCTTTTCTTGAGCTGGTTTCATAACTCTCTCTCTCTCTCTCTCTCTCTCTCTCTCTACCCATGAACTCTATCAATGTCTACCCCCCTCTCTTATTCTCTTTCTCTCATCTTCATCTTTATGTCTCCCTATATCTCTTCCCATTCTCTCCCTCTCTCTCCTCTCCTTCACTCTCTCTCTCTCTCTACCCATGAACTCTATCAATGTCTACCCCCCTCTCTTATTCTCTTTCTCTCATCTTCATCTCTATGTCTCCCTATATCTCTTCCCATTCTCTCCCTCTCTCTCCTCTCCTTCACTCTCTCTCTCCCATCCTTCCCTCCTCTCTCCCTCATTCTCTCTCCATCTCTCCCTTATCACTCCCTATCTCTCTCCACCTATATCTCTCTATGTTTTTGTTCTTCACTCCCTATCTCCCTCCCTCTTTCCTTTCCTCTCTCCCATCCTCTATCTCTTTCTTCATCTCTCTCCCACTCTCTCCCTCCTCCCTCTCTCTCTCCAGCTCTATCACTATCTACTTTTATCTTCCCCTACATCTAGTTGAAAATTGGGGTATCTTAGGATCTACCCCCATAAATTATGGGTATTTTATTTGTGAGGAGGCGACCCACAAAATGAAGGATTGTGGGAAAAGTACCCAAGCGTGAGGTTTTTGAACCCAAAGTAGTGGGTTTAGAACTAGAAATGAAACTTTATAAATGATATAATTAGAGTTTGAGCATGTAGGTTTAGGTTGGTTGGGTGTTAAGAGACATGAACCTTGGGTTTAATAATCACCCCATAAACACTATATATTGGAGGAACATGTAGGTCATTTCAACATCATGGAAAATCATCCTTACGAAGAATAACAAGAGAAGGAAGCCACAAACAAACTAGAAAGGGCACATTTTCTAGGAGAAGAGGTTGGGTATCCTTAAATGTATCCTTCTATTGGACAAATGAAAGAGGACAACCATAAAGTTTCTTTTATATATTAGAAAGGTTCTTTTCTGAGTTAAGGAGGTCACAACCCTAGAAGTCTATCACAGGAGGCCGAAAGCCTCAGCTCGAGTTGTAGGAGGTTGAAAGCCAGTTCAAGTTGCAAGAAGGCCTTAGGCTGACAATAAGGAGACCAACAAGCCCTTGAATAGTGGACATAAGGTAGGAGGGTGTCTCAAGCCCATGAAGAGGACAACAAGGCTATCGAGAAGTTGTTGTTCAATTGTAGGAGGTTTCTAAGTTGACATTTATGAATTTTTTTCATTAAAGAAGTCATGAACATCAAGTTTGAAGGTTGGGTAATGTATTTGGTTGAAGGGAAAACCCTACTGTGATCAAATTTTTGTATAGAGGAAGAAAGGAGCCATTCCTTGTGGGTTTTGGAGGCAAAGAAAAACAAGGTACATTAAGGGAAAATATTATGGAAAGGGTTGGAGGAAAAGGACCTCTACAACAATTATGTGAAGTGTTTTGTCTTTGTTGTGATGGGCAGATAGAAGGTGTAAAGCATCAAATTCAAGCGCTATATTTTGTATACAATGTATACTAGTTTGCATTAGGCTTTTGAAGGGCTATGAACCCTGGTACAAGAGCCCTTTATTTTCTTATTGATGGACTAATGGGAAACAAGATTTTGGGCTCATCTATTGTTATTGATTTCACTATTTTTATATTTCCACTGTGAAAAGTGATTTTGTGTTGGGCTTCTCTAGTGTGTTGTGTTCCTAGCTAGGGCATGTACAAGCAGTATAGGGCGTGGAAATTTGAACATGGTATCATAGATGCTTTCAAGGGACATTTGAATCAGGGTGTGCATAATAAGCAGCCTAAGAGGGAGCTAGTTTATTTTTTGTTGAAATACTAACAACACATAAAATATTATTATTGACATAAGGTATGAGGACGGGTCGGATGGGTTGTCCAACTATAGTCAATGGAAAGAAACAATTAGGCTAGTCTTGTTGGTGAACAATATATGAGAGTTTATTGAAAATGAGATTACTAAGCCTAGAGATCCAAAGGAGTTTGTTATATTTGAAGAGTTGGATGTGACGTTCAAGCTAATAATTCCTGATGGAGTCAAGTATCACTTGATACCACATCTTATAGGGAAGAACAATGCACATGATATGTGGAAGCCTCTTTAAGATTTGTTCTAGAATAAGAACCAGAATTAGTTTATGGTATTGAGAGAGAAGCAAATTAAAAATCACCAAGATGATGGATGGTGAGAATGTGGTTTCCTATTTCACAATGGTTTCTCAAGTTTGTGACGAGCTTGTTTCCGTTGGTGATATCCTTCCAAAATATGAATTATTGAGGACTTCCTTGAAGGGCTTCACCAAGGAATGGAAGCCATTTATCAAAGGAATATTTTCTTAACACAAGTTGTCAAATTGATATAGGTTATGGGATGATTTCATGTGGCTCTTGCAACTAAGATGAAGGGAAAAGGGGAGTTTGACAATGGAAAGAAGAAGAAGGACATGAGAAAAGTGAACTATTTCATATGTGGTGAGTTTGGTCATTGTGCGAGTAAGTTTCCACATAGAAATAAAGGAGATAGCTAGAATAATAAAGAGATGATAATGGCTACTACATCTACAACTAAGAAAGATGACTTCACGAGAAGGTTCGAGGAGGACTTTACTCTAGTATCTCATTTCTCTAAAGACACCATTGATGAGGGTGCATGGTTCATTGATAGCAGAGAGTTGAAGCTTATGAAAGGATCATAGGAAGTATTGAGACTCTAAATTACACATAAGGGTTGGTGATAAAAGTCATGATATTGTCAGAGGGTCAAGTATGATGTCATTTAGGATGGATTCACGAGGATTTCTACGAGTCTAGGTTGTACTATGGGTATTGGATCTCAAGTGAAACATGTTTTTTGTCTCATCAATTGAGGCTAAGGGGTTTGAAGTATTGTTCTAGGATGGGAAGGTGATGCTCAAGCTTAGAGGTTCTAACTCCGCATGAGTAATTATTGGAGTTAGGGAGAATTATCTATACAAGCTAAAGGGAAGTCTATAGATCAATGGAAGAAGAAGGTTTCTAAGTCTAAAAGATGGTTTATTTTGAGTGAGAGTTTGTAGAGTTAGAGGGAGATTCCACAACCCAAGAAGAGCACATGGTTAGTGGGAAAAAAGGAGACTTCTACAATTGGAAAGAAGGAATCTTAGAATGGATTGAAGGCCTATTAAGAGAAGAAGAAGTGAGAGGATTCTAGTGGTAGGGACACTTTTGAGGAAAGTGTTATTCACATTGTAGAGTAGATTGTAGTGATGAATGTTGTCGATGGAGATTGTGTTCCATATGAGTTACTTTTGAGCAATGGAAGTACTTCCCTCACTAAGAGGGAGCGTTGAAAATTGGTGTAGCTTGGGAGGTACTCCCACAAATCATGGGTACTTGATTTGTGAGGAGGCGCCAAACAAAATGAAGGATTGTGGGAGATGTACCAAAACCTAGGGGGTTTGAAACAAAATAAATGGGTTTAGAACTAGAAAAGAATTATGATTAATGATATTATTAGTGTTTGAGCATGTAGGCTTAGGTCATCTGGATGCCAAGAGACATAACCCTTGGGGTTGATAGTCACCCCTTGAACACTATTTACTGGAGGGACATGGACATCATTCCAACATCTTGGAAAATTATCATTGTGAAGAATAACAAGAGAAGGAAGCCATAGATTTTCTAGGAAGGATGACGTTTTTGTGAATGAGAAGAGATTAAGTATTCTTCTGCTATATGAATGAAAGAGGTTAACCATGAATTGTTTCTATTTATTAGAAAGTTTTTATTCCTGTTTAAGGAGGCAACAACCCTAGAAGTTTATCGAAGGAGGTTGAAAGTATCAATCTAAGTTTTAGGAGGTTGAAAGCCTCATTTTGAGTTGTATGAAAGCCTTGGGTTCACAACAGGGAGGTCAAGAAGACTCAGTTGGTGAGAAGAAGAAGCTGGGAAGCCTCAAATTAGTGAAAAGAAGGCAAAGAGGTGTCTTAGGCCTGTATAGAGGCCAACAATTTTGTGAAGAAGTTGTTGGTATGTTTTAGGAGGTTGTTGAGTTGACATTCATGAAGTTTGTTCACTAAAGGAGCTATGAACAACAAGTTTGAAGTCTAGTTAATATAGTTGGTTGAAGGACAAACCATATTATGAGCTGTTGTTTGTACATCAGAAAAATGGAGCCATTCCATATGGTTTTTGGAGGCAAAGGATAGCCATGTACATCAAGGTAAAAGAGGATAGAAAACACTGGAGGCAAAGTATTGCTACAATAAGTAAGTCAAGATTTTTGTCTTTTTTATGATGGATAGAATGAAGGTCTAAAGGATCAAACTTCAAGCCCTAGATTTTTTATATAGTGTATACTAGTTTGTATCCGTTTTCTGAAGGGCTATGATCCCTATTACGGGAGCCATAATGTTTTCTTGTTGATGGAGTAATGAGAAACTATATTTTGGGCTCATAAAACTTGTATAGTATTATCGATTTTATTATTGTTATGTTTTTGCAATGCAAAGTGTTTTTGTGTTGGGCTTCTCTAATGTGTGGTGTTCCTAGCTAGGGTGCATACCATATCTAGAGGGAATGGAAATTTCAACACATCTCTCTCTCTCTCTCTCTCTCTCACACACACACACACACACACATACACACCATATGATCGAGAATTGTTATCGTTATAATGAATAATACATGTAAAGTCTAATATAGTAATACTTGTAATGGAGATGATTATTATTAACATATATTGGAATAATAATAATCAATAGTATTGATTATTATACCAATAATAATATATAAACAAGTAATTTGTTAAAGAAACAATAGTATCTTAATTTTACATTATAGACAAAACAATTTATTCTGATCAAATTTGTATCATTGTGCCTTACATTATACATTATATTACATTACATTTTGTGTTTTACATTCCTATATGTTTTAATATGAATATTAGTCTAAATAAATGAAACCGACATTTTTTCTTAACATTTAATTTTTTTTTATATAATTTCTTACATTGTACCTACACATCTCCCTATAGCACATTGTAAAGTGTCTCTCCGTACAATACAATATTATCATATTAAATTCATAATTGTTTTAGAAGGGAATTATTATTATATTTATTATTTTATATTTGTAAAAAAAATTATCATATTAATTTGATAATTGTTTTTTTTGAAAATATTGTTATATTGTTGCTTTTATAAGATATATATAGCAATTAATTTGTCATTAGTTTTAAAATATTGTATGTAAGTGCCTCTGAGTACAATACAATGTTATCATATTAAATTCATAATTGTTTTGGAAGGGAAATATTGTTATATTTATTATTTTCTATTTGTAAAAAAATTATCATATTAATTTGATAATTGTTTTGTTTGAAAATATTGTTATATTGTTGCTTTTATAAGATATATAGCAATTAATTTGTCATTAGTTTTAAAATAATGTATGTTTAATCAAATAACTAGATTTTATGATTAGATGGTTAGTCGGATGTTTTGAATTCCACTTTATAATAAGATTTCAAATTTCTTTATTAAGGATAAAAAATTTAAATTATAAAATAAGAAAAAAATAAGATAATCTAACTTATAATTTAACTAATAGATATATAAATATTTATTTATTTAATATATTAATTTTACATATTTTGATTAACAATAATATTTTCCCCCTTTTTATTTTAATATAAATCATTTTTTAATTTTAATCTTGATCCCATCACTCATAGATGATGTTTGATGATGTTTTGAATGAAAGAAAAAAAGAGAATGGTCATGATGTATGGAATCTACCTAAAAAAAAGTTGTTGCTCAACATGTCTAAACTCAAGATTTAAATAGCATGGACACATAAAGTACTTAGAGTGCACCAACAAAAAGGGATACAGATATTCCACAAAGATTTGAATGAGATGAAAAAGCTTCACAAAGCCATAAAGCACCATCTTGACAAAATTAGACAATTATACGGTATGAGGACTATTTTTTAATGACTCAAGTTATGCAATCTTTAAATTTTGAAAAATATAAGGGGCATAAAGAATGGATGGATGCTATGAAAGAAGAGTATAATTTTATTATGAAAAGAAAAATATGGAAATTAATGTGATTGCATAAAAAAAAGTCCCTATACGATCAAAGTGATTATATAAGTTAAAATTTAATATTGATCATAGCATAAACAAATATAAGGCAAGATTGGATTAAAAGTGTTATTCAAAAAAAGATGTTTTAGATTATGAGGATACCTTTGCACTAGTAGAAAATGAAAATAATTAGAATTATTATAGCATTGGCCATATACAATTGGAAGTACATTAGTTAGATGTGAAATCACCTTTTCTAAATGAATATTTAAATAAAGAGGTTTACCTTTTTGAACCAGAAGGATTTGTGCAATGGAGTCCAGAACATCTTGTCTGTAAGTTGAAGAAGACCTTATATGGACTTATATTCTTCCTTAGATCATGACATGAGAAAATAGACACATTTTTCTTCCAATAGGGTAATGTTTCATAAAAAGAAAAAGTGATCCTAATTTATATATCATGTAAGTTGAGAATATACATATTCCTATAATATATTTATATGTTAGTGATGTAATTATAACAAGGAGCACTATTGACTTGATTGAAGGCATCAAAATACAATTTTCATGAGTATTTGAGATAAAGTATCTTTGAAAGTTACACTATTGTTTAGGTTTGGAAGTATGGAGAGGCAATGGTAAGACCTTAGTCAAACAAAGTAAATATGTAAAGGTATTGTTAAAAAGATCTAATATGAATGAATGTAAGGTAGTGTCTACTCTAATTGAACAAAATGTTAAGCTTAGTGATAATGATGGATGAAAATATTTTGATGGCACTCTGTATCAAAAGCTAGTGGGAAGTTTAAATTATTTCACCAAAACTAGGCCTTATAATGATTATTCAAATAGACTAGTTAGTCAATTAATGACTAAGCATCATAATAGTCATTGGAATGTTGCAAAGGCGATCCTTTGATATTTGAAAGGAACTATTACTTTTGGAATTAAATATACTAATGATTGTAATGTTGAATCCATAGGTCATACTGATTCTGATTGGGATAAAAGTCTAGATGAAAAGAGGTCCACTTCTCAATATGTGTTCAATATAGGATCTGGGGCTATATCATGCAACAACAAGAAACAACCCATTGATTCACTTTCATCCATAGAAGTTGAGTACAATACATTCTGTATTGATACTCATGAGTTTGAATCGGTCAAGAGAATCCTTAGAGATGTTGGAGAAGAATAACAAGTGCCTACCATCATCAAGTGTGACAACCAAAGTTCCATTAGTTTGACAAACAATGTGGTGTATCATTCCTAATAAAATCATATTGAAACACAACATCATTTTGTAATTGGAAAGATACAATCCAAAGAAATTAACTTGGCATATTATGAAAATGCCGCCAACATATTTACCAAGCTTCTTGGAAAATGTAAAATACCAATCCCCTAACTCGTAAATTTTCTATTTATGCATATGAAACTACATATATAAAAACATATAATTATTATTATTTTGTAACTTAAACTAGTATTTAAGAAAAATAATGTTTCATTACTCTCTCTCTCTCTCTCTCTCTCTCTCTCTCTCTCTCTCTCTATATATATATATATATATATATATATATAGATATATCTATATATATATATATATATATATATATATATATATATATATATATCTATATATATCTATATCTATATATCAATATATATATATATATATATATATATACACATATATATGTATATATATACATATATATATGTATATATATACATATATATATATATATCTATATATATACATATATACATACATATATATATATATATATATATATATATATATATATATATATATATATATATATATATATATATATATATATATATATATATATATTGTTGGACACAGATTGTCATTGATGTCAATATGGCAATATTCAAGAGGAGGAGACAAAGCATATCGGAGCTAAGAGGATCAAAAGGAGCCAGAGGAACCAAATCAGAGGAGCCACATATATCAGAGCAAGAGGAGCCATATCGGAGGAGTGCCAGCGCAAGAGGAGCCATATATTCCTTTATTAATACTATCGGGCATTGTTCGGGAAATGAAAACCCACATATGCATGTATTAACAATTATCGGGAGTGGAGGCAAATCGCAGCGATATCGTATCGGAACCCTTAGGGATGAGAGCGGACGCGAATTCTTATTCAGATTGGTCCAGACCCCGGAACCCTTAGGGATGAGAGCGGACGCGAATTCTTATTCAGATTGGTCCAGACCCATATCGGGTCCGAACCCAAATATCGCATCGGAGGAGTGGCTTGGAACTATCATGTGAAATCTCCGATATATATCGGAGCCGAAATATTATTTAGCGCTCCCTATAAAGCGTCGGGTCCGTCGTGTTCGGAGGAGGGAGTGTTATTGTCTTTGGCGACCGCCGATAAGCGGAGCCGCCGAAATATATAGCGTGGCATCTAAACCTTTTCGGGTCCGAAAGGAACCTCATCACGGTTAAGTGACGAGCTTCAAAATTCGGAGCCGAAGTATTATATTGAGGATGGTTTAATGGGTCGTCGAGTCCGCAAGGTCTGTTAGACTTTGAAACTGCCAGAAGGGAAGTCGCAGAAATCCATCGGGACCGAAATCATAATAAAAGGCAGCCTAAAGGTGTGTCGGGTCCGCACCTCGTCGGAGGTCAGGCCTTAACAGTTTTGTAGTGATCGTCGAAATCCAGATCCACCGATAATTATAAAGGCGGACGGATAAGAATTTAGATCCGCGTCTGTTGAATGAGAACAGGAATTACGTTATTTTCCTGTGTTAAAATATATGTGGTTGCGGGGTTTTTGTAGTGTTGGCAATATATTGCATATGATATAAGGCTTCTAATGGGTGATTAAAAGCACCGATAAAGCCTGTAAGACAAAGAAAAAAAAAAAAAAAAAATGGAAGCTGAATTGTCAAGCGGCTCTAGTGTATGCCTGTGATCATGAGAAAAACAAGAGTGTTGTTATAATTTTGATGTATGTATCCTGTGATTATTGGAACGGTTGGATAAACAGAGGTAACTGACAGGGCAAGCAAGCGCTGAGGAAACCGAAGAGCCTACGGAGTAAGGAAGCTGAAGAGCCTGTGAAGAAAGGAAGTCAAAGAGCCAATGAGAAAGAAGAAATGAAGGGACAGAGGCATGGAGCATATGAAAAAAAAAGCAGCAGAAAACAGTGAGAGTAGTTGTTGTTGTTCGGGGACGAGATAACCTGAGCATGAGATAGTGGAAGCAGCAGAAGAAAAGGGGGCAGCAGAAGCAGTGGAAGCTGAAAAGAGCGCAGCAGCACACCAGTGTATACCAAAGAGGTTGGAGCCTCAGAATTGAACAGGATTGAAGTCCTTGGGAGTTGGTGCTCCTAAGTCCAAGATTGGTGTCTTGGCAAAATAGAGTTGGTGCTCAGGAGGTTGGAGCCTCACCAAAGTCCAAGTTGGAGCTTGGAAACCAATTGTGACAATCTATTTATTATATTTATTTTTACTGCACAGTTATATTAATAAAAGCATTTATTCCTGCTGTTCATTTTGTGTTTCTGAACATATATGTTTTAACTAGTAAAACAATAGTGAGAAAAAGAAATATTGATTCACCCCCCTCTCAGTATTTCCAACAATTGGTATCAGAGCGGGTTTCTTCATTCTAGCCTAACAACTTGAAGAAGGATCAACAACCATGATGAGAAATCATGAAGCATCAGGAAAACCTCCTCTTTTCGATGGCACTAACTTTGGGTTTTGGAAGAAAAGAATGACTTACTATTTAATGTCCCTTGGACCTGAAGTCTGGCATTTTTGTCAAACTAAATACCGAGCGACTTCCACTCTTCCAACAGACCAAGACGAGAGGAAAGCCTACATTGCAAATGCAAAAGCCATGAACTCTATCACTAGTGGAATCACTGATTCCGAGTTTACAAAAATCATGCACTGTAACTCTGCCAGAGAAATGTGGGAGAAGCTATTCGGCTTGTACGATGGAGACTCAAAAGTCAAAAAGGCAAAGCTTCAAACTCACAGAAGACAATTTTAAAGTTTGAAGATGGAAGAGGAAGAAGACATTGCAGCATACCTCTTCCAAGTAGCTAAAGTGGTAAATTCCCTGAAAGGATTGGACGAAAAAGTTGAAGAAAGTACTATTGTACAAAAGGTTTTAAGGTCTCTTCCAGACAGATTTGACTCCAAAATAAGTGCTATAGAAGAATCAAAGGATCTTGAAACCCTCAAAATGGATGAACTCCATGGAATTCTCACTACCTATGAAATGAGGAAAGGTGGACCTAGCTCCAAAGATGCAGCATTCAAGGCCTCAAAGTCAAAGAAAGGGAAAGAAAGGAATGATTGTAGTGATGCGTCAGATGTGGAATCCGAATTGGCTCAATATGTACGAAAGCTAAAGAGAGGATCTAAGCTTAAAGGCAAGTATCCTCTTATCTGTTTTAAATGTCGTAAAATAGGTCATTATGCAGCAAAATGTCCTCATAAACATGACAGTGATGATGAAAGAAATTCTAAAAGAATGACATACAAAAAGAAAGGGTTCAATAAGAAAAACCTTCTCTCCAAGCAAGGTGAGTCTGATGAGGATGAGTTTATGGTCATCAAAAAGAAATCAGATGAGGAAAGCGATCATGATGAAAGCCAAGAAGCATTATTCATGGCACTCACAGATGATGATGATTCAGGGCCAGGAGGAAATGTGGATGAACTGTTAATAAGTGCCATTGAAGAGAACAAGAAACTACGGAACAAAATTATCTCTCTCAAAGTGGAAAACAAGGAAACAAGAAGGAGAGAAGATCTCTTGGAAACAAAGCTTAAGGAAAAAGAAGAGACTTGTGAATAACATGAGGCCAAAGTAGTATCTCTGAGAAAGGAGTTGGAGCAAATTAAAAAGGGTTGTAAAAGCTCTCAAATACTTGATACTATTCTGAAAAATCAAAAACCTCAACATGATAAGTTTGGAATAGGTTTCAAGGGAGAATCCTCAAGCACTAAGAATAGTGTGAAAAGCTATGCCGATGCACTTTCCTGCAACCCAAAAGATGAAGAAGTATCTTATCAAAAGTGCATCCCAAATTCCAAGAATAAAGAAAGAGTTACTCGAAAGAAGAATGTGGAGTCGAATCATGGACACTACAACAAATACAAACTTGTACTCCACCAAGGGCCCATCAAAAATCCAAAGGACGAGGGAGGAGTAATTCTCAGAAAGGAAATCGAATTAAACTGTGGTTGCTTCAAAACCATATTTCTTGGACATTGTTTCCACTATAAAAACTTCAGTCACCAAGCTAGACACTGTATGGCTCGCAGAAGTGAAAAGACAACACAAAAGGACCGAGTAATCAACTCATATGCTCCCAAAAGACAGGGACAAATCAAAACCTTCAATTCATTCGATTCCTTGACTAAATTTGATCTGACTTGCTCTTTTTTCTACAATAATGGACACTATGAACAAAACTGCCCACTCAAAGGAAGAAAGACGAGTAGCAAGATCTCTGCAATGGACAAATGCGGCCTAGCTCTATTTGCACAAAATAATGGAAACCTGTGGTTTGTGGATAGTGGGTGCTCCAGACACATGACAGGAGACAGAAGGAAATTTATCTCACTGAGCAAAAAGGAAGGGAATGTGTCCTTTGGAAGTGGAACTAGAAAAATTGCAGGAAGAGGAACATTTACTCTGATCAATGGAAAAGGAAAAGCTCAAGATGCTTTGCTGGTTGACGGACTCAAACACAACCTTCTGAGTGTCAGCCAAATTTGTAATCAAGGACATAAGGTTGTTTTCAGCACCAAAGACTGTGAAATAAGGAACTCTGCCTCAGGGAAACTTGTGGCAAAAGGAGTGAGAACACCAGACAATATTTACGTTCTTAACAAGATTCAGGAAAACAAATGCTACTTGAGTCAGGCAGATGAGAGTTGGTTGTGGCACAAGAGACTTGGACATACCAGCTTCGAAAATCTGGTCAATATCAGCAAGATCAAAGCTGTACAAGACATCCCAAGGTTGTCCAAACCAAAGCAAGCAATGTGTGGTCCATGTCAACATGGAAAACAGGCCAGAACCAACCACAAGACAAAGGAACACTATACATCAAAGCCCTTGGAGATCATACATGCTGATGTGTGTGGGCCAACTAGAAATCAAGCACTCCAAGGAGAAAGGTACTTTGTATTATTTGTTGATGATTATACTAGAATGATGTGGATATATTTCATAAAATATAAATCTAAAACTTTTGAGTGTTTTAAGAATCTAAAAGCCCTTGTAGAAAATGAAAAATATTCAAAAATTAAGTGTCTCGGAACAGACAGAGGAGGAGAATTCACATCAAACGAGTTGAGAGAGTTCTGCAATATTCATGGAATTAAAAGGGAATACTCGGTTGCCAGAACACCTCAGCAAAATGGGGTAGTTGAAAGACAAAACCGAACTGTCCAAGAAATGGCAAGAACCATACTATTAGCAGCAGACATACAACCTAAATTTTGGAGGGAAGCAGTAGGGACAGTTGTCTATACATTGAATCGGACTCAATTAAGACCAAATTGTGACAAAACTCCTTATGAGCTATGGAAAGGGAGACCTGCTTCGGTGAAGTATTTCAAAATATTTGGAAGCAAGTGCTTCATAAAAATAAATGATGGTTCACCTGGAAAATTTGATTCTCGGGTTGATGAGGGGATATTTCTTGGATACTCTCCACGGAGCAAGGCTTACAAGTGCTACAATTTTTGACTGAAGAAAATAGTGGAAAGCATCGATGTAAAGGTTGATGAAGATCTTCCAGAAAAGGAAATTGAAGAACAGGAAGATGACTTTCTCATTGAAGAAGAAGAACCTAAAGAAGAAGAGATAGATGATGAAGAAGAAGAAGAGGAAAGAGAACCACCTCATACCCCTTCAAAGATGAAGTATGTAGAAAGATACCATCCAGAAGAACAGATCATTGGCGATAGAGATGAAGGTGTGCAGACCAGAAGAAGGGCAACAACCTCACCCAAGATAAAAGCCGTTGCCCTCCTATCTATGATAGAACCAGAAACATTCACAGAAGCAAGTAAGGATCATCATTGGGTAAAAGCAATGGAAGAAGAAATGTCCCAAATTGAGAAGAACAAGACATGGGAGCTGGTATCTCGTCCAAAGGACAAAAACATAATAGGAACCAAATGGGTGTTCAAAAATAAAATGAATGAGGAAGGACAGGTCATTAGAAACAAGGCAAGACTTGTCTGCAAAGGCTATTCACAAATTGAAGGAGTTGACTTTGAAGAGACATTTGCACCAGTGGCCCGTATGAAAGCTATCAGGATGTTCTTAGCATTTGCTTGCTCGAAAGGATTCAAAATCTATCAAATGGACGTGAAATCAGCATTTCTAAATGGGGAACTCAAGGAGGAAGTCTACATGGAGCAGCCAGAAGGTTTTGATCTGACAGCAGGAAAGGACCTAGTCTGTAAGTTGAAAAAGGCTTTGTATGGGTTGAAACAAGCTCCTAGAGCTTGGTATGCAAGACTGGATAACTATATCCAACAACAAGGCTTCAAAAAGGGAGTGGCTGGAAGCAATCTATATATAAAGACAGATCAAGGTAAGTTACTAGTTGCTCTTGTTTATGTCAATGATCTGATTTTTGCTAGTAATAATGATGAAATGAGCCATGAATTTTCTCAAAGCATGGCAAAAGAATTTGAGATGTCAATGATAGGAGAACTGTCCCACTTCCTTGGACTTCAAGTATCTCAAACTAGAGCAGGATTGTGTATATCTCAAGCCAAATATCTAAAAGACATGCTCAAAAAATATGGAATGGAGGACTGTGCACCCATGAGCACTCCCATTACCACAAACTGCAAACTGAGCAAAGATGATGACTCCCCTCTAGTAGATGCAACTCATTACAGGTCAATGATTGGATCCCTTCTATACTTAACAGCTACACGACTAGACATAATGCAAGCAGTAGGAATGGTGGGAAGATTTCAATCGGCTCCCAAACAATCCCATTTATTAGCTGTAAAAAGAATCCTCAAATATCTGAAGGGAACTTCTGATTTCGGTCTTTAGTACCCAAGGAACTCAACACTGACTGTAACTGCATACACCGATGCTGATTGGGCTGGAAATATAGATGATCGGAAAAGTACTAGTGGAAATGCATTCTTCCTAGGAGACTGTTTGGTATCCTGGCTCAGTAAAAAACAGTCATCCATATCATTATCCACAACTGAAGCCGAGTATATTGCTGCAGCAGACTATTGTACTCAGATACTATGGATGAAGGAAGCGCTAAAAGATGTCGACATATGTACAGATCAACCAATTACCGTTTATTGTGACAACACTAGTGCTATCAGTCTCAGCAAAAATCCAGTGATGCACTCAAGAACCAAACACATACCAATCAAGTATCATTTCCTCCGTGAGCAAGTAGCTGAACAAAACATCGCTCTGGAATATATCAGTACTAAGGAGCAGATAGCTAATATTTTCACAAAACCTCTTCCTCGGGAAGCATTCGAACATCTGTGACAAAAGATGGGGATTATTTCTTTATCATCACTCAAGTTAATTCATAAAGATGCAACAGGACAGAGGGAGCAGCTTGACAGGGGGAGTTAGTATGCATGCCTTTGCCATTGATGTCAAAGGGGGAGAAGGCAGAAGAATATTGCCATCAATAACAAAGGGGGAGATTGTTGGACACAGATTTTCATTGATGTCAATATGGCAATATTCAAGAGGAGGAGACAGAGCATATCGGGGCCGAGAGGATCAAAAGGAGCCAGAGGAACCAAATCGGAGGAGCCACATATATCAGAGCAAGAGGAGCCATATCGGAGGAGTGCCAGTGCAAGAGGAGCCATATATGCCTTTATTAATACTATCAGGCAATGAAAACCCACATATGCATGTATTAACAATTATCGGGAGTGGAGGAAAATCGCAGCGATATCGTATCAGAACCCTTAGGGATGAGAGCGGACACGAATTCTTATTCAGATTGGTCTAGACCCTGGAACCCTTAGGGATGAGAGCAGACGCGAATTCTTATTCAGATTGGTCCAGACCCATATCGGGTCTGAATCCAAATATCGCATCGGAGGAGTGGCTTGGAACTATCATGTGAAAGCTCTGATATATATCGGAGCCGAAATATTATTCAGCGCTCCCTATAAAGCGTCGGGTCTGTCATGTTCGGAGGAGGGAGTGTTATTGTATGTGGCAACCGCCGATAAGAAAACCCGCCGAAATATATATAGCGTGGCATCTAAACCTTTTCGGGTCCGAAAGGAACTTCAGCGCTGTTAAGTGACGAGCTCCGAAATTCAGAGCCGAAGTATTATATTGAGGATGGTTTAATGGGTCGTCGGGTCGCAAGGTCCGTTAGACTTCGAAACTGCCAGAAGGGAAGTGTTGGGTCCCTATAATACTAGTGATTACCCCATTACTGTTGTAGTTATACCCCTTATTTATATTTTTGTACCCCTATTATACCCATATTGTTATTTCTGTGCCCCATAGAATCCCTCTATTGTTATTTTCGTGGCTTTATATTATTATTGTTAGGTCGGCTGGATTATATTGTGACTCCTTAGACTCCTATATATAGAAAGGAGGTTTTGTCATTTGTATCATCCAAGAATTGTTCATTTATGTAATGTAAAGGAGGTTTCCCCCTCGAAGAGGCTGAATTCTAAGGCGTTGATATTTCTTTTCTATCTTTTCTTGAGCTGGTTTCATAACATTTGGTATCAGAGCTTTGGATTCTAGGGTTTCGCTGCTCCAAACAGGTCATCGTGGCATTTTCGCTATAACGTTTTTTCTGTGACGTTTCAGAAGTCGCAAAAAAAACCCATTTGAGAAGAAATCGCGCTGAACATTGGGTCCAAATTTTAGAGCTTTTCGCGTGATATTTGCAGAGATATGATCCGAGGAAGTTGGTCTTTTTGCAGACTCCTGAATTACACTCAAAACAGGTGACCTGGGGAAAATCGTCATAAATTTCTTTCTGAGCATCAGATTGAAATTTTGTAAGAAGGTACAGAAATAAGACGGACTGTAGTTTGTTTTTATATATTTTTCAGAGTCAAAGGTTGAAGCAATGACACGTGGTACTTCATACAAGTTCGATCTACTGAAATAGTCTATAATCAGGTCACTGCGGGAGATTGTGCATAACTCTTTCTTGGAGAATCCAATTTGGATCAGACTAGTGGCATTAGAAAGAGAACATACAAGGCTACTACAGGTCACAATTGAAGAACTGGATGATTCTAAATTACAGAGATACATCAGATTCACTATCAGGCTTCTACAAAGTAAAAAAAGGTGTGTAGTTTTTTTTTTTTTTTTTGCATAAGCTTGGTTTGAAGGAATTCAAAGGGCATAGTAAAACATTATTATCGGTAACTGATGCCCCGAGGAAAGAAAATTCAAACACCTAGTAAGGAACCTGAAATCTCTAGCATGACTCATGAAGAAGAGGAAGAAATGCTACATGATATATCAAAATTACAAGAACAAGTGCAACAAATGTCACGCTCACAAAAGCTAACAGATGCTAAGATAAATGGCGTGGAATCTAAGATAAATGGCGTGGAATCTAAGATAAAGGTCATGGAAGATAAGATGGATGATCTGAAGACAGATTTGAGGATAGATTTGAAGACAGACATGGCAGATTTGAAGACAGATTTGACAAATTTTCTACAAGAAATACTTACTAATGGTGAAAAGGTTGTAAAGGAAACTCATGATGTGAACAAAAGAAATGTTAATCATGATTCCATAGACTCTAATGTTGTCGAAGACCCACCATATTCCAAAAATCGATATGAGGAAGTTTGATGGCAAGGATCCTGCCACATGGATATTACAGATGGAGCAATTCTTTGATCTCAATAATGTGCAAAACACACAAAAGGTTGGAACCAAATCAATTTGTATGGTATCAATGGCTTTGTTCTCGTAAACAATTTATCACTTGGGCAATTTTTACGGAAGAATTGATAGCACATTATGAGGATACAAAAAGCAACACTTTTTTTAGCCAATTGATAAGTCTCAAACAAAAGGGTTCAATAATGGAGCACATTGAGGAGTTCCAAAAATTGAACATAAGGGTAAAAGATATTCCAGAGGAGCATAGGATTGATGTGTTCATAGGGTCTTTAAAGGATAATATCCAACATGATGTGCGCCTTTGGGAACCTGATTCATTAGAGAAGGCATTCAGGTTAGCAAGAAAAATGGAAAGCAAAATTATGGCAACTAGGAAGCATACCATTCACAACTATAAAGACGGAAGTGTTGTTGCCCATAGTCTTCCACAACCTACAAGGTTGACACCACAACAATTGGAAGAAAAAAGAGCAAAAGGGCTTTGTTACAATTGTGATAGCAAATACACAAAAGGTCATAAGTGTGCTGAGAAGAAATTATTCTACATAGATTGTGAAGAGGAAGAAGAAAAGGAGCAAGAAAGGTCAAAAGAAGAGGATATATTCCAGGAACAAAGCCTAGATGAAGAACAAATAAATCCGACCATATCTTGTAATGCATTGGCGGGAATTACCACTCCTCAAACCATCAAGATAGAAGGACAAATCAAGAAGAAAAAGGTAATAGTGTTGATTGATTCAGGAAGCACCCACAATTTTATTCATTGTAGGGTAGCAAAAGAATTGAATTGCTTCCTATATCCAGCACCAGAGTGTCAAGTGATGATTGCAAATGGAGGAACAATAAATTGTTCTGGAAAGTGCCATAATATCAAGCTATCCATGGGAGAATATGTATTGACTAGCCCAATGCTTTCCATTCCAATGGGAGGTGCTGATGTTGTACTAGGAGTCCAATGGCTACAATCCTTGGGTACAATAGCTTTTAATTTTCAAGAACTTTTCATGAAATTTTCTGTGGAAGGAAAGGAAGTTGAATTAAGGGGTATTGCAGGGAAACCAGGAAAGATAATCAGCTCTAATGGCATGACAAAGCTTCTAAAAAAGGAGCAAAGAGGTGTAATTGCACAATTATGTTCGCTAGATGTTTCCACATTGGAATCATCTATTTCTCCAGATCTCCAAAAAGTCCTGGACAATCATTCCAAGGTATTTGAGACTCCCAAAGGTCTCCCACCTATGCGTGATCATGATCATGCTATTCATCTGATTCCAGGAAGTGTTCCTCCAAACATCAGGCCGTACAGATATCCATATGTCCAAAAAAGTGAAATTGAACGTATGGTTGCAGAAATGCTAGAGGCTGGTATAATTCAACCGAGTCAAAGTTCTTTCTCTGCTCCAGTAGTATTGGTGCACAAGAAGGATGGATCATGGCGCATGTGTCCAGATTATAGGGAGCTCAACAAGCTCACTATTAAAGATAAGTTCCCCATTCCTGTCATTGATGAATTACTGGATGAATTGCATGGATCAATTTACTTCACCAAGTTGGATCTTCGTTCGGGATATCATCAAATCAGAATGAAGATTGAAGACATTCCGAAAACGGCATTTAGAACTCATGAGGGTCATTATGAATTTTTGGTCATGCCTTTTGGCCTTACCAATGCACCTTCAACATTTCAAGGTTTGATGAATTCAATTTTCAAACCATTCCTTAGAAAATTTGTGTTAGTATTTTTTGATGATATACTAATCTACAGCAAGTCTTGGAAGGATCATGTTGAACATGTTGACAAGGTGCTACAACTATTGGAGGAGAAACAATTATATGCAAAAAGATCCAAATGTTTCTTTGGAGTCCAGGAGGTGGAATATTTGGGTCATATTGTATCTCATGAAGGAGTTAAGGTAGACCCTAGCAAAATTAAAGCCATTAAGGAATGGAAAATCCCCACATCCATAAAGCATCTGCGAGGATTTCTTGGGTTGACAGGGTATTATCGCAAGTTTGTTAAGAATTATGGGAGAATAGCAGCACCTCTAACAACATTATTGAAGAAAGATTCATTTTCATGGACTCCGGAAGCAACAAAGGCCTTTGAACATCTTAAAGAGGCAATGTGCCAAGCACCGGTCTTAGCTACACCGGACTTCACAAAAACCTTTATTGTGGAATGTGATGCTTCAGGAAATGGAATTGGTGCTGTTCTAATGCAAGATGAAAGACCCATTGCTTTTGAAAGTCGTCCAATCAAGGGAAAGTTTTTAAGCAAAGCTATTTATGAGAAGGAAATGTTGGCAATACTCCATGCACTTAAGAAATGGCGACCCTACCTAATGGGAAGACACTTCAAGGTAAAAACGGATCATGATAGCCTTAAATACTTTTTAGAACAAAGATTATCCTCTGAAGAGCAACAAAAGTGGGTCACAAAGATGTTGGGTTATGACTTTGAAATCATCTACAAAAAAGGGAAGCAAAATGTGGTGGCAGATGCACTCTCAAGAAAGGATGAGGATGTGGAAGCATTGTTGTGTGCCATTTCTATTATCCAACCAGATTGGATAAACGAAGCAAAGGAGGAATGGAAGAATGACGAAGAAGTGTGGGCACTTATTCGAAAGCTACAACAAGATTCCAGTACTTCTGATACATTTAGCTGGAAAAATGATTCGTTATGGTACAAAGATCGCTTATACCTCTGTAAGAATTCCCAGCTAAAACAAAAGATTCTTATGGAATTGCACACTTCTCCCTTAGGAGGGCACTCAGGATTTTTAAAAACTTACCACAGGGTTAAGAAGGAATTTTTTTGGGATGGCCTTAAATCAGATATTCAAAAGTTTGTGGCGGAATGTTTGGTTTGCCAACAAAATAAAGTTGAAACAATTAAGACACCGGGTCTATTACAACCTTTATCCATTCCAAGCCAACGTTGGGAGGAGGTTTCAATGGATTTTATCACAGGTTTACCCAAGTCTGAGGGAAAGAGTGTCATCATGGTGGTAGTTGACAGACTTACCAAGTATGCACACTTTTGTGCATTATCACATCCATTTAAAGCCAGTACAGTTTCTACTGCATTTATGGAAACAGTTCAAAAGCTACATGGAAACCCAAAGATTATTGTAAGTGACAGAGATCCCATTTTCACTGGAAATTTTTGGACAGAATTATTTTCTTGTCTTGGTACTCAGTTAGCTCATAGCTCATCTTATCATCCTCAATCTGATGGGCAAACTGAGATAGTAAACAAATGTTTGGAAGGATATCTTCGTTGCTTTGTATCTGATAAACAGACACAATGGGTCAAATGGTTGCCTCTGGCTGAATGGTGGTATAACACTTCCTTCCATACAGCAACAAAAATGACCCCATTTATGGCACTTTATGGGTATCAACCACCATCCATCACATCATATTTAAGAGAAAATTCTAAGGTTCAGGCAGTGGAACATCACATCGAACATCAACAACAAGTCCTCCAACTCTTAAAGGATAACCTCGTGTTGGCACAAAATAGAATGAAACAACAGGCAGATCAACATCGCAGTGAAAGAAGTTTTGATGTAGGTGATTGGGTATTCCTACGGCTACAACCATATAAGCAAATGTCCCTAAAGCAAGCTAAGAAGGATAATAAATTATCACCAAAGTATTATGGTCCGTACAAGGTGTTGCAAAAGATTGGTACTATGGCATACAAATTGGAGCTTCCTGCAGCTTCTCGATTGCACCCAGTTTTCCATGTTTCATGTTTAAAGAAGGTTATAGGCGACAAGCTCCCAGTTCAAACAATATTTCCAGAACTTGACGAGGAAGGAAAAATTATATTGGAACCGGAAGCAGTCACAGAAACAAGAACTCGACAGCTACGAAATCGATCAATTTCAGAGTATCTTATCAAGTGGAAGAACTTATCCGCTGAAGATTCCACATGGGAGGATGAGAATTTTATGCAGAAGTATCCAGAACTACTCAAGCGTTGAGGACAACACTTTTTTGAAGGAGAGGGGCATGTTGGGTCCCTATAATACTAGTGATTACCCCATTACTATTGTAGTTATACCCCTTATTTATATTGTTGTGCCCCTATTACCCCCATATTGTTATTTCTGTGCCCCATAGAATCCCTCTATTGTTATTTTTGTGGCTTTATATTATTATTGTTAGGTCGGCTGGATTATATTGTGACTCCTTAGACTCCTATATATAGAAAGGAGGTTTTGTCATTTGTATCATCCAAGAATTGTTCATTTATGTAATGTAAAGGAGGTTTCCCCCTCGAAGAGGCTGAATTCTAAGGCATTGATCTTTCTTTTCTATCTTTTCTTGAGCTGGTTTCATAACAGGAAGTCGCCGAAATCCATCGGGACCGAAATCATAATAAAAGGCAGCCTAAAGGTGTGTCGAGTCCACACCTCGTCGGAGGTCAGGCCTTAGCAGTTTTGTAGTGATCGCCGAAATCCGGATCCACCGATAATTATAAAGGCGGACGGATAAGAATTGAGATCCGCGTCTGTTGAATGAGAATAGGAATTACGTTATTTTCCTGTGTGTTAAAATATATGTGGCTGCGGGGTTTTTATAGTGTTGGCCATATATTGCATATGATATAAGGCTTTCGATGGGTGATTAAAAGCACTGATAAAGCCTGTAAGACAAAAAAAAAAAATGGAAGCCAAAGTGTCAAGCGACTCCAGTGTATGCCTGCGATCATGAGAAAAACAGGAGTGTTGTTATAATTTTGATGTATGTATCTTGTGATTATTGTAATGGTTGGATAAACAGAGGTAACTGATAGGGCAAGCAAGCGCTGAGGAAACCGAAGAGCCTACAGAGTAAGGAAGCTGAAGAGCCTGTGAAGAAAGGAAGTCAAAGAGCCAATGAGAAAGAAGAAATGAAGGGACAGAGGCATGGAGCATATGAAAAAAAGAAGAAGCAGAAAACAGTGAAAGTAGTTGTTGTTGTTCGGGGACGGGATAACCTGAGCATGAGATAGTGGAAGCAGCAGAAGAAAAGGGGGTAGCAGAAGCAGTGGAAGCTGAAAAGAGCGCAGCAGCACACCAATGTATACCAAAGAGGTTGGAGCCTCAGAATTGAACAGGATTGAAGTCCTTGGGAGTTGGTGCTCCTAAGTCCAAGATTGGTGTCTTGGCAAAATAGAGTTGGTGCTCAGGAGGTTGGAGCGTCACCAAAGTCCAAGTTGGAGCTTGGCAACCAATTGTGACAATCTATTTATTGTATTTATTTTTACTGCACAGTTATATTAATAAAAGCATTTATTCCTGCTGTTCATTTTGTGTTTCTGAACATATATGTGTTAACTAGTAAAACAATAGTGAGAAAAAGAAATACTGATTCACCCCCCTCTCAGTATTTCCAACATATATATATATATATATATATATATATATATATATATATATATATTATCCCAAGTACAAATATCTAATTCGAACTATTATATTTATATTATCATGTATAATACCCTACAAAGCAAATGTTACATCCAATACATAACAACATACATATAGTTTTGACAGCTTTGTTGAAAGTTTATATATAATTGTTATATAATACACAGTATTCTTCTCTTGGTTCGATGAGAATACATTTATTAATTTTTTATTCATATATGAAGATAAACCTAATGTTTGCCCTTTATTAAACTTTCACTGAATCATGCACCACATCACAATATATTAGCAAGAAATAGTATATATATAACCACGAGCATATGAGTAGAAAAACTAATAAACATATATCATGAGATCAACAATGCATAAACCATAAACCATCAAGAGACATGATAGCAACACATCAATAATCACACCACATAAGGACACCAAATGTATGGTGGAAACCACAAGGACAAAAAACCATCATCAATAGATAGTCCCCATCGTCGTCTCTTATATTATGTAAAAATTATTTTTATATGATTCACTGGCCACCACTAGTGTGAAAGCCAAAAATGTATAATCATGTGAGCCACTACTTTATCCATAAAACAACCATGAAGAAATTTGTAGGCCACCACCTACTAGAACCACTACTCCCAATAAGCCTCGCTTAGTGATCACTGGACTATCCAACCACCATTGGATGGAAGTCACCAATTCCACATTCTGAGGCCATCACCTAAAGGACGTCACTACACCCTACATATGCAAGCCACCACTCACCATAATGAAGGCCCAAACCTTCAATATCTCATGTGGGCGATGTTTGATAATGTTTCATATTGAATCCAAAATCTCTGCATACAAACACTTGTGAGCCTCATTTTGTCCATTTTCATACTAGATTCGCAATATTAATTTGTTGATCAATAATCAACACAATCTACAGTAGAAATTGTATTAAGAAACCAGTTCACAAAAAGATAGAAAAGATAGATGAATGCCTTAGAAATAAGCCTCTTCGAGGGGACTACCTCCTTTACATTACACAAATGAGCAATTCTTAGATGATACAAATGACTAAACCTACCTTCTATATATAGGAGTCTAAGGGATCATAATATAATCAAGCCAACATAACAGTAATAACATAAGGGCACAAAAATAACAATAGTGGGTTTCTATGGTGCATACTAATAACAATATGGGGACAATAGGGGCACAATAATAACAATAAAGGATATAATGACAATAGTAATGGGGGAATCACTAGTATTATAGGGGCCTAACATGCCCCTCTCCTTCCGAAAAGCGTTGTCCTCAATGATTGAGTAGTTTTGGATGCATTTGTATAAACTTCTCATCCTCCCATGTGGAATCTTCAGCAGATAAGTTCTTCCACTTGATGAGATACTCTGAAATTGATCAATTTTGTAGCTGTCGAGTTCTTATTTCTGTGACTGCTTCTGGTTAAAATATAATTTTTCCTTCCTATTCAAGTTCTAGAAATATTGTTTGAACTGGGAACTTGTCACCTATAACCTTCTTTAAGCATGAAACATGGAAAACTGGGTGCACTCGAGAAGCTGCAGGAAGCTCCAATTTGTATGCCATAGTACCAATCTTTTGCAACACCTTATACGGACCATAAAACTTTGGTGATAATTTATTATCCTTCTTAGCTTGCTTGAGGGACATTTGTTTATATGGTTGTAGCTGTAGGAATACCCAGTCACCTACATCAAAACTTCTTTTGCTGCGATGTTGATATGCCTGTTGTTTCATTCTATTATGTGCCAATGTGAGGTTATCCTTTAAGAGTTGGAGAACTTGTTGTTGATGCTTGATTTGATGTTCCACTGCTCGAAACTTAGAATTTTCTCTTAAATATGTTGTGATGGATGGTGGATGATATCCATAAAGTGCAATAAATGGGGTCATTTTTGTTGCAGTATAGAAAGAAGTGTTATACCACCATTCAGCTAGAGGCAACCATTTGACCCATTGTGTCTGTTTATCAGATACAAAGCAACAAAATATCCTTCCAAACATTTGTTTGCTATCCCAGTTTGCCCATCAAATTGAGGATGATAAGATGAGCTATGAGCTAACTGAGTACCGAGATAAGAAAATAATTTTGTCCAAAAATTTCCAATGAAAATGGGATCTCTGTCACTTATAATAATCTTTGGGTTTCCATGTAGCTTTTGAATTGTTTTCATAAATGTAGTAGAATCTGTGCTGTCTTTAAATGGATGTGATAATGCACAAAAGTGTGCATACTTGGTAAGCCTATCAAATACCACCATGATGACACTCTTTCCTTCGAACTTGGGTAAACCTGTGATAAAATCCACTGGAACCTCCTCCCAACATTGGCTTGGAAAGGATAAAGGTTGTAATAGACCCGGGGTCTTAATTGTTTCAACTTTATTTTGTTGGCAAACCAAACATTCTACCACAAGCTTTTGAATATATGATTTAAGGCCATCCCAAAAAAATTTGTTTTGAATTCCTTCAAACTAATTTTTCAAACCAATCTTATGCAAAACTAGAAAAAAAAAACTACACACCTTCTTTTCTTGTTGAATTGAGGCTTTTGTGATCCATATCAAGTTTAAGAGAATTTTTTTGGTGTAAATCACAAGATAAATCATTTGCTGACACGTTTTGAACCAACAAGTGTGGTTCATCGTCAGGACAAGTTGAAAAATCAGATCCATCTTTGCCCGTTAAATAGCATGAGCAGAGCCTCCAACGGCTAACAAGGGTAACGGTTAAATTTGACTAGGGACTAGGGAACATGGTTTTGGACGCAATGGTTTTCGATCCATGGTTTTGGATGCGATGGTTTTCGGTCCATGGTATTGGATGCTTCCGCATGTATAAATATGTATTGTAACATTGAAAGGAAAATAATTAAAAATCAAGATGGTAGTCCCGATTTTGGGATCCAGGGGAAAATCTTTGTGTATATGTGTTTTATGTGTTATGCTCTCGCATTGTTTATTTTCTGTGTTTTAGAATTCATATGCAGGTAATTTTTGTATGGGGTTAAAACCTAAAATCAAGAAAGAAGAATTAGTTTCAACAAAAAGTTATACTTGTGACAAAGAAGAAGATAATGAGGATTGTACAGAGCTTTTAGAAGAAATTTCAAGTGAGATGGAAAATTTGTGGCATGAGTTAAGTCGTTTGGAGAAAAGGCTAGAAAACCAAAAAGTAAGTGTTCAGATTGTAATGTTAGAATTGGATGATAATGAAGAAGTTCACTACAATGGACAAGGACAGAAAGACATCATTGAAACAGATGGTGTGGAGGAGAGACTAGCTGACAGTCTCATGAATTCTACTAAGAATCCAAAACAATATACTGATGTGCTGACAGAGGAGGAAGAATTAGAGAATCAAGCTGAATTGTTGCCAAAGGAAGAAAAGGCGCAGAAGCCTTATGGTTTTTATTTTAACAATCGTTTTATGAGTGCAGATTTAGTAGAAGATGTTGGAGGAAATTTGGTACAAATGAGTAGTGAAGTAACGATGATAGAAGGGGATTTTGTGGAAGAATTTAATCCATGGAACAGAGATGTTTGATTGCTGGAAAGAATGCTAGACAGTCAGGATTCAATGCAGAAAGAGAAAACCATGAAAAAGGGTAAGGACGAAAGGTAGGCAATCAGAATAAGTGAAGAACAAACAGGAACAAGTAGAAAAACAACAGACTAAAAATTTAGTGGACAGAACCAACAAATTGAAACAAAAAGAAAAAGGTAGAAGTAAGTGGTGGAGTATGGACCAGTCCAAGGATATGCTGGAAATGTAGATTGAAGAATTATGGCAGTTGACGATGAAATAATTTGTATGGAGGAGATTGATAGTAGCTGGAAGGATGATCAATTAGAGTATGTGTTGGCATTATGATACAAGGGTTGTCCTTGATGGAAACTCACACAGATGACGGATCATAGTGCAGCAGATCAGTAGCAAAGAATTGATGATCAGACTACAAAGAATGAAGAAAGAAGAGTATATATGCAGGTTCACTATATACCAAGTCGTGTACACACGCAGGATCACTATATACCAAGTCGCGTATATACGCAGGTTTGCTATATACCAAGTGGTGTATACACGCAGGTTCATTATATACAAAGGTGCGTATACACGCGGGATTGCTGATCAAAAGTCGCGTATGCGTATGCATGCACGGAAAAGCGTGTACATGTGGGAAAGCTTATTTTTGGATCTGTGGTATTTAGACCTATGTTTTTGGACCTTGGTATTGTGTCTGAAGTGTTGAACCCAGGTATTGGGTATTGGGTCCCTAGTATTGGTTCTAAATGGTTTTGGACCATGGTATTGAGTAAGGCCTAAGACTTTAAAATGAGAAGAAGATCATTAGGCAAAGGTATTGAGAAAGTCTTGAATATCTGATGAAGTAGGAAATCCAGTATGCAGGTTATGGGTTCATGATGCTTTTCTTGATCTAAACTAAGGAGGAATCTCAGCGATTGATGGAGAACAAGATCTAAGGATAGATCGGGATCTAATGGCTTGGAATGAATCATCTCTATATGGTTTGATCTTGTTTAGTCTAGATCTATATACTGACGCATGTAATGTTCTGTAAATGTTATGATCTGGGTATAACTCAAGTTTGGAATAGCTGCAAATCATGAATGAATATTTACAGACATATACGCTGGTTGACTATGATAAAAGCGCATACATACACAGGTTAGATACATCTAAGTAGTGTATACCATATGAGCTATGATGTTTGAAGTTACAGATGGTTCTGGTTGTTGATGAGTTCTGATGACTGTTTATTGATGTCAGTATTGTGCATATTTAGATTGGTTGATTATGTTTAGCTTCAGTGTTGATGGATGAAATCTATAATGGACCAGGGTCTGAATGACTTA
Source organism: Pinus tabuliformis (assembly GCA_031772625.1). Classification (NCBI taxonomy): domain Eukaryota; kingdom Viridiplantae; phylum Streptophyta; class Pinopsida; order Pinales; family Pinaceae; genus Pinus; species Pinus tabuliformis. Next base: position 924,083,044 of record CM062813.1, read on the forward strand.
TCTTTATGTGATCTAATGAACTAGATCTGGTTGCTAACATACATATTATCCTTTTATATGTAATGATCTGGGTATGTTTGAAGTCAGGAAGTGCAGCAAAGTTATAAGTAAGTAATTGATGACATATACGTTGGTTCTCTTTGGTGAAGTTGCATATACACGTTGGTTCGACTCCTCCAAGTAGCATATGCACTTTGATGCATGATTTTTGATGATATAGTTAGATCTGAACGTTGTTGCAGAGTTCTGTGTTCTGCTCTATGTTATGGTGACTGCAGTTTGTTGATAGGGTTTCAGTGATTTAGTATTGGGTGATTCAGAGATTGATGTTGCTAGTCTTGATTGATTGTGTGCTTCAATGATATTGATGGGTCCAGTATGAAAATTGGATGAAACGTGTCCTTCAAATTATGGTGTTGTGCTTCAGGAGTATCCAGTCTGAAACTTTATGAAACGTGGTACCTAGAGGAAGAAAGAGAAGGTTGTTTCCTTCTGTAGGTCGGCACCTACGTACTAGTACATCAGCTAGTACAAGAGCTAAGTGGGTGTTAGCTCCCTTCCAGTAGCAGCTGGAAAACAAGTAAAGGTTGGAGCATTTCAGTAGGCCGGCACCTACATACTAATAAATGGATTGGCTAGTACAAGAGCTAAGGATGTTGTAGCTCCCTTCCAGGAGAGTCTGGAGAATGAGAGAAGGTTGTAGCCTTCTGCAAGTAGAAGCCTGCGTACCGGTATAAGACTGCACCAGTACATAACCATTGTAGAAGAAGTTTATTATTAAAAAGAAGATTGAGACGACTTGTAGCAGGTGGTTTTTACCCACATTGGGTTTCCACCTTATATCATGGTGTTCATGTGTGCTTCTTGTGTGTGATGATTTGTTCTATTTTACTACTCCTTTTTACTGTTCATATGGTTAATAATGTTCTGATGCACTCATTAAAGATCAACTAACTAAATCATAAGTTTACTGGATATACACTTGTTGCATGACACACAGTTGCATATACACGCGGTTTGCCTTAACTGAAGTAGCGTATATGAATCTTAATATGAAAATGAAAAAGTTATATTGATTTGATAATACAGATTCACCCCCCCCCCCCTCTTAGTATTATTTCCAACAATTGATATCAGAGCAGGTCCTTTGGTAGAAGCTTGATCGCTTGAAGGAGATCCATAGATCAATGGGAAAGAAGCTTAAGAAGAAAGCACCTAAGAAGAAGAAGACATATCAGAAGAGATATGACAGTGGGAGAATCGATTGGGGAATATGTGGAAGAAGCACTTCAAATTCAGAATCACTTCAGAATGAAGATGAACAAGCAAAAGAACTATCAGGTATGAATTTGTTATCCTCTGGTGATACATTTATCCATCCATTTGAAGATGATGAAAGTGATAGCGAAACAACTGAATTTTCTCTTATGGGTGAGCAAGAAAGATATCAAATAGAGGTAGAATTTAAAAGGCTTACAGACAAAATTAGAGATCAACAAGATCTATTGAACAAAAGGGAATGTGCCTTCAAAGAAGAAGCTACCAAACTAAAAGCTCAACTAGAGGAAGGAAACAAGGTAAGGAAGTTATTCAAGGACAAGGAAGATCAATGTCAAAAGTTGCAGGATGAAGTGACATCATTAAGAAATGAAGTCAATGAAAGGAGCACAACAATCAAGAAACTCAGAGATAGATCCAGTTACTATGAAAGTCTTGAAGCTACGATCCTCTTGCTAAAAGAAGATCTTGAAGAATCAAATAAGCAGAATAAAGAACTACTCCAAGCTCTTGAAAAACAAGAAAACAAAGTTCTTGAACTAAGACATCAGTTGGAAGAAGGAAGAAAAGCTAAAGAAAACATGAAGAAGCAGTATCATGAAAAGGAGGAGCAACATCAGGTTGAGGTAAATATTCTAAAAGATAACTTAGAAGAAAAGGATAAGCTCTTACGATTTCAAGATAGTACTAAGATCTTGGATGATATTCTTAGTAGTCAAAGGTCTCCTGCTATCAAAATTGGCCTTGGTTTTTATGAATCTGTTGAAGATGAATCTAGCTCACAAGGAGAGGCAAGGAACTCTAATGAGAAATCTAAAATAATCAACAAGGAGATGAGAGGACAACCCCATCAACAGCCAAGGAAATAAATTCTTCAAAGAAAATCTTTTACTCCTCCAATGAATAATGTTGAATGTTATGTATGTCATAATCTTGGACATGTTACAGCCAGATGCAGAAGAAGAATGGTTCAAGACCATCATATAGAAAGATCATCACATTCCAGGTACTTTAAGGGATATTGCTTTGCTTGCAATATGTTTAGTCACAGAGCCGTTGATTGCTATAGAAGGAATATGAAACATGTAAGATGTTATGCATGTAACAAGCTTGGACATACAACAAAGGAATGCAGGAACAAAGTACGGGCACCATACCAAAAGGAGAAAACATCATCACACTTGAAGATATGGAAGAATAAGGAAGTACAGTCAGAAAGATGTGGAAAAGCTCAATATACAAACATAACAAACTCAAAGGGAGATGAAAGTGTAAAAGTTCAGTGTCCTAAATCTCATACGCAATTTTCATAAAGGGAAGTCGCGTATATACGTGAGTTAGTTACTGCACAGTAGCGTATATGTTAGTTTGAGGAAAAGTAGTAGGGACAGGCTCAAGAAAAAGGGTTTGATATGATTCATTCCATTATTTGCTCTGTTTGATAATGGTTACAATCTATTGATGATGTGTGGAAATGTCTTGACACTTGTAAGATGTTTAGAAGTGTTTTGATCCTAAATTATTGATGATGATGCCTTGATCAGATCTAACAGTAAGCAAGATGGCACAGGTTCAGGGGGAGCATATGCTTTTAATAATGCATTGTTGGCATTATGTTTAGTAGTCCTTGGTGATGATTCTTATATGGCTAAATGATATATCTTGCTATGATATGGTTATGAGTTTTCCATGACAAAATCTCATATGATTCTTGGGGTGACATAGTTGATGTTCAGATCAGATTTGTGGTTGATTCTCTGATGATGCATATATGGTGCTTACATGGTGATATTCATACGGATAAGGAGAAGTACAAAGCTTGAATACATGTTATCGGGAAATCTAGTGTCTATTCAGAGCTGCTAGTCCCACTAAGACGTGTAGCTATCTTAGAAACAAACAGATTAAAGTCACTTGTTTTTCCTTTATGAGAGAGAGATGGGAAAGAAGCAGAGAGTGCCAAACTCAGTCTTCCGCTTGGCTCCTTTCCCCTTTGACAGAATCTTGCCACTGCTTCCTTACTTGTCTAGCTTCAAAGAGCACCTGTAGATTCACAGCAACATAATACCATCAAAGCATAGAGATCTTTCATTGTCAACAATATAGGATCAGATATATATTGACCATACAAATGCATATAACAAACACAGTATTCAGAGATACACAACAATATGGAGGAAAACTCAAATAGATTTATTAGTAAAAGTCATAAAAGAGAGGATTACAACCACTTGGTTTGACCCAGCGCCATCCTCCCAGCTTGAAAGCCCTCTTCACTTCACACAAAGCAAGATCACCCAACAATGTCTTCAAAGAGAAACTAGCATCACCTCTTTGCAAATTACCCAATTCCAACCTTTGGATCTCTTAGATGAGAGATCCATTTATAGATATTTTCAGGGGGGTGAGTCAGCTTCTGGGATTTTGACTAGTGTCATCTCTCTGTTAGTTCCTGGTTCCACATGGAGATTTTAGATCTCTTACTCATCCCTGGGCGAACTCAGAGAGGCAAGTGTCAAATGAGCAGTTTCTAGAAGATTCTTTAGGTTTCCACCTAGCAAATTGCTTGTTCCATTTGTCTGCTCTCGCTCATCGCACCCTATAGAAGGGATTTCCAGTATGCATCGTACTTTTTGCATGTTGTAGGTGAGATGCATCGCACCTTTAGGACTGGGTAGTCTGTATGGTCCTGCTTTGACCAGTTCTGAGTAGCTTTTCATGGAGAACTCCTGGGAGATGATGTAATCAGCTGACCTTGCTCCTTTAGGGTATGAAACAACACTTTTAGGGACTTAGAAGCCCTTGGTTTATGGACATATGTGATTGGGGTTGCAGTGCCCAAATATGTCTATAACAATACACATCTTCATTACTTGATGATGAGTCACTCATATGCTGCTGTCGTCATATGCATAAAGATCATATAATACAGTTATGATGCAAGATTCCTATAGTTCTTGACGCTCATGTGGATGAGGATTGTTGTTGTTGATGATATCAAGAAATCTTGACAAATGATCTTGAGCTCAAGATACATAGTACTAGATACATGAATGTTTACTCAAAGTTGCATTGTTGGAGACATGATGATGATGAGTTCTTACCTATATGATGATAGGTTGATACTTACATATGTTGATTGATGCAGATGTTCCCAAGTGATGATACTTGGATCATGCAGATCTTGATGTTGATAAGATGGCTATGGTGTTTTTCATATATGATACAATGTGAATGATTCTATATGTCATATGCAGAATTCTGTTTAAAATGATGAGTTGGTGCAGACATACCTTGTTATAGGTTGATGACTTATACACTAATGAACATATACAGGTTGTTGGTCTAGATGTTGTTGTCAGATGATTATGGAGCAGATCATACACTGTGTATGATAATTGTTGATGACTATCATGATCTTATTTAGATGTTTGGTCTCTGTTATAAATGTCATGTAAAGGTCATATCAAGACTCATGATGTAATATTTTGTCTCTATCTATTGTATTCATTTGATGAATCCCTTTTAGTCATATGATGTAATTTTTACCCCCACTATGCATGGGAAGGATGATGTAATATTTAGTATTTGGTATATCCACACTGGATTGGGAGATGGATGTATGTATGAAGTAATAGAAAGGTCATTTATGATAGAGTCATGTTCTTCTTGTAGAACATATTTTTGCAGACCTTGGCATATAAAAAGGGGGAGCTCTTTCAGAGATTTCAGCAGGTACTCAGGGGAAGTATGGACTACGGAATGTTTATCAAGGAAAGAGAATATCTTGGTCCTCCTTTTGCCCTTAATGTCAAAGGGGGAGATTGTTGGCATTATGATACATGTGTTGTACTTGATGGCAACCCACTTGTAGAAGAACAACTCTCTTATATATAATTAGGTGAATCTACAGAAGAGACATCAGATGTGACATAATACATGGGATCAGTTCAAATGTAATGAACAATGACAACTCTTTAAGATGACAGTTCTCAATATGGCAAGTTAGCTTTGCCATCAAGTACAAAGGGGTAGATTGTTGGCATTATGATCCAAGGGTTGTCCTTGATGGCAACTCACGCAGATGATAGATCATAGTGCAGCAGGTCAGTAGCAAAGAATTGATGATCAGACTACAAAGAATGAAGAAAGAAGAGTATATACGCAGGTTCACTATATACCAAGTCGTGTACACACTCATGAACACTATATACCAAGTCGTGTATATACACAGGTTCGCTATATACCAAGTGGTGTATACACGCAGGTTATACATGCAGGTTCACTATATACAAAGGTGTGTATACATGCGGGATTGCTAATCAAAAGTCGCGTATGTGTATGCACGTACTTTCATGCACGAAAAAGCGCGTACATGTGGGAAATCTTATTTTTGGATCCGTGGTATTTAGACCTTGGTATTGCGTCCGAAGTGTTCAACCCAAGTATTGGGTCCCTAGTATTGGTTCTAAATAGTTTTGGACCATGGTATTGAGTAAGGCCTAAGACTATAAAATGAGAAGAAGATCATTAGGCAAAGGTATTGAGAAAGTCTTGAATATCTGATGAAGTAGGAGATCCAGTATGTAGGTTATGGGTTCATGATGCTTTGCTTGATCTAAACTAAGGAGGAATCTCAGCGGTTGATGGAGAACAAGATCTAAAGATAGATAAAGATATAATGGCTTGGAATGAATCATCTCTATACGGTTTGATCTTGTTTAGTCTAGATCTATATACTGATGCATGCAATGCTCTGTAAATGTTATGATCTGGGTATAACTCAAGTTTGGAATAGTTGCAAATCATGAATGAATATTTATAGACATGTACGCTGGTTGACTATGTTAAAAGTGCGTACATACGCAAGTTAGATACATCTAAGTAGCGTATACCATATGAGGTATGATGTTTGAAGTTACAGATGGTTCTGGTTGTTGATGAGTTCTGATGACTGTTTATTGATGTCATTATTCTGCATATTCAAATTGGTTGATTATGTTTAGCTTCAATGCTAATGGATGAAATCTATAATGGATCAGGGTCTGAATGACTTATCTTTATGTGATCTGATGAACTAGATCTGGTTGCTAACATACATATTATCCTTGTATATGTAATGATCTAGGTATGTCTGAAGTCAGGAAGTGAAGCAAAGTTATAAGTAATTGATGTCATATACGTTGGTTCGCTTTGGTGAAGTTGCGTATACACGGTGGTTCGGCTCTTCCAAGTAGTGTATGCACTCTAATGCATGATTTTTGATGATACAGTTAGAACTGAACGTTTTTGTAGAGTTCTGTGTTATGGTGACTGCAGTTTGTTGACAGGGTTTGGGTGATTCCGGAGATTGATGATGCTAGTATTGATTGATTGTGTACTTCAATGATATTGATGGGTCCAGTATGAAAATTGGATGAAACGTGGCCTTCAGATTATGGTGTTGTGCTTCAGGAGCATCCAGTCTGAAAATTTATGAAACGTGGTACCTGGAGGAAGAAAGAGAAGGTTGTTGCCTTCTATAGGTCGGCACCTATGTACTAGTACATCAACTAGTACAAGAGCTAAGGGGGTGTTAGCTCCCTTCCAGTAGCAGCTGGAAAACGAGTAAAGGTTGGAGCATTTCAGTAGGTTGGCACCTATGTACTAGTAAATGGATCGGCTAGTACAAGAGCTAAGGGGGTTGTAGCTCCCTTCTAGGAGAATCTGGAGACGAGAAGGTTGTAGCCTTCTGTAGGTAGAAGCCTGCGTACTGATATAATACTGCACCAGTACAGAACCATTGTAAAAGAAGTTTCTCTTTAAAAAGAAGATTGAGATGACTTGCAGCAGGTGGTTTTCACCCACATTGGGTTTCCACCTTACATCATGGTGTTCATGTGTGCTTCTTGTGTGTGATGATCTGTTCTATTTTACTGCTCTTGTTTACTATTCATATGGTTAATAATGTTCTGATGCACTCATTAAGGATCAACTAACTGAATCATAATTTTACTGGATATACGCTTGTTGCATGACACACAGCTGCATATACACGTGGTTTTCCTTAACTGAAGTAGCGTATATGAATCTTAATACGAAAATGAAAAAGTTATATTGATTTGATAATGCTAATTCACCCCCCTCCTCCCTCTCAGTATTATTTCCAACAGTATGAACCTGATTGACAAGGAGAGGAAGATGAAACAGAAGACAACAAACATACAGCAGCAGCAAAGGTACAAGGCATTTGAGCAACTACAAACTAAAGTTTGGGACCCTGGAGGTTTTCTATCAACATATGAACACACATGGTCAGGAGATCATGAATATTTTCTACTTTGGGAGTCTGATGCAGGAGCATTCAGCCCAATAATATCATTGTATTTTAGTAGACATAGGGGTATTGTGTTTCCAAGGAAGTTGGTTTCCTAAGTGTGAATTAATGTAATTATTTAGGCTTTTGAGTGATTTTAATGAGAATAGGATTTAATTGAATATTGTGAGATATATATGTAAATATTCTTGAATGTAGGATAATATGATAGATTTAGGATAGTTGAGAGATTGAGGGATTTGAGAATTAATTGTAAAACTTAGATTAGGAGTTAGTTCATGATTTTGAGGATTAGAGAGGATCCTTGGGGATGAAGAAGAGATTTTAGGATTTTGTTGAGAGGCTTATGGATATAAACGAGGAATTGTTTTTAGAATCCTTTTGTATAAATGTAAGCCTAAAAGGCAAAATCAGAAGTTGGATAGGTTAGATATTTAGATAGTTGTTTAGCTGGTTAGATAGGTTTGACTGTAAGCCTAAGATCAGACTATAAAAAAGAGACCACGAGTATTAGAAGATTAGGCCAAAGATAGAGAAAGTATGTAAATGTTTTTTTAGATATACAGAGATTAATTCCAAACCTTTATAAGTGTGTGTTTTGAGTGTTGAATGATGAATTATGAGTGAATCAGAATTCTTTATAATGTGTGTATGCAGGCAGAGTTCAGTATAATACACAGTGAAGAAGAATGAGACAGAGGGCGTAATGGAGTGTGATTCGATTGCAGGATCAAAGTAATATCCAAGAATGACAGTGATTAAATAATATGTAGAGTTAAGCTCAGGAGGGAGTCACGCAACGGAATAGTGGAAGGATGAAGAACCATTGAAATAACCGAAACCACAGAGAAACATTGGAGAAATGGCATAAAACCCAATTGGAAAGAAGAATGAAAGAATGAAGTGTTAATGCACAAGCACCGTTGGATCTACCAGATCAACGGATGGGATCAAATCGCATGGAAGGATCGTTGTTAAAATCCTGCATCGCAACATTTAAATGGTAGGGAATTAATCTTGGCCCACAAGGATTTGCGACATGCGACATCATTGTGAACCGTTGGATCATATGCCCTGATCAACAGTGGAGGAGCTTTAATAAATATCGCATCACAATGTTTCATTGATTAGTGATTTAACCTCGGCCACAAGCGATTGCGATGTCCGATGCGATGGGAGATTTGATCGCATCGCAAATATCTATGGGAGATAGACCTTAGCCCTTAACCAATAAGACATGCGATATGCGAAGTGCGATAGAGCGGACCCAATAAGGAATAGACATAGTTGTATAGTATTTGAAGTCCGACTGTGTTATCGCATCTCGGATGCGATAAAGAGTCATGTGTTAGTATGACCCACGAAGAATTGCGATTGCGATAAAGGGAAACGTGGATAACTGTGCAAAGGCTGTGGATGGTTATGTATGCTTTGTGAATATTTCTATTATAAAAGGATTATAATAGATATAACACCGATAGAAGGTTGTGAGGTTTAAGTCCGTGAATAACCAAAGAGTAAGAGTGGGGATTGGATATATGTGCGGCATAAGAATTAATGGGAGTTCATGAGGGTGCATTAGATAATAACGAAAAGTTAATGAAAATGATGTGAATGAGTCTAATGAAAGGATGAATGAAGGGCAGACTGTGTTTAGTTAATAAATCGTTCTACAAAGATTGATAAAGGGGGCCTTAAACCATTAAGAATTGATGATTTGACTCGGAAGAGAGTTAAAATTTCTGGGGCAAAACAGATATATGCATTTTACATGCATACTGTGGGTATACATGAGTTTTCCTGCGTCAATACATCAGTTCATCAACTGAATACAATCTACACAACTGAACAAAACTTTGCAAATAAATCAAACCAACATCATAAATCTCCTCTATAAACTCAAATCCTCTAGCAACACATAATGTCAATATGATCTACACACGAACATCAATTATACAAACTAGAAGCTAGAAAAAAACTAATGCACTAAAGTTACAACAAAATAGTATACAATAGAACCCATGCAACACACACACATCAGTAAAATAAACTCTGATATGAAACTACAACAACTACAACCATAATTTTCCTCTCCATAATAGCAACAACTGAGAGGCACAATCTGTAATACAACTAGATTAGACATATAAAGCTAATGTAGCTCCATCATCATCTGAAATATGCTCCAAGTATGAGCTATGATCTGCTCTCCAACTCTGAAAACTTGTAGCATACACTCTCACTCAATCCACCCATTTCTTCTTCACACTCCGGGATTTTATAATTGATGGAAGGTGTAATCAATATCCATCACTAATACTCCTCATTTTTTACTTAATTACCTTCTATATTATGGTTAACCTTTTCCAACCCTATTTCTATAAAAAATCCTAAACAAAATCACTAGAAAAACCAATAAAAACATTCGATGTGTGTGCATAATCTAGAGAAAAATCACCTACAAGCACAGCCACGAGGATGCCTACTAGCTCCCAGAAACTATAGTCGCATCCTTACCATTGGAATTCCAATGGCTCAAAGCCTATATGAGCTATGACTAGGTGTCTTACCAATAACTATGGCCAAACTTAGGAAAAACCATAAATCTTCTACTCCGACTTGAATCACTTATGTGGCATGCCTCCTTCATCATCTGTAGGAATTTTCCAAGCATTGAAAAGTCACCAAAAACACCTGAGAAACCTTTGCATGGACCAACATATATGGATCAATTCAAGGACATGGAGGCCTAGTTGGCAAAACACCTCTGCATGGATCAAAACATATGCATAAGAACAAGAACTTTGCATCATACCAATAATAACTTGAAACAAATCATGAGGGTTTACTAAATCAGGTTGACATCAATGATAATTTAGATGGTATTAAATCCCTGTTGACATAAATGTTAACACTACTATTCCAACATGCCCCCCTCTGGCATTGATGTCAACTTCAACCTGATCTCCAAACTCTGAGGCTGATCTCCAAATAATCCAAATTATCTTCCCCTTTGACATCAATGGAAAAGGGAAATGCTAACATAAGTGAGGGATGAGAGAAGTACTCCCCCTAAAATAATCAAAACCATGCTAACCACAATTTTAACATGCTCCTCCTGAATAGGTAATGGGGTTTCTACCATCTCTCTAAGTTGATATACACAATATATATTGTTTCCATTGCCTCCTTGTCACATATTGTAGGCTACTAAACATGGACCAAGGAATATGATACAATGATATGAAGTAAAATTACAAGGCTTCAAAGCCCTATTACATGGCTACAAGAGTGATAATACATGGTTATACGATGCCTCCAAACAGTAAACACATGAATGAAACATGACTCCTCTCTCTGTTGAGAAATGGAAACAAAAAAATCCAGTTTAATTTGTCCTTGAACTAAAATCTGAATTAAAATAGAATTCTTTTCTCATAGCAATTTGAAAATAATTAATTAAGTTTAATTAACTTAATTAATGTAGGAAATTCAAATTGGAAGTCTTTTAGAAGACATGTATATGTTCTCCCAAACTTATAGGAGTTAAAGATGAGTTGTGAATGAATTAGTTAACTCAGTTTATCGAGTTAAGTCCAATTAAATTAGTTCCAATCAGTTTCAGGAACTTATAGTGAGTAAACAGTCTGTTGGGACACTAGTGACCTAATTAGTGCTACTCTAGTTAACTGAAGATTCCACCATAAGAAACTCATGCATGTCGATTCTGAGAAAGACCCAGTTGAGACTAGAGTGCAGGGACAATACACTATTTGTTTTAGATTTTTCTGAGTTGCACTGATAGTGCATGCATTCAGGAATTGATCCTTGAGGGATTGTGCTATTTTTAAAGGCTTTATTTCCCTTTAAATACAATTTATTCTTCATAGGAATTACACATTGGAACAAAGACTTGGAGAGCTTTTGAATTGGCTAATCTTTTTCCTTGATGTTGCTTATGAGTTGGAAATTGATTTTATTGAGTGTTGGGATTGTTCTAGAGAGAACAAGTATTGTAATTTCATCTTGATTTTCCAAATTAATACACAATAGATAGTGGGGTTTTGGGTTATGTCTTTCCCCAGATATTTATTGTGTTATGTGCCTTTGATTCTCTTCCTCTATAGATTATTGTTTGCTCGATATTTATGGGCTTCCGATGTAAAGAGTAGAAGTAGATTATTGTCTCTTGTTTTAGTAGATTACATGAGCTTGTGAATCTACAGGTTTTTCTACATGGTATCAAAGCAAGATTGTTTTTTGGGTCTAGAGTTTGCAGATAGTATATGATTTTTTTTGTGAAATATTTTTAGAAAAAAGTTGCATATTTGGATTCCTTAGGAAAAGATACCCAAATTCAAAAACAAATCAGCCGAATCAAAGTTCGAACGAGGGAGATATCGCTGATTTGAAATCAGTTCTCTAAAGGATATTTTGATGCTTTGAGTTTCTAGGTTATAGGTAAAAATCGAATTTTGATACATACTTCAGGATCGGTAGATGGCATTCGATGGGTTGAGGCTAGAGTATGCCTTGGAAGGAAGCTTGAATTTTTTAGCCTGGAGGGATAGGATGGAGGCTATGCTAGAAGATAATGACTTGAAGTCATTGATCAAGAAGTCCTCAAGCCAGCAACTACGGATGCACAGAACTTGGCCGAATGGAAGAAGTGTGTGGCGAAGGAAAGGTAGATAATCCTTGAGGGAGTTCGAGACAACATTGTCTCGAGTCTCCATCACAAGGAAAATCTGCATGCTATGTGGAAAACATTGATAGACTTGTATCAGAATAATAGTGATCAAAGGAAGTTGGCACTAAAGGATAAACTTCATAAAATCAAGATGAAGAAAGGCGAGATGATTCCAAAGTACTTGACCAAGTTCATTCAATGTCAGGATGAACTTGGAAGTTTTGGAATCACAGTTGCTGAGGAGGATATGGTGAGCCTTGCTCTTCTTGGACTCCCAAAGAGTTGGCATAGTTATCAGGACTCTGTCAATGGTGAGGAGAAGCTATGAGATTGGGAACGACTATGGTTAGATTTGATGCAAGATGAGATCAGGAGGAACACTAGTGATGGCTCTTCATCAAATATTGATGATGGAGAGAAATGTGCCTTAGCAATTAAGGCAAGGAAGTGGAAAGGTAAAATTTCTCGTTCCAAATCAGATTCTTATCATTGAGGTAAGAAGAAGGACATGACAAAAGTTAAATGATTCCATTGTCACAAGATGGGTCACTTTGCTACAAATTGTCCATTGAAGAAGTCCAAGGAGAAGTCCTCAGGAGGAGCGGCGAGTGAGGCTTTGGCCTCCCAATTCGAATTGGAATTTCCCCTCATTTCATGCATGGTGTCTTCAATGATGGGAAGTGTTCGGTACTTAGACAATGGAGCTTCTTTCCACGTGATTGGCAACAAATATTTATTCAGTGAACTAGAGGAGGAAGATATCAAGATGCATATTAAGATGGGTGATGATGGTAACATAGTGTTGCTGGTATCAACACTGTTACTTTTCAGAGGGAGAATGTGGCTCCACTCACCTTGAAGAATGTTATGCATGTACCCAGACTGATGAAGAACTTGGTATCCATTGCCATGCTTGAGGATAGAGGTTATGATGCAATATTTTCTAAAGGAAAGGTGTTCCTTCGACACATAGCCATGGTTCATGTAAAGAAGATAGAGATTTGAGTTAAAAATATCTATAAGATAGAGTTATAAGATTGTGTTTCTTTGCATTCAAAAATAGAAAATATGTTGAGCCAAGACACCGGCAAGTTGTGGAATAGGCGATTGGGCCACTTGCATCATGGGGCTTTGAAGATATTGCAACAAATCTCTATTGGTCTTCCCAAAGATATGCTTGAGCAAGTTGATACATGCAAGTGTTGTACTTTGGGAAAATACACCAAGTCTTCATTTGGAGATAGACACAATTGAGCGGAGTCTATTCTGGAGAGAGTCCATTCAAATTTGTGTGGACCATTCTCGACAATATCCACGACCAAACACATGGATTGTGTTATATTTGTAGATGACTATTCTCATAAATTCTAGATATTTTTCATGTAGAGAAAGGATCAGACATTCACAAAGCTTTGTGAATTAAAAGAATTGGTTGAGAAAGAGTCAGGCAAGAAGGTTAAAGCTCTACAAAGTGATAATAGTGGATAATATGTCTCCAATGAGTTTAAGAACTTCTGTGCAGCAGAAGGGATTAAACGAGAGTTGAAGATACCTCATAAACCTCAACAGAATGAGGTTGCTGAGAGGAACAATAGGAGCATAGTAGGGGCAGCAAGGGTGATGTTGCATGATCATGGCCTACCACTACACTTGAGGGTTGAGACATGCAACACAATGGTTTATATTCAGAACCGTAGTCCACATCGGATACTTGAGAGTAAAACACCAGAGGAAGCTTATTCCGGTAAGAGACCATATGTTGGTCACATGAGGATTTTTGGGTCATCGGCTTATTGCTATGTGACCAAAGATGCACGGAAGAAGATTGAGCTAACATCAGAGTTGGGGATCTTTGTGGGGTACACTGATACTCCCTACAACTATCGGGTGTACATGAAAACTAGTCGGATGACAGTGGTTCGTAGGGATGTCAAGTTTGATGAGGAGAAGGCCATGCGAGTATCCCTTGAGAGGGAGCTTGAGCTACATGCAGAGGAGGAACTTTTAGTTCCTAAGGTTGAGGAGCCTCAGATTGATGTGGAGAAGCCACATGCAGAGGTTCCGGGAGTGGAGACATCCACTCAGGCAGAGTCTTCCAGAGAGGGAAGAAAGGGCACTAGAGAGGCTGATAGATTGTTGGATGATGCACGGGATAATGTGGAAGCACCCTCTTCTCAACCCAAACAGAGGAGGTCACCAAAGAGGTACATTAGATACATGGAACTTATGGGTTCATTTTTTGTGACAGAGCCATCTTCCTTTCACGAAGCAGTGCAACATCCAGTTTGGGTTGATGTGATGGTGGAGTATGACTCCATATTTCGAAACAATGTGTGGGATGTGGTTGTGAGACCCGAGGACAGGTCAGTTGTGAGCTCCCATTGGCTTTACAAGGTAAAGAAAGCTGAAGATGGTAGTGTGGAGAAGAATAAGGCCAGATTTGTGGCCCATGGCTTTTCATGGGTAGAGGGGATTGACTATGATGATATCTTTGATCCTATTGCAAGGTAATCGTCAATTATGTCTATTCTGGCACTATTAGCATAGATGGGTTGGAAGATCCATAAGATGGATGTGAAGAATTCCTTCCTCAATGGAATGATTGAGGAAGAGGTGTACATAGAGCAACTCAAAGGTTTTGAAACCTTGGACCATGAGTCGCATGTGTGTCGACTCAAGAGAGCATTGTATGGGATGAAGCAAGCTCGCCATGCTTGGTACACCAGGATAGTGTTGATGCCTCTAAAATCCTAGCACCAACATTGGGGATAAACAACTGGTCCGGACATTAGTACAACTCCTTTTCAATTTGGTATGGTGGCTCCGACTCGATATTATGGGGACAATTTCCCATATAATGAATGGTTTGATGGATGATTGTTTTGTAATGTATAATGAAGAGGATAAGTGTTTTAACCTACAACTCAAAATATACAAATATACTTATATAACCCGCGTATTCTATAAACAATGCGATTTCTGATTATTTCTAATAAACAAATAATCATATAGATGAATTACTAATCGATAGAAAGATGCATTCATAGATAATGATTACTTTGTTTAAAAAATTAAACAAAGTAATTATTAATAAAAACATATCGCATTCATAACAATGTATATCGCTGACATATATCTTTAAAGTATAACAATTCTAAATCTTCATAAATGACATGATAAGGAATTATTTGAAGAGCATGCATACATCAACAATAGAAACTTTTAAAAGGAATGCTTCATCACATAAGGAAACAAGACAAAATAATAGTGATAAAAATACCACATGCATTTGAGTCTTGCCAATGCAAATAACACTCTGATTCCACTTTCTTATTTGAGAAAACTTCCAGGAGATACAAAAGTGCAAGTCTTGAAAAAGTTTCTTCACAAAAATGTAGAACCTTGATCCACTACTGATAAAAATATATTTAGAAGTACAAAAGTGTAACTTGTCAAATCAAGTTTTTATTGCAAATTGAGGACCCTTTCTTAAAAGACATGAAAGAGTTTAAATAATAAAATAAAAACTAATTGTCAATGAAATTCGCTTTGAGCTGTTGAAACTACAAACATGAAAAATCTGGGATTTGATTTATGAAAATAACTTGTGATAGCCTTTTAACTGATTCATTGTATCTACTTCTTATCTTGTAGTTATAGATGACAAATTGAGAGCATTTGCAGA
The DNA here is from genome assembly GCA_031772625.1 of Pinus tabuliformis. NCBI lineage: Eukaryota > Viridiplantae > Streptophyta > Pinopsida > Pinales > Pinaceae > Pinus > Pinus tabuliformis. The sequence goes on from CM062813.1 coordinate 924,099,013, forward strand.
ATTTCCGGAGGATGACTCAACCTGGAATGTAGTTGAGTTTTGTACATTGCATCTAAAAGTTCGGGAACCATGAGATTGATGGCATCGACAAGCCATTTGGTGGCCATCTGCTAGCTGTGCAACTTGACTAGGAAAAACCAAAATGCGTCCCAAGTCAAGTTTTTCACTTTGCTTATTTGTTCTTCTCTACTAGCCAGAGCCTGTCTCCATTGATCTTCTAGCGTTTTTGCTTTTGAGAGCTTTCCTGGAGAGCAATCCGAGATCAAGTTAGTTCCATATAAGCTGTCATTTACCAACTCAATCACATTGTTCATTGTATCCTTGGCTCTAGAAGTAGCTCTTTTGACTTTTATTAGCTGTGATTCCCACTCCGAAAACAAGATTTCTTTGTGTGATTCTTGGACTTTTGGTAGATTAGCAACCATGCCTTCTTCTGAACTTTTCCAGGAGAGAAATTTTGTTACCTTATCATCTGCGTTTTCAAATTCTAGCCTGGTGCAAACTTCTTGTTCAATGAGTGACGCAGTGATAGTGCACAATGGGTCAACTAATGATATTTTATGGCAAAGGATGTTTACTTGCCAAGATAAGGCTTTGGTCACTTCCAAGGCTTCTTTATTGAATTCACCAATCTTTGAATAACCTTTGAATTTCTCTACCTGTAATTGCAGCTGTGCAACTTGTTCTTCTTTAGGCTTCTTTTCTTGCTGAATTGCCACTTGAAGCTTGTTGAGTTCTTGAGACAACTTTTGTTGTTTCTGGAGAGCCTGCTGATCGATCTTTTGTTTCTCTAGATTTAATTGTTCTTTTCGTTGCTCATTCTGTTGTTTTTGCTCTGCTAGTTGTTGCTCAAGTTGTATGATCTTTTGTTGTTCCACTTTTGTTTGCTCTTCAAGTTGGGTGATCCTTAGATCCTTTTCCTTGATTAGTTGGCTAACTTCAGAGGCCTTGTCCTTGTAGCAGTTGTATAGGCACATGCATATTGAGATAACTTAGTTAAATCCTTAGAAGAATTGACTTCTGAGTCTTTCCATACCACATTCATTAGTTCAACTTGAGGATTTGATAATGGTCCCTGGTCAATTTTTCTCTTTTTCCTTTGTCTTTTGACCACAACCCTATGCTTTGGACTGTAGAATACATCTAGGGGTGGTATTTCCTCTACCTTCAATACAATCTCTTCTGAAGGGTTCTCTGGAATTATTTCAATTCCATGCTAAGTGTTCACTATGCCGACTGCCCCTTCAATTGTAGTACTAGAAACAATAGGCTCCTGCATTGCAAGCAATTCTGGTATAATGATGTTTTGGGAGTCATTTTGGTTCTTGATCAGTTGATCAAACTGCTCCCATTCCTTGATTAAGCTGGAATCAATATGCACATCAGTATCTAGGACCTCCATACACTTCCTAGAATCAACTCCTCACAGGTCTCAATCCTTCACTCTTTAATCCTGGAGTCTGTTCAGATTAACATTGTGCCAAGAGAAAAAACCATTAACTGCAATACTGATATTGATTCAGCAATAAACCATGAGCAAATCAATAAAATCTCTACGCAACCAGTAAACCATGAGAAAATCAATAATAAATGCTCTATGCAGCCACCAGAATCTAGGAGAAATGTGGAAGAGAACCGTAACAGCTGTGGGCCAGCGCTGGTTATAACAGAAACCACACCAGGATACAACTCTGTCTCGCATCCAAAAAAAGAACCAACGCAGCCTGAAACACATGCAAATCTAGTTTTTACAGCGTTAAAAGCAAACAAAAACATGCAGGCACCTACAGCAAACATCTACGATGAAGATTACAACAGCGATGACAGGCAAAACAAAAGTAGTGCGTCCGTTAATATAGCAAAATCCAATGTAGAAACAGTTTCATGCGACTATTTGGAATATGGAAACGAGGAGAGCCTCAACAGCGCTGAAGGATGGGAACCCAGGCAAAAAAGCATGGTACCAACAGGTTTTACAACAAACAACGTAGCTGGCTCTGAAGTTTCAGGTTTCCATTGCAACACGCAGGAACATGTAGGCCTCAACAGCGCAACAACAGCACAAGAACCCAGGTACATTACTATTCCCAAAGATATCTTAGTTGATTCATTAATAGTAAGAAAGGCTACAAAGCTGACCACTATCACTAAGGAACAATTGCCAGAAAATAAAAGATGCGGGTCAGAAATATCTGTGGAAAACAATCCACCCACCTCTAAAAACAGACACGTAGTAAACCTATCCAACAAGAAAATTGACCAAAACACCCTAGACCTCCTTGAAAAAGGATTAAATTTTGCCATTTCCCCTCGGACAATCCCCAAAGAAGACATTCTCTGCAACATAGAGTATGGGATCAGGGACTTACCAGACAACATCAAAGAAAATATCAGACAAGATTGTTCCATCATTCTGAGAAAATCCCGCCCGCCCAAAAGTAACATTTCCAAACATGAACATTTAGCCCTCAAAAACTTAAACCAAGACCCTGATATAGTAGTCCTAAAAGCTGACAAAGGTGGGGCTACTGTCATAATGAACACTACGGATTACAATGAAAAGATGATAGACCACCTCACTAATAGTGGGTGTTACACTAAATTAAATAAGAATCCCCTAAAAAAGATATCCAAAAACGTACACAATCTGATAAAATCAAGTAAAGAACACAACATTAAGAACCTATTAGAAAACAACCCATACACCCCTAGAATCTATGGAGCCCCAAAAATACACAAAGAAGGCGTCCCCATAAGACCCATTGTTAATACCATAGGAGGTCCAACTTATCAGTTGGCAAAATACCTAGCTAGGAAGTTAAAACCTCTAGTAGGCAACACCAGTTCCTTTGTCAAAGACTCCACCCATTTCATCAATGAGATCAAGGATCTAAACCTAGATACCAAGAACATATTAGTCAGTTTTGATGTTAAATCTCTCTATACCAACATTCCCATAGATGAGGCCATGGAAGTGGTCCAGAAAATCGTAAACTCTGACACAACCAAATTAATTGAAGTATGTCTCAAATCTACCTTCTTCAGTTTTAAGGATGAAATTTATGAACAAACGTGCAGTGTAGCCATGGGATCCCCTCTATCTCCTATCATTGCTAATCTCTTTATGGAGGATTTTGAAAATAAGGCCATTGAATCTGCCCCATTAAAACCCAAACTTTGGAAAAGGTTCGTCGATGACACCTTCATCATTTGGCCTCATGGAAAAGAAAAATTAAAGGATTTCCTACAACACCTAAACAGTCTATCCAATTCCATCCAATTTACCATGGAAATAGAGGAGAACGACAACCTTCCTTTTCTTGACATCTTAATCAAAAGAAACAAATATGGAACCATATCACACCAGGTATATCGTAAGAAAACCCATACAGAACATTACCTACATGCCAACTCTCACCACCATCCATCCCAAAAAACAGGTGTTCTCAACACTTTAGCAACCAGGGTCGTCCGTATTTCGGATAAAAATCACTTTGAAGATGAAAAGAACCATCTTATGAATGTATTCACAGAGAACGGATACAAAAAACACCAAGTGATCAAAGCCTTCAAGGATGCTGAAAATCCTAAAAACAAACAACCACTAGATGATCATCTAGGCAAGGTACACCTCCCTTACATATTAGGCACAACAGATAAAATTGCACACATATTAAGAAAGAACAAAATTAGAACCACATTCAAACCCATGAACACCATCAGTAGATGCCTAAAATCGGTCAAAGATCCTGTTGATCCTAAATGCCACAAAGGAGTTTACATGGTTCCGTGTTCCTGCGGAAAAACATACATTGGAGAAACTGGTTGATCTATCCATACTAGAATTCAAGAACATGCCGCTGATATAAAACATAACCACTTAAAAACCTCAGCTCTCGTTGAACATTATAGTAAAACCAATCATCACATCTACATTGAAAACTCTAAAGTAGTAGCCAAAATTTATCATTATCACCATAGAAAACTGAGAGAAGCCATAGAAATAGGTAAAAACCCTAACAACCTCAATCAAGACGAAGGATGGAAAATAAGCAACAATTGGATTCCTACTCTAATGTCCTAGAACATCCCCTTCTAACCTAACCTAACCCTCTCCCCCTTTAAAACTCTTCTCACCTACCCAAACTCCCAACTCTTAAAAATTATAACCATTAATTTACATCTTAAAACAATAATCTATAAATATTAGATTAACAATATTAACATTAATATTCATTAACATTAAAATTATAGCAACAAACATTAGAATTAAACTAGTACTAAACATTAAATTATTATTAAGTTCAAACTAATTAATTTACTCTGAATAATAAGAAAAATCAAGTATGAAATAGGGTAGTAACAAACATAATACAATTAATCATAAATAAATAAACAATATATAGAAATTAAATTACATAAAAATAAATTAAAAACTCATGAACATAAAATTAAACAAGTAAACAATTCAATTATGATGCTAATATTGAAAAATAAATAAATAAATATTAATTAATTAAACTATTTGAACATATAATTAAAAATAAAACAATTCTATTACATAATTAAACATTTCTAAAAAATAAAAAAATAAACATAACTAATTGATTAGTTAATTAATTGATTGATTAATCAAACTATATAAACATAAAATTAAATAATTAAACAATTCAATCACATAATTAACTAACTCAATTCTAAAAATAAATATAATTAATTAATTAATTATATAAACATAAAATTAAAAATTAAACAATTCAATTATGAAACTAATATGACCTTCCTAGCCTTTTACAATGCCAAAATTATAGTGAACTCGCGAGGCTTCTCTCCAAGCTTTTTGAGCATAGGAATAAAATCTTAAATCAAAATAAATAATTTGTCTTTTTAGGTCCGATAGATCATTATTTGGTCTCAGCGGACGTTAACCATCATCATCATCATATATATATCTATATCTATATCTATATCTATATATATATATATATATATATAAACTATTTGAACATATAATTAAAAATTAAACAATTCTATTACATAAGTAAACATTTCTAAAAATAAATAAATAAAGAAAATTAATTAATTAATCAAACAATATAAACATAAGTTAAAAATTAAAAATTCAATTCAATTACATAATTAAATATTTTAAATCAATTTTAAATTATTATTTTATAAAAAACAATGTCGGCTTCCATTCCCTGTGCATCTCTCATCCCTATTTATTAAAACTCAAGGAGATCTGTCCTACACAATTACTGATCTATCCTGATGATGAGCCATGGTGGAGGGCTCGAAACATCGATACAAACAAATCATGGATGTGAAAACTCCGGAAGAAAACAACACACAAAGCACTGATCGCAGAAGCCTCAAAACAATAATCTAGGACCTCACTGGTATTTTCATTTGTCTACTCCTTTTCGGAACTTTTCTCCTTTTCGAGACTCTTCTCCTTTCAGAACTCTTCTCAGTAGTTTGTTCTTCACTGTGGCCTTCTTGCTGCACCATAGGGGTAGTGTTCAATAAATCTAGAGGCAGTGTTTGTAACCTCTGTGTCCTAAACTGCATAAACTTATCTATCCCCCCTGCTCCTAATTTGATCTTTGCTAGATGTTTTACCCGTGAAAATGACTCAGCCAAAGAGAACAAGTCATCATAGTCATCTTTCTCATGTTCAAATTTGGCAAGTTTCACCTGAGTGGTAAAGTTGTAAGCCACTACTTTTGGATCATACTGTCTCTTAGGAATGACTGCTAACTTCAGAATTTTTATCTTCTCTGCTTCTTTCTCTGCATGTTTGAAATCATGCAGTGAATAAGTACCACAGCAGAGGGGAAATGAAGGCCACATTTGTTTCTTGGACTCTTTGAGGTTCCTGGACATTCTTGTTTCTGTTATCTTGTAAGCTATTTCTCTAGCCAATAGCTTATCAGGAATGTACAAGGGGAGAAAATGTGGATCTGTGGTGTTGCCAAAAAGTCTGACATAGGTGACTTTGCTTCACTGAACCAACTGTAGATTGATGTTAGGTCAATGCTGGCCTCATCGAATAACTGAGGAGCAGGTTTGTTGACTATGGCCTGATGGATGGGTAAAACAAAACCATGGAAAATTCTATATATATGATCTTTATAATGGGCCTTCCACAAATACTTATGATAAATGTGAATAAGGGTTGGGTCTTGAGGAGTCCATTTCCAATCGAGAATGGGGAAGTCAGAATTGAAGTAGATGGTATCCATAATGTAGGCGATCATATAGAATGGGGGTATTATCCGGGTGGTTACAAACCTATTTATTCTATAATCAAGGATTTGGTTGGCCATTTTATCTGATAAAATGGTTGCCCAATCCATGATATAAGAGTTAATTGTTGCTTCCATTAAAGGCACCATTTCTATGGAAAACCTAGCTGAATCAAAGACTCCAAAGAGTCTACATATCATAGCACCAGCATAGCAATAGGGGGATTCTAAGGAGTCCACAGAGTACATAGCAGAGGATTCATGCTTATGATTGTTTGGGAAATGTCTCCATTGCTTGATAGGGTCCGACTCTACATCGTTCTCCTTGGTGAAAGCTTCTAAAAATGCTTTGTTGTAATGTTTCTGGGGGTTTGAAAATGATACATCTTCTTGACATCTTCTGCCCTGAATGACCTGAACATCCTTCCATCGGTAGTAAAGAATGCTCTGTCGGTTATGTTGATACTCTCTATTACCCATCTCACCAGGTCATTCTATGGTAACACTTTCACGCGAGCTCCTATTAGGTGGAGGAAGGCGCTGGCTAAATCGTTAAGAGTATTTTCTGATTTATCAATTGAACCAGTCATTGCTCCTTCTTCTTGAATCTCACTTGGATCCTCGGCTTCGAGTAGATTATATATGCCCTCCCATGAAGTCTTGCCAAGGCCTGAACAAGTAGTATCAGCTATCAATACCAACTTTGCTAGTTCATCTTTCGCTATGATAGGAAACTTTTCTTTCCGAGATCTCTTAGACATTTTTGTTGGACTGATGATTTTAGATTCGCTCTGCAAAATGAAACAGAAGGATGTAACGATGGAAAAACTTGTTCAAAGCTAATACACAACACACAAGACTAACAACAATTAAGAATAATAGATGCTACGGATCTATGATATATTAAGCCACCATGGATGAAATCCTTGAAGGATTCAACCATAACTGCTTCTTAATGATTTCCCTGTAACTTCCAACGTGAAACTTTAATGCTGTGATGGTATATCGCAGCACAAATTTATAATGGTCCTTTTTTGAATGGATATCATGACTTTCCGATCGGCGATTAGCGATAATCGCATATTGCAAATTGGGAGTTAAAGTGCCATGCTTAAATGGTTCTTTTGCGTGGTTGCAATTGCGATCAATGGTGAGTTGGCATGGGGAGGCATCATGCTTTAAAATTGATAAATTGTCCTTATAATTGACTTATAACTTTATACCACACATGTTCGTAATATTTCATGTTTTGCATTTATCGAAAGCGTGCTATACGATAATGAAATCACATCAAAAGATTTCAAAGGGGCTTTTGGGATGTGTTTTATGATTTTAGCAATGCGCGATTACAATCAGCTTATCGCATCGGCGCTTTTCTATGGAACACTTGGGATGGATTCTTGATAAGTAGCAATATGTGATTTCCAATAGAGTTATCGCATCAGAGAATCTCAATGGAAAACTTTAAGTCCAATATTGAAATGAAGGATGTGTGTGATGCAACATATTTCCTTTATAATTGTTTTCCTTCGATAAATCTTTTTGATAAGGTTTTATTATAATTCAAATCATATTGAAACTTATCAAGAGGACTTTCATGGGTTTGATAGATTTGCAAATGGCGATTTAACCTATCCTAAAAGCAAATTTTATATGACCTATTATAAAAATTTATTTTCAAATGTTTTATTGATTTTATTTATATTCTAAAAGGGGACCCATTTCTTATTAAAATTTTATATAAAAAAAAATTGAAATGGGGAGGGTTGTTGTATAGCACAATAATTGGTGATTCACTGGGAGAAACAGTTATCTCTGAAAAATAATGCAATATCTAAAACTTTCTTAGTTTGGAAACCTTTGAGGACAAAGAAAACCATCTAAGAATAGTTAAATAAAAATTAACTCTGAATAAAATAAAATAAAACGTTGTAATTTCTTTTACAAACATTTAAAAATAAAAATATTTTTGGTTTCTTCAAGCTTTGATTGGTTGATAAAGATGAAGTAGTGGGCTCCTCCAACTTAGCTTTTAATTTACTCTTTTGTCACAGGTAGTGCCTTTGCTTCCAACAAACATCTATAATCTCAACAGGGTTACATTTTGACCATCAGTCATTCATTATTCCATCCATCTAAGAGTATAACTTTTGAAAAATAATTCCATAAAGATATGTTTACATATATATTTTTTGATTTTATATTCTTTCAATTTTTTAAGATAAAAAAACCATTGTCCTAGTTTGGGAGCCAGCGGTAACAATGCCATTCACTGGTTGTAATTGAATTGAACAAGTTGGCTCGTGATGAGACCCCTTGTCTTATGATTACAAGCCATTACTCTATTTTGATATGCAGTATTGGTAATGTCAGTTTAGTTAGTTTCCTATGATCATGGTAAGCAGGCTTATGATAAGACCTCTTATCTTTTATATCAGACATATTTTAGAATTACACTCTAAAAATCACAAACTTAGTGGATGGGGTGAATGAATTTCTCCTTAAGAGTTTATGGATGACAATTTTTTAGAGTTATGGATGCTAAGTTTGGAAAAGTCTTTACTTTTTACAAATAACCTCTCTTAACTTTATAAAACTTAGAATGATTTACAGTATTTTCAAGGTTTTGAAAGATTTTACAAACTTTAAAGAGGTTCTCAGAGTTTCATGTTTTATTCAACTTTCCAAAACTGTAATCATTTCCTTAAAAGTTTCCACCTATTGAAAGCAAGTATTCACAATATTCTCTCAAAGAGATTTTCAATAGTAAAAGGCCAATGGAAGACTATTTACAACATTATTTTCTATAATAAACAAACTTGCATAAAGAATAGTTACAGGTAAGAAGGGGTTACCTTCTTCAGAAAATAATTTCTTTAAGATAAGCCCATTCACAGGAAAATAATTTCTCTTTCCTGATAAATCTTGCAGTATGAACATTGATGAGCCTATCTTTTCAATGTTTTGAAATGGTCCAAGCCACATCTTTTGAAATTTGGTATGTTTACCTTTGCCTTCATGTGCTTTGTCCCATTTCAACACGAGATCACCAATTTGTAATGTTTTTGAGCCAATACAACTTGCATCAAAAGAAGATTTAATGACTTGTTGATGTTTATCATGAGTGATTTTGACCTTTTCTCTTTCTTCATCTAATTTGAGGATTTGATCAAATCTTAATTGAATAAAGGAATAAGGATTTTCTTCAATAAATTTTACTAGGGCCAAAGATGGGAATGCTAAGTTTGAAGGTATTACAGCTTCTTTCCCATACACTAAGTTAAAAGGAGAAGTACCTATTCAGGCCTTGTGAGTTATGTGATCTACCCATAATGAAAATATTAAAAATTGATGCCAATTCTTTTGATTTTGATCAATAGTTCTTATAATAATCTTAATGAGATTCTTATTAGTTGACTACACCAAACCATTACCTTGAGGATAGTAATTTTCAAAATATTCTAATTTAAAACCTCTCTTAAGAGCTATTTCAACTATACTACTCCCAGAAAAATAAGATGCATTATCAAAAATAAGAGAATTAGGTACACCAAACCTGGTAATGATGAATTGATCAATGAATTCAACGATTGCATCGGAATTGGCTACCTTTAATGGAATTTCTTCTACCCACTTTGCGAAGTAGTCCATGGCTGTAAGGATGTATCTGTGTTGCTTGGAAGAATGTGGAACAATCTCTTCTATGATATCAAGCCCCCACTATTCAAATGGTTGCTCAATGTTTACTGGTTGTAAAAGAAAGGTTGGTTTCCTTTGTCTCCCACTACAGTTTGGCATATCTTGCATTTCCTGACATAATCATGGGCATCTTTAAACAAAGTGAGCCAATAATATCCAACATGTATTATTTTGTGAGCTGTAGTATCTCCTCCAAAATGTCCACCTGCTGGACCATCATGTAATTCTGCAAAACTTTTTGTGCTTCAGTTTTTTCAGGGCATCTTAATAAGATTGAATCATAATTTCTTCTAAATAACACATCATCAATGATTTCAAAGTGTTTTTCTTTTAATCTTAAAGGACGTTTGTTTTTGTAACTGAAATTAGGGGGAGCATATCCATTTTTCAAGTAAAAGATCAAATCAGGTTACTGAGATTCAGAATTTATGATACTTATCTCGTTCACTTGAAGAGTCTTATCTGAATCTTCATGTTCTTGAATATTAGAAGCTCCTGCTAATAGCATGCAAAAACCTTTCCCTCTCACAATTTTCGCTGGTTTAATATCAATATCATACTCCTATAAAGTTGTTACCCAATTAGCTATCTTTTCTCCTACTTCCCTTTGCACTAGAAATTGCCTCACTGCAGAGAATGGAACTATTACTTTGTGTGATTTTTAGGAGAAATGGTCTAAAGTGTTTGATAGATTTAACCATAGCAAAATCTTGTTTTTCTACTTCCAAATAGTTGAGTTCAACACCCTGCAAATTGGAACTAAAGAAAGATATAGCTGCTTCTACTTGCTGATCATTGATTTGTGTTAAAACAACAACATAAGATGTTTCAGTGGCCAAAGTATACATAATAAAATGATTAGAAAAATTGGGAGTATTCAATGTAGGAGCTTTAATAATTGCCTGTTTGATTGAGTCAAAGGCTTCTTTTTCGTGATGTCCCCATTTGAAAACTAAATTTTTCTTAATCATAGTTTGTAAAGGTAAGACTGTATGAGAAAAATCACGAACAAATATTTTTACAAAATTTATCGGTCCCAAAAATGATTGCATTAATTTCTTGTTATGTGGCAAAGGAATATCAGAAATCTCTTTTACCCTGTCAGGATCAATATATATGCCATCTTTGGATACAATAAACCCTAATAGTTTGCCTTCATTTAGAGGAAAAAATGATTTCTTGGGATTTAGAGAAATCCCATACCTTCTACATCATTCAAAGATATGTTTTAAATCATGTATATGATTGACCCTTTTCTTGGAAAAGACAGTTATGTCATCTATATAAACAACAACTAACCTATTGATCAAACCTTTGAACGCTATATCCATGGCTCGTTGGAAAGTAGCTCCATCATTTATCAAACCAAAAGGCAGTTTCTAATAAGCATATGTTCCCAATTTAGTTGTGAATGTAGTTTTTTAGTCTAACATCTAGATGCACCAGTATTTTATTGTATCCTGAAAAACCATCAAGAAAGGAAATTAACTCTGAATTAGCAACTGATTGATGTATCTGTTCCATTGTTGGTAATGGGAAATTATCTTTTTGACATGCCTTATTGAGATTTCTAAAAACTATGCAAATCCTAATATCACCATTATTTTTTCTTATAGGTACCAAGTTTGAAACCCATTTAGAATGTCTGACCGAGAAAATTATTTTAGCCTTTAGAAGTTTATTCAACTCTACCTTGATTGACATTCCAGATTTGGGTGAATTTTCCTTAACTTTTGTTGTACAGGTTTCTCATCAGAAATCATTGGAATTGTGTGTTGAATGATAGAAGTATCATAAGTTCTCAGATCTTTGTAATTCCAAGAAAAAACATTTTTGTACTTGTTTAATAATCTGATGAAAGCAAATATTTCTTCTGATGTGAGTTCAAGCCCTAGATTGACATTTTGTGGTTTGGCCTCAGTGCCAAGATTTACTAATTCAAACCTTAAAGTAGAACTTTGAAGTTTTGCATTAGTGACCTTTTTGAATCTATCTTTGATATCATAGAGATCTTCTAGCTTGACCACAGATTTAGGAATAGAATTCTCATTTAGTCTTTGTTTTAGTTGAAGATCATGATCGCTTTCATCAATAATTTGATCATCATAAGATTTTTCAGAAGTCAAGAAATTTAAAATGTCTTCATCATGATTAAATACCCGCCAATTGGTGACATTGTCTAGGACAGATGGCTGAAAAATTAATTCAATTGAAAACCTATCTGGACTATAATCCTCGGATGGAAGGAGCTTAGAAGCAACATTAGCCAATAAATCAGCTGCTGCATTTTGAGATCTAGGAATAGGAGAAATGTTAAATGCCAAAAAATGAGTTATGAGATCTTGAACAAGGGATTGATAATGTTTGAGATGACTTGAGAGACAATGGATAGTGTTCCTTGTTTGATGACAATTTTGGAATCACCAAATACTTTCAGATATTGAATATTCAGGCCTATTGCTTTATAGAGCCCTTCAATCAATGCCTCATATTCCACAGTGTTATTGGTACACTCAAATTCTAGTCTGCATGATAGCATAGTTTTTCCCCCTTATGGACTAACTAAAATACACCCTGCTCCTGCACTGTCATTGGGTTTTGATCCATCAAAATATAAAGACCAAAATAAAGGCTTATTTACAGATTTATTTACAAGTTCATTAGAAATACTAATACATCTTGAGGTATCAGTATGAGAGAAATCTTCATTTTGTGATGTGATACTATTAACAGGAAAAGGCGATTATTGAGCATTAAAATTTCCAAAGAATGACTCAACTGAGTTATTTCCGAGAATGCTGTTATTGAAAGGTACAGGTTGGTTTTCTTGTTCAAACTTCATTACTGTATGGGTCGTGTTTTTGCTTATCTATTTTGATTTGATTTATTTTCCCTTTATAAGGAAGCCACATGTGAAACCAATCAGTGGAAACGTAACCATGGAGTTTCTGAGACCAATCCCTGCTTAGAATTAAACCATAAAACTCAGGGATGTCAGCAATCAATATATCAATTTCTTGAACTACTCTTAGATCAGATGATAACCTAATAGTAACTGAATTAATCTCTCCTAACACTTCCACTTTAGTCTGATCTAATTGAACAATATGAACTGTAGATTTCTAGGGCTTAATGTTTAATTTGGAGCAAACTGAGGCTAGCATTATGTTTGATGAAGCCCCTGAATCTATCAAGCAGTTATGCAGATTTCTATTATAGATCTCATAAGTCAAGAGGAAAGGAGGAGTATGAGAATTTTACCTATCTCTGATCAAACAACATCAGTAGCATCTACTTTATCCGATGGTGGCTTATCTGATCCTTTATCTGCCTTGGATAATACATTTGTTGGAAGAGGAGAAGAAGGTACCACATTCAATTGTTTTAGTAACAACTTCTATTGATATTTGAGCTTGCTAAGTTCTTGTAAAGAAATATTTGCTTGAGTCTTCTTCATGTCTTCCACGATGTTATAATCCATAGAGTCAGAAACTACTAACGTTTTAGATGACAATGGAGGATTAGAGGATGATGGTTGATTTTGGGTAGGCACAACTAGAGTTTTCTTCATGGGAGATTTGTCTTTAGCAACAGGGCTTGAATTTTTCTTCTTTGGATTTGTTTGAACAGGCTCTACTGCATTTTTACATCTGGTATTTACTGGGAAAGCTTCTTATTCACTTTCAATATCAGAGTTAGGCAAGATAAAGTCCCACATTCCATGACATTCAACTATTTCATCTTCTTCCATTTCCTCCAATGTCAAAACTGTGTCTTAATCTTCATCGTTATCTAGATCTGATTCTGCATTGGATATAACATTACGTGGTTTAGGGTTAGTTGACTGATTTCTTCTAAAATTTCTAAATGGTTTTTTAGTAGAAGTTTCAGCGACCTGTTTTTTTATTTCCACAATTTCATTGGACATAGTTTTCAAAACCTTTGATAAACCTTCCATGTCATAGGGGTCTTTAAATGATTTCTTTTATTATTCATCTTTGAAAGTAACCTTTTTGGATTTTCTTTCTTCAAGATCATTTTTCTTTTCCAAAGCAATGATACGTTTTTCAACAGCGATCGCTTCCTTCATATTTTCTGCTAATGTTTGGCAGCCCTATCAATGAAGATGGCTAAGTTTGAAGGCAAGGCAAAGATATACCATTCGCTTCAGACTTCTTCACTAGGCTTGGATGTTGGAAGAATTTTATTCAGCATTTTATTAAATCGGGAGTTGAAGTCTTTGATGGGTTCCTTTGATTCAGATTTCAGATTCAGATTCAGATTTCAGATGCTACGGATCTATGATATATTAAGCCACCATGAATGAAATCCTTAAAGGAATCAACCATAACTGCTTCTTAATGATTTCCCCGTAACTTCCAACTGAAAATTTAATGCCGTGATGGTATGTCGCATCGCAAATTTATAAGGGTCCTTTTTTGGAATGGATATTATGACTTTCTGATTGGCGATTAGCGATAATTGCATATCACAAATCAGGAGTTACAGGTGCCATGCGTAAATGGTTCCTTTGCGTGGTTGCAATTGCGATTAGTGGTGAGCTGGCATGGGGAGCCGTCATGCTTTAAAATTGATAAATCGTTTAAATTTTCTTTATAATTGACTTATAACTTTAAACCGCACATGTTCGTAATATTTCATGTTTTGCCTTTATCGAAAGCGCACTATATGATAATGAAATCACATCAGAAGATTTAAAAGGGACTTTTGGGATGTGTTTATGATTTTAGCAATGCGTGATTGCAATCAGCTTATTGCATCAGAGGTTTTCTATGGAACACTTGGGACGGCTTCTTGATAAGTAGCGATATGCGATTTCCAATAGAGTTATTGCATCGGCAAATCTCAATGGAACACTTTAAGTCCACTATTGAAATAAAGGTTGTGCGTGATGCGACATATTCCCTTTATAATTGTTTTCCTTCGATAAATCTTTTTGATAAGGTTTTATTATAATTCAAATCGGATCGGACCTTATCAAGAGGACTTTCATGGGTTTGATAAATTTGGAAATTGCGATTTAACCTATCCTAAAAGAAAATTTTATATGACCTATTATAAAAATTTATTTTCAAACGTTTTATTGATTTTATTTATATTCTAAAAAGAGACCCATTTCTTATTAAGGTTTTATATAAAAAAAAATTGAAATGGGGAGGGTTGTTGTATAGCACAACAGATAGATAGTTACTTCACTAGGTTGGGCTTCACGAAGAGTGAAGCAGATGCGAACCTGTATCACATAGTAGTGGAAGGTAAGATTTTGATCATTGTACTTTATGTAGATGATCTCATACTGAAAGGTGATGAGAAGCTCATCAAATCTTACAAGGAGGACCTTGCAAGAGAGTTTGAGATGAAGGACATGGATCTCATGCATTACTTTCTTGGCATGGAGGTATGGCAGGGAGATGGGGAGTTGTTTGTTTCTCAAGGCAAGTATGCCAATGAGATACTCAAGAGATTCCACATGGAGAGCAATAAACCCATCAAGACTCCTCTAGCTGGTAACTAGAGGAAGGAGGATGCTACTTCAGGAGAAGTAGTGGAAGCTACTATTTATAGGCAGCTTGTGGGTTCACTCATATATTTGGTGAACACACAACCAAATATGTGTTATGCAGTTAACCAACTTAGTCAAGCGATGTTTAGGCCTAGCAAGTTGTATTGGAAGGTCGCAAAGCATGTATTGAGATACCTTAGAGGCACTACTTAGTTTGGGTTATGCTACAGATGAACAAAGGGAGTGATGATTCAAGGCTTCACCAATGTAGTTTGGGCGAGGAGTCCATCTAATAGGAAGAGCACATCAGGAGGGATCTCTAGTATTGGTTCAGCTGAAGTTTCTTGGTACAATAGAAAACAGATATCGGTTGCACTCAGTTCAGCAGATGTAGAGTACATGGTTGCAAGTCAAGCAACATGTGAGGCTATCTGGATGAGGAAGATACTAGTTAGTTTGTTTGGTTAGCAAATGGATCCGACAATGATTTATTTTGATAATTAGAGTTGTATCAAACTCTCTGAAAATCCAGTTTTCCATGATCGGTCCAAGCATATAGATATCCGGTATCATCATCTAAGAGATTGTGTATTGAGGCAGATCATGTTGTTAGATTACATTCCCACCGAGGAGAAAGATGCTGACATCTTGAAAAAGGCATTTCCAATATGTAAATTTGAGTTTCACAGAGACAGGATCGGGGTAGAGGATAATCCATTTCTTGTTGAGAGGGAGTGTTAAGAAATGGCAACAAGAAATTCTAGTTTAATTTGTCCTTGAATTAAACTGTGAATTAAAATAGAATTCTTTTCTCATAGAAATTTGAAAATAATTAATTAAGTTTAATTTAATTAATTAATTTAGGAAATTCGAATTGGAAGTCTTTTAGAAGACATGTATATGTTCTCCCTATCTTATAGGAGTTAAGGATGAGTTATGAATGAGTTGTAATTAGTTAACTCAGTTTATTGAGTTAAGTCCAGTTAAATTAGTTTCGATTAGTTTCACCAACTATAGTGAGTAAACAGTCAGTTGGGACACTAGTGATGTAATTAGTGCTACTTTAGTTAACTGAAGATTCCACCATAAGAAACTCATGCATGTCGATTCTGAGAAAGACCTAGTTGAGACTAGAGTGCAGGGACAATGTACTATTTGTTTTAGATTTTTTTGAGTTGCACTGATAGTGCATGCATTCAAGAATTGATCCTTGAGGGATTGCGCTATTTTTAGAGGCTTTATTTCCCTTTAAATAGAAATTATTCTTCATAGGAATTACATATTGGATAGAGACTTGGAGATATTGTGAATTGGCTAAGATTTGGCCTTGATATTTCTTATGAGTTGGAGATTGAATTTGTTGAGTGCTAGGATTGTTTTAGAGAGAACAAACATTGTAATTTCATCTTGATTTTCCGAATTAATACAAAACAGATAGTGGGGTTTTGAGCTGTGGCTTTCCCCGAATATTTATTGTGTTATGTTCCTTTGATTCTCTTCCTCTATAGATTATTATTTTTTTGATATTTATGGGCTTCTGCTATAAAGAGTAGAAGTATATTCTTGTCTATTGTTTTAGTAGATTACACGATCTTGTGAATCTACAGGTCTTTCTACACTCTCACGCATGATCATCACTCACATGACTGAACCAATTACCCATAAGAAATACATGATAATGGATTCTTAATGATCTAATCAGCCCAAGCATGGTTATAACAACTCTAAAAACTCAAGCACAACTCACATCAACACATGCTTGACATGACCCATGACTCTCCCTCTTAACTCTAAAACATATGTGCCAATAACCAAATGATGAAACAACATATTATAGGGCTTCATATGAGAGTACATGTTTGAAAGTAATGATGTACAATGTGACATACAAGAATGTTACATCATGCCAAAGACTCTTTTCAATCCATGACCTATTGGAAAATCAAGAATCATGTATATTATGTTTAACTTTCCTTACTTGGTAATTACTTGTGATAGTTTTCATTTATTACTTTTATTTCTTGTTCATCAAGCAATTATAAAAAACAATGAAGATCACAAAGAGACAAAGTACACATGATATAGGGTCCAAGCCAAGGTAAAACCCCCTCTAAGGGGAAAAACAAGAAAGAATACTTCTCTTATTGTAGAATATGTTCAAAATCGGACTTTAAATACCCAAGACCAAAGCCACAATTCTTCCAAGCACCAAGCCAACCCAACAACAATATCTCTGTCAAATGAACCAATTCCTTCCAAAGTCAATAGAGATCAAAGCAACTTCACTTCAGAGTTTTGGCCATGCAACAAGGTATGTAATTTTGGCCTACAATTTCAGCCCCTGCAACTCACATGAAAATTCTAAACAACAAGTTCGCACATGTGGATAGAAAAGAGATATTTCTCAAGATGTTTTCCTTCTTCAAATTCTTCCTCTTCTTCTTGTCTTTCTCACTCTTCCTTCTTCTTCTCTATTGTAGACCAAACATGCTTGAGTGAGTGACACAAATGAGTCAAGGTCATTCTTATTTATAGCCTTTTAGAGGGGTTGACCTAGACTCATTTCAACTCATTGTAACAACAGAAAAGTAGTTACATTCTCCAACACTCCCTCTTAACTAGGGGGGTTTCATAATCCCAACATAAAGTAAAAGGAATATCGAACTTGAAGTATTCTCATAAGAAGATTCAAATTGATAAGTCATATTTTAAGCATCTATACTACGACTAGAATTGTCAACAAGGCTTTAACTTGACAAGATAAACTTATATAAGAGGATCATGATGGGAGGATTTACGTGAGGTACCACACTATATCTAAAGGAACATAGCCCATGTGGATGTTCACCAGGTATGTTATTTTATGACTATTCTTATGTTGGATTTCCAATCCTCAAATAATATTGGTCCTCTTTGACTACTCTTATTTTGGTTTCCCCACGTCATCCTCAAAGAGTATCGATCTATAGATTCACTTTTGTCTTGTATTTTATGATCTTCAAGAAGTTCCAATCGTAGATGTTTATCCAATCATATGAACCCCATTCTTTCTTTATGGCCTTCATTAAGACTTATGGTTGTTAGTCCTAGTCTAGTGCAAGACACATAAATATTAGAATATATTGTCCATTATCCCTCCCTCTCAATTAGAGAAGAGATGTCCACCAAACCAAGCTTGTCTCTTAGGTACTGAAGCTTCTTTTTTGGCAATGATTTTTTCATAATATCAACTACCTTTTCATCATTAGGAATATAGTGTAGCTTTACGACCCCATCTAGTACAAGACTTCTGATGTAGTGGTACT
The DNA here is from genome assembly GCA_031772625.1 of Pinus tabuliformis. Lineage (NCBI taxonomy): Eukaryota > Viridiplantae > Streptophyta > Pinopsida > Pinales > Pinaceae > Pinus > Pinus tabuliformis. Next base: position 924,117,789 of record CM062813.1, read on the forward strand.
TGTTATTTATATGATTTGTCCTGGCATGAAACATAGGGGCCTTAGTCAACTTCATGCAACTTTGATTGTCAAAATGTATACATGTAGTGCTTAGAGGTCCTTCAAATAAATTTGATAGAAACTTTCTGAGCCAAACAACTTCTCTACAAACTTCACTTGCAACAACGTACTCAACTTCAACACTACTCAAAGCAACAATATCTTTCTTCTTGCTCATCCATGAGATCATGGAAGATCCCAAACTAAAGCATCCACCTGTAGTGCTTCTTCCATATATCTCATTGCCACCCCAATAGTAATATACATATCCTATGAGTTGGATTTCATTACCAGCATATCGAAGGTAGTGATGTATAGTCCCATGTAGATATCTTAGGATGCATTTTGCTACTATCCAATGGTCATTCTTTGACTCCATCTGGAATTGACTAAGTATATTTACTGCAAAACAAATGTTAGTTATAGTATTTACCAGATACATAAAGGAGCCAATCAATTTTCTGTCGCAGAAGGATCCACCAGACTAAAATTTAAACTCCTCAACTTTTTTAGATTAGTAATCATAGGAGTTATCATTGGCTTGCAATCCATCATGCTAAATTTATGTAGAATATCTATCACATATTTTCCTTATATTTCACCAGGTTTCTGCTAAACTTATAGTCCCAAATCGTAATGCATAATCCCAAGATCCCTCATCTCAAATTCAGTTGTTATCTGCTTCTTATATTCCTGAATTTAATGCTCTGCACATGTAACAAGTAGATCATCTACATACAAAATAATGATAACTAGTCCACTCTTAACCACTTTAATGTATAGATTAGGATCTGCGGAACTCTTGACAAATCCAAGTCTCAAAAGGTATGCATCCATCCTAGCATACCATGTTCTAGATTCTTTCTTTAAGCTATATAGATCCTTCTTCAATCTGCATACGTGTGTATCCCTCTTGCTAACTTCAAATCCTTAATGTTGTTTGATGTAAACCTCTTCATCAATAGTCCCATTTGGAAAATATATTTTAAGATCCATTTGATGGATGTTCCATCCCATAGTAGCAACCAAAGAAACAAGTGATCTAATAGTTGTGTATCTAGCCATAGGAGCAAAGGTTTCTTCATAATCAGTACATTCTTTCTATGAGAAGCCTCTAACTATAAATATAGTTTTATACTTATCAATGCTCCCACACGTAGCCTCTCTTTACCTTATATATCCATTTTGAAGTGACTATAGATTTGTCACTCGGTCTAGGAACAATTTCCCAGACATCACTCTTCATAATTGACTGATATTCTTCCTTCATTTCACTCCTCCACTCTTGATTTCTAGTTGTATTTTCATAGGAGTAGGGTTCAACTTCAATGAGCTTAGTAATATAAGTTGCATAACTCGAATACCTCTTCAATCTTTTACTTTATCTAAAGGTTCCTTTAGTTGTGTGTCCTTCTGCTTCTTGTAGAGTTTCCCTCAACCAAGCAGGCATTGTTTGAATTTCAGGAACAATTACTTGCTACACAGGCTCACTAGGACCCTCGCCATATTCTTGAGTTGATGTAGGATCTTGACCATTATTGTCCCTTGAGATATCCTCAAATATGGGTACCTATTCTTCATCAAAATCAACTATAATATATTTTGATCTCTTGTAAGCCACATTTTCGTCAAAGATAAAATATCGACTTACTTCAATACAATGATCCTCTTTAATGTAGATTCTCTACGCCTTTATTGAAGCACTATACCCAACAAAGATGGCTTCTCGTAGGATCCAACTTCTTCCTCTTGTCCTTAGGAATGTGAATGTAAATATCACATCAAAATATTTGAAGATGATCCACACTAGGCTTCTTTCCTGTAAATGCTTCTTTCAAAGTCATGTTACTAAGAATCTTATGAGGACTTCGATTCTACAAGTGGAAATGTGTTACACGTGTTCCTCCTCGTAAGAATTGATGGAGATTTTGAGCATGTAGCATGTCTCTGACACATTATTCAATTGTTATGTTCTTCCTTTTAGCCACATCATTTTGTTTAGGATTATAAGGAACAATTAGGTCCCTCTTGATCTCTACTTCCTTTAAAATTTATTCCACAATGTAGCTTTTGCAGTTATTCTCCGTTTTAATAAAAAAATTATTTGTGGTTTTGCTTGTTAGGAATTCTCCTCTTTTTCTTCTGGAATTTCAATTTTTCAGATCTTGGGGTCTCCTCCCAAGATCTGGATCAATTCCAACACTAAAATACCAACAAAATGCATTATAATAATTTTCTATTTCCATTCTTGAATAGGTAAAGGTTTCAATAAACCAGTGGGATACTAGTGGGAGGCTTTAGCTTGTTGACATTCTAAACACCTAGCTAAGTATTCTATAGTATTTTTTCATATAAGACCAGTAATAATCTTTCCTAAGTGCTAATATTAATTTTCGTAATAATCTTTCCTAAGTGCTAATATTAATTTTTGATACACAGGATGTCCCACAATTGGCATTTTATGTAACTCATCCAAAATCAATTTCTTTAATTCTTCTACATTTGTGATGACTCCTCCATATGGCAGTCTTTTGCTTATCGAAACACTCATTTTTCCTATATATATCCCTCACATTTTACACTTCATCACTTATAACTCTCATATGTATAGCTACAAGTATAATTGTATATATTTTCTCAAGTATTTTACCTCCTTTGCTTGAATTAAAGATTAAAATAATTGTTAAAGGAGTATTTAGGTGTGTATGGTTAGATAGAAGTGCATACATATGTTTTATTGTTGTTTTTACTACGAGTTTCTAAATATATATATATGTGTGTGTGTGTGTGTGTGTGTGTGTGTGTGTGTGTGTCTTTAATGAATTAATTGAGTATTAAGTTGTTTTTACTATTGAGGAATTGTCTAGCTCAATTTTAGTAAAAGTAGTGCAGTTTTGCTACCCGATCGTGGTTGGAATATTTGCATCCATCCAGAAAAAAAATTATGCCACATGTGTTTTGAAGCCACAAGTATCAAAACATTGTACAAAATTCATATCACACTCAAGTCACATGTGTAAAGCTCTAGCTCAAAAGGAACGGTAAAAGTCATAGTTTTGAAACTACCAATTTATGCCTCAATTTATGTGAAGATGGGGGTGAATATCAAAAACCTGGGACATGAGTTTGATTCTCAATATGAAAAATGAGCAAGATGTGGGTGATTTCTCGAAATTCGAAATAGTTTGAGGTCCATTGGTTGGATCTTAAATGCCAAGTTACCAAGAATGCACACTTTGCCCACATTTCCAAATAATGCAAAATAAACCATATGAAAAATAAGGGGTCCATTGAATGTCCTGAAACTAAAATCGAATTAAAAATAAAGTTGTTAGGTTTATCTAAATATAAAAGTGAGTAAATGTATTAAAATCAGCACAGGACGTATGAAATCTTTCAATACTTTTTTTTTTCAATGGGCAACTAAAGGAAAGATTTGAACATAGAAATATCTGATTTCTCTGGTTTTTTTAGATAGTGTATATAGTGGACATTGAAATATTTTCACATATTACATATTAAGATATTAATATATGTATCAGTTATATTTAAAGATAAATAGTAATAGCAATAGTAATAACTTAGATAGATCAAATCTCATGAATCTCTAAAAATTATATCCTCTAGGCACTAGATGGATGGATGGACCTGTCTCTCTTTATTAAATTGCATTCTTAGTACATTGCCCCTTAAGAACCCCCTGAATACATAGAATAAAACAACTTAAACATGCAATTCCAACCAATATTTGCTATATTCAAAATTAATCTTTAATAAAAAAAGGATCAAAATGTAAAATAATGATATAATTTAATTTTGCAATTTATTTATATAATATGTATAGTCATTTTATTATTATTACTATTATTTTAAACCATATGTGAATTGACGACATTAAAATAATTTAATTAACATGAAAATTCAAGTGTCTTATTTATATAATACATTGTCCATATTAAAGTTCTTCTTTTTATTAAAATATATTTAAATACATTAAAATATTACTTAATTTTACATCTTAAAATATTTTATTTATGATGCACATTGAAATTTTTAAATACTATTAATATTTTTTAAATCACATATTCATTTTATATTAAATATTGAAACAATTATAATTATTTTACTTTCAATTACTTCTCTTTACCTATTGAAATATTTTATTGTGGTTCATATATATATATATATATATATATATATATATATATATATATATATATATATATTATTTTTGTAAAGTTTATTAAAACAAATTAGTTAAGATGGATATTAAAATAGTTTATTTATGTATTCAATTGAAATATGAAATATAAATAATATTAACTTTATTTGTTTTTTTTAAATTACTTTAATAAATTTTTTTTGTAAGCTTGGTAGGACCTTTCTATTCCTTTTCTGTCAAAAAAAGGGCAAGTTACAACCAAAGTCTAACTGGTTAGGTGGCCTCAACCTGCTCAAAGGGAAACCAGGTTTGTTGGCCACCTAACGACATGATAAGCCATCCAAAAAAAAAATTAATAAGTTTGTTCATCCACGCTAAAAAAGTCTGATTGTCCTTATACTTTCTAATATCTAGATAATTGTAAACATACTAAAAATACTGAAAAGAGTGAAACTACTGCATACAAGAAAGGTCAAAATGAGAGGTGATACACCAAAATAGTCATCACCAACTGAGTAAAGAGGAGCCAAATCCTTTGCACTTGACCCTAGAAGTTCAGTTTGTGGAATGCATGGGATATGATATTCAATGTGGCTGAGGCGGCCATTCTGCTTCTGGAGTTGAAATTTAATTTGGTGGAAATACACACTCTAATTCGGCAATGTCTGAGAGGATGAGGCTAAGCCTGAAGGGATATGCTCCAAAGCTTTAACCAAGATGTTCTTCATCATCCAGTACAAGTGAAAAATCTATTTATACTGGGAAGTTCTCCCACGAGAGTGCCCAGGGTCAAGCACTAGGGTCTGCTAGTCATCCAAATTGATGTCCAATAAACCAACTTTTTGGTTCATCTCCTCTTCCCATTATGCTATGTGCTCGCAGACCTCAGCAAATCCCTCATGATATGTAGTAGTAGTTTCATCAATAATGCTGGAGTTTGAATTATGCCCACGGGTTTCACCTATAGAACTGCTCGGTTTATAAAACTTAGTGGCAGATTTGTGCTGGTTCCCACGACCACGAGAACCTCGGGTGGTCTTTCCCTTCCCCGAATCAGCACAAGCCAATGTTTGGGAATGGTGGAGAAAACTGAAATCAATTTTCTTGGACCCTATTGGTCGAACCAAGGCGAGCCAATACCCAGGAGAAGAATGCTTCCAAGGGTCGCACCGAACCAGGGGACCTGCCAAGGTAACCAAATGTGAGAGCCACCACCCATACAGAAACCAAATTATCTCCTTTTTCATCCTGAGAACTCAAAATAGAAATAATCACGTGGCCCGGAAACTTGAATCCGACTATGCCCAGAACATCTGAGGGTATAAATATAAACAAAACCACATCCATGCCAAAACCTTGAAAATTCATCATCGAGACCACATATTTCCAAAGGAGAAGCAAAGCGAGTGCGCTAGTAACATAAGCATAAAGGTCGGGAGTGGCCCATATGCCTTACCCAAAAAATAGTCATGCATGCTAATAGACTTCCAAAGAACACCTACACTGGAATATAAAAATGAAAGAGCCTTCAAACAATTCTTAAACAATAGTGAATGATCTTAGTAAGGCGCCTTCCAAACCATCTAATTCACTGCATATCCCTTCTTCCAGGAAACCAACAGACAAGTATAATGAGCCATAACAGGGATACATATGATGGGACTGAAAACATACCCGAGACAGGTGGCTTGTACCCACTGTAAATGAACCAATGCCTAGCGAAATACCTCGAAGGATGCCTTTACTAGGCTTCTGAGATGCTCATATTAGACCTTACGCAAACAAGAACCACAAACAAGAGAATTATCGAATTTACCATCGAAAAGGCCGTGAACTCGCTTCCCAATTATGATGTTTCCACCTTGAGTAATGGAATTAATTGAGGCCATGCATGAGGCCACCACTCCATGTGCCTTGTGCATGTAGAGGGTGTGAGGGATCTCCTAGGGATCCTCATAACATACATAAAATGTTGGTGGGACCAAAACATTCCAACTCTCACCCCCGATCGGGGATACTTTAATATTTTTTTTAAGTTGATATAAAAGTATCTTATTGCATAATCGCATGGAAATATATTATTTACAAGTGAGAGTAATATTGTTACCATATCTCCTTTGTATTGGGTTACAATTAATAACAAGCACAGTTAGAGTGGGACTATGTTTTATGACTTTAAGTAAAATTAACCAAATATGTTTTTTATTATTATTATAAGTGACATTATTTTTTAATTTATAAAATATTATATTTTTAAATATAAAAGAGACGTGTGAGCTCTTACACATCGCCCTTATACTCCACTGTAAAATCAGCCTCCCTGATCAACCAACTTCTATCCATCTTAACCCCAAATCTATCAAGCATGTCGAGTGATCAAATCTCTAGAAATGCAAACCTTTCCCTAAGTTTTGCGCTCAAAAAAGACGTCTGCATCTCCAGAGATTTGATCCCTCCTCACAATTGGTAGATCACATGTTAAGATTGCCTACTAATTTTTTCAAGAGTATTATAATGTAATATAGAAGAAATATTATAATTACATATCAAATAAAAAATAAATAATAAAACATGATATTTTGTCAATTAAAAAATAATAAAAATAATAGAAATAATAAAATAAATTTGTGATATTACAATGTGTTTTTTATTAATAAAATTATATACAGTATTTCCTAAACAAAATTAATAATATACATGCCACATTAAAATAAATTTAAATAATGATAATTCACTTTAATAAGCAAGATTTTCAGAATATATAATTAATAGACATATAAAAAATATATTGTAAATTCTCTTTGTGTATGTGTGTGTGTGTGTATATAAATCAATGTTATGCATTACAAATTAAACCTAACAAAAAATAATTATAAAACATGCCAAAAAAAACACACACACACACACACACATATATATATATATATATATATATATATAGATAATGTTTTACATCGATAAGTTAGAAGATTGTTTGGAAGTTACAAGATGCAATGGCTCGGAGCTCGCTCGTATGGTCATTACTCTTCTCCTTTATGCTGACAATATCGTTCATCTAGTTGAAAGCCAAAATGATATCGACAAAGAGCTTAAGATCCTTCATGATTTCTGCTCGAAGGTGGGCATGGCAGTTAATACTAACAAGACTAAAGTCATGATTATTAAATCCAAAAATTCCAACCACGCTAATTTCATATATGATGACAATTAATTGGATCAGGTTTCTTCCTACAAATATTTAGGTATTGACATTCATCATCATCTCAACTGGAATCATAATTGGAGGTTGGAAAGCCAATTATGAGCTTGAAAGAAATTGTAACTTGGTCGATCTCTAGATTTGGAGCAAGAAAAGATTCCTCTTTGGGACTCTCGTCACGCATGTTATTTTATATTGCTATGAGGTTTGTGGTTGCAATATATCCAGGGAATCATGGAGGACGATCAAGATGATTCAAAAGAAGTTTATAACCTACAACCTCAAGAATAAAGAAAATATTCCCTACCTTATCTAAGTTAGCCTCTCCCCGATGAAAGCATGGTTGTGATTAGGTATTTGATGTACAAGAAGAAGCTTTATAACATGGAAGCCACAAGGTTTTTCAAAATTTCTTCTAACTCCATAGAAAATCCCCACCTCCGTCTCAAGCGTGGGTGACACAAAGATGCCTAACCTTGGCTCAACCATTGGGGGATAAAGGAGGAGATCATCTTGGGGAATAAGAAAGGTATTAAAAATATTATTACCTCCAAATTTAAGGATAAATTGTGGGATGATATAAGGGCTAAGGTATTATAAGGATGCGATCAACCCCACCCTAGAAAACCATAATTATCTATTTGTCTTGACCAACGCTAAGATGAAAATGAAGATTGCAAGAATAATAACTAATTATGATGAGCTTTGTAGTGAAACGGGGCATTGGTATATTCCCAAAACACATTGGGACGAAAGAATCTGTCACCTTTGTGATACTACGAAGGTTGAAGATGAAAAACACTTTCTCTTAGATTGCCCGGTTCTTACATCTGTTCTCAGTTCCAAAACATTTGCCACACTTCCAACCTTCTTGACTTGTTAAGTCAACAAAACTATAGTGATATTGGAGCGCTTGTCTCCCTTCTTTTTTATCATAGAAATAAAATATTAAGGAGTTACAATTAATCTCTTACTTTATTAAGGTCCAATAGACCACATTGGTCTTAGTGGACGTTAATCATCTTCATCAATAAATTAAAAATAATAACATTTCTACATATAGAAATGTGAATTTATATAGATAATATTATTAACAATGGATATACATTTATTTTAAATTAATATGTATAAAGAGTTGAAAAAAATCAAATCTCATGTCAGAAGCTTTTTCTTAAATTTTACACTCGGAAAAAATTTTCATCTTAAAAATATAACCCCTTTAGAGATTTGTTAACCTATAATTAAGATATATATATATATATCTATATTTCTATATATATATACATATATATATATATATATATATATATATATATATATATATATATATATATATAGATATAGATATATATAGATGTTGATTTACCCATATAAGTCTTCCAACAAACAATATACTTCCAAAACATGATGTCTACTCAAGTTCTATCTGCTTAAGATCAACCAATTAATAAAATTTAAATATATATTTTAACATAAGTGCCTACAGGGTGTAGAATAGATAGCTATGGGGTGTACTATTAAGGCATTCCCATGATGTGTTGAGCATAAATCTAGCCATGTTAAAGGTTGGTGTGGCTCAGGCCAAGTGCGATCCTTGGGTGATTTTAATGGCTTAGATGTCATTGGATCACGATTTCTATAACCAAAAATTAAACTATAATTTTATATTTTCTGAAAATGTAACTATTTAACAAACAACCACGATAAGTAAAGTAATAGTTTATAAGCTACTAAATAGTTAGTGAGATTTTGATTAAGCATTAACACGTAACCCAAAAAAAAATAATGCATTTAATTTTCATAATTTTATTTAAAATATTTAAATATTTTATTATTATTATATGAGTTGGAAATTTTTATTTTTATTTATTGTTTTTAATTTATTTATTATTTTATATATATATATATTCAACATTTTTTGTCTTTTATAATTTTAGCAAATTTTGTTATTTTGTTTTTCAAATATTATTTTTAAATTTAAAATATATACTCTTATTAAAATTATAAAATATATAAAAAATCCTCTGGGAGGAGCGAAGGAACAGCCAGGGTGTAGACAAGAGAGAGATATAGCAGAAAAAAGGTAGATAATTGGGAGACAAAAGGCGTGACAAAAGATGTCAGGAGGGGATAGATCCCCTCCTATTGGGACACTATGACAGGAGACGGTCAGAACAGTCAGTCGACAAAGAAGAAACAAAGCGTTGGACCGGTGCTAGGAGTAACTTGGCAGGCAGGCCGAGGGGAAGATGCCTGCCATGTGCAGAGGAGAGACCCAGGTTCGTGATTCCATCGAATAAACTGGAAGGGTACAGAAGTTATATGAAGGATCATGCCCTTATTTGCAAGTTCGTAGGAGTTTGGCCGTCAGAAAGAGACCTTACCAAGTGGATTCAACAAAAATGGTAGCCCCAAGGTCACATTGAGCTCAAGCTGGGAGCGAAGGGTTTCTTTATGGTAATCTTCTCAAACCTACAAGATAAGGAAAAAGTATTTGAAAATGGCCCTTATTTCTATTATAATGCTGGTATGTTTATGCGTTATTGGGAGGAATGCTACAACCCTCATAAGGAAAAATTTCTAGCAGCGCCAGTCTAGGTGCGTTTATTCGGGCTACCTATAAATTTCTGGGATCCGGAAATATTGGAGGGGATAGGAAACTCCATATGAAGTTTTGTGAAAATAGCAGAAACCACGAAGAAGGGAATGTATACTTTGTACGCTACGAGATGTGTCTATATGAACTTAGAAAACCCCATCCCAGATTCTGTGGAACTAGAGTATCATGAAGAAGTCTGGAAGCAAAACTTAGACTACGAGCACATACCATTTAGATGCCGTAGGTGCCATGACCATGGCCATCTGGCTAAGGAATGTATGATTACACGGGAAGAAGAAGAAATGAGAAGTAACTTACAAAAGAGAGGGCCAGTTGACCAAGAAGGATTCCAAGCAATGAAAAGTAAACAGAAAATAAATAAAGAAATATCCAAGGAAGACAAGAAGGAAAAACAAACAACCCCAGAGAAATCAAACAGCTTTGAAATATTATAGGAAAGGGCGAAGAGGAGGACCAAACCATGGAAAATCAAAAGGACAAGGAGTCAAACAATAGCGCGAGCAGTGAAAGAAACCACACAAAGGGGAAAGCCCCAAGCGAGACCATGGACAAAGGTAAGGAACAGGAAGAACTAACAGAATAGATAGAGATGGACTCAGATACAAACAGGGAAGATTTGAGCCAAGAGGAAGAAGTATTAAGAAAACTATTGAATGAATGGAGGAATTTGGATGAGAGGTTTATCCCGGAAGAGGTTGTACGCAGAAACCTTTCAGCAATATAAGGCTAAACTGGAAAAAGGTAAAGCTACGCCAGAAGAATATCAAGAGTGCCAGAGGGAAAGCAGAACAGATCAACAAGGACAAGGAAAGGGGGGGAAAAAGGAAGGAAAAATCTTAAGGACTCCATCCAACTAATGGGAGAAATGCTGGTGAACACAGGGAGAGTGGTACCGCTGTCAACGGTGATTCAAAACCTATCCCAAATTAATCAATGATTTTGACATCATGGAATATTAGAGGCCTAAACAACAAAGGGAAACAGAGACATTTAGCGGCAAGACTGAGGAAGGACAAACCACAAATCATGCTTATTCAAGAAACTAAAATTTCAGGTCAGAAGATGGAGGAAATTCTTAATAAAATAAAACCAAGATATGAATGGTAACCATAGACGCCAAAGGGACTGCAAGTGGGATAGTAGTTATTTGGAATCCAACAGAAGTCCTATCAGATTGGTGGATAGGAATACCAAGAATCCTGACTGGAAGATTCAGACTCATTGGGCAAAGTGAATGGGTGGCGGTGTCAGCTATCTACGGGCCCCATACCCAGGCTGATAGAGGCCTATTCCTTAACCATTTAGAAAAAATTAAAAATATGCACCAGGAGCAGAGATGGATTATTGCAGGGGATTTCAACCTGATAACATCAAGAGAAGAGAAGAAAGGTGGAATAAGCAGAGAAGACCCGGAGATGGAAAGATTCAGAGATGTCCAAACAGATTTAAGGTTGGTAGATATTCCCACTATAAATGGGAAATTCACCTGGAACAATAGAAGAGGTGGAGCCAAACAAATTGCGTCAATATTAGATAGATTTCTAGTCTCGGAGCACATAATAGGGTTGGATATCTTCTATGAAGCCTCTATCCTACCCTCTATAGGGTCCGATCACTGGCCAATCAAGCTAGAAATAGCCTTGAATGATCAGAATAAAAAGAGACCCTTTTGTTTTGAATCCTTTTGGCTTAGAGCTCCAGGTTTCTTGGACAAAGTAAGGAAATGATGGAAGGAAAGCAAGACGGGAATGGAAGGCTGGAACAAAATGCATTCATTCCCGCTCATACTTAAGGAAATAAAGAGAAAAATTAAGAAATGGAATAGGGAAGAATTCAGCAACATCCAGCAGGAGAAAGGAAAACTTCAGACTAGACTGGAAGAAATACAACAACAAATCATCAAGGACGGAAGGAATGAGGAGGTAGCTGAGGAGGAAGGCTAGGTAATCAATCAACTGGAGGAAAGACGCAAACAGGAAGAAATCCTATGGAAACAGAAATCTCATGTCCAATGGCTAAAAGAGGGTGAAAAGAATTCCAACTTCTTCCACAAAGCTATGCTGAACCACCGGCACCACAACAAAATTTTCTCTTTGAAAGATAGTCAAGGAAACAGAGTGATGAAGCAGAAAGATATGGAACGGCTCCTGGTGGAGCATTTCAAAGGCGTCCTAACAGAACCAAACATTAACAGAACAGAGGAAATAGACAAGGTCTGCCAACATATCCCTAAGAAAGTTACCAGAGAAGAAAATATGGCTCTGCTCAGGGTAATCACCAAGGATGAATTAGAGGAAGTGGTTAACAAAATGGCAAAGAATAAGGCCCCGGGACTCGAGGGCTATACCATTGAGTTTTACCAAGTAGCCTGGAGTTTTATGGGAAATGACTTGCTGGACTTAGTGGAGGAATCAAGGTGTTCTAAACGAATGCACCAAGGACTGAATGCCACTTTCTTGGCTTTGATCCCGAAGAATGGCAGTTCGAACGAACCGTAGAGATTCAGGCCCATATCCCTGTGTAATGTAGTGTATTTAGCAACAATTATGGTAAATAGACTCAAGCCTATTCTGCCGGATCTCATAGCGCAGGAACAAACAGGTTTCGTCAAAGGGCAGCAGATCACTGACGGAATTATAGTGGCCCAGGAAGTGATTCACTCCCTGAAAAATTCGCGAAACCCAGGTATGCTTATCAAATTAGACTTAGCTAAGGCGTACGACCGCATTAGCTGGAGATACTTGGAAAGCATCCTCAAAGCCCACGGATTTGATCAAAGATGGGTAAATTGGATCCTGTCAATGGTAAGTACGCGAGTGATGTCAGTCTTGATGAATGGCACCCCCACCGAATCCTTCAACCCGTCGTGAGGGTTAAGGCAGGGAGACCCCTTGTCTCCGTTCCTTTTTCATCCTGGCCGCGGAAGAATTGGGTAGGCTGGTCAAGGCCCAAATCGCCAGGGATCAAATAAAGGGGCTACGAATATGTGGGAATGATCTCCTTGTTTCGCACCAGCAATTCGTAGACGACGTTATGTTATATGGCCAGACCACGCTCAAGGAGGCCCAAAAGATTGTTAAAACATTATTCGAATTTAATCAAGCTTCCGGGACGGAGATTAATAAGGAGAAATCTGAAGTTTTCTTCTTTAATACCAAGCTAGCGATCCAAAGATTCTTGCCGTGCACAATGGGGTTCAAAATTGAAACCTTCCCGAAAAAATACCTGGGTATTATGCTTAATGAGCACCAATAGAGGGCAGCTAACTAGGAACTTTTAATTAAAAAAATCAGGAACAAGATGGAAAATTGGACCTTTCACTCGTTGAATGCCCCCAGCTGGCTAATTCTATTAAAAGCTGTTCTACAGGCTATTCCAATCTACCAGATTTCGTGTCAAGCTATCCCCAAGTCCATTAGTCAAAATTTGGTCGCCATGTTCAAGAAATTTCTTTGGCAACGAACCAAAAAAACGAGAAAATGGGCCTTAATTTCGTGGGAATGGCTAAGTAGGCTTTCTAAAGACAGAGGTTAGGATTAAGGGACCCCTTCTTTCTTAACCAAGTGATGGGGGCGAAGCTTTGGTGGAGGTGGACTCAGGGCAGCCAAGATTTGTGGAAGGTGATCTGGGAAAGGAAATATGAGGCAGCAGGGGAACCCGAAGACAAAATGAGAAGCCAGACAGAGGCTAGAGGCTCCGCAATTTGGAACCTGGAAAGGGGTAACAAAGAACTGATTAGAGATTATAGATTTTTGGAGATAAGAGCAGGAGATAAAGCCAGGTTTTGGGAGGAATCATGGCAGCAACGTGAAAGGCTCATCCATAAGGAAAACCTTCAAGCCATCCATGATTTCACGTCCCAGGCAGAGGAGAAGGTTGTAGGCAAATTTTGGAAACTAGAGGTAGGAGGATATTGGCGTAACTAGAAACAGAAAGAAGACTGGGAAAGGGCCCCTAACACAGACAGATGGCAAGATTATTACAAGGAGATGGCATCCCGCAAAGTGGCGAGGAAAACAGGGCAAGATATTCTAAGATGGGGCACCCGAATTCAAGGCACTTTTTCAATAACAGAAGGATATTATCTAAAAGCTAAACAGAATCAACAGGCAGAGACAAAAAAATGGAAAAATCTATGGAAAATTAAACATTGGCCGAAAGTGTCCTTCTTTGTTTGGACTATGTTACATGGCAGGGCGCTTACCTGGGACCAGCTACAGAGGAAGGGGCGGCAAGGACCATCTCGCTGTGCGCTCTGTAATTCACAGGAGGAGACTATGGAGCACTTGATGAACCGATGCATAGTCAGCAACACCCTGTGGGAAAGCCATTTCAAAATGTTTGAGCGCCGTCACAGAAATTATCAAAACATCATTAATACCATAGAAAACTAGCCGAGGAAACCTTACCAAAACCTAGTGGTAAATCGTGCGTGGCTCCTCTCCGCTGGGTTCTTGATCTGGAACATATGGAAGGCACAGAATAGTGTTATTTTCAAGGCAGAAAACCGAACTCCAGCAGACATATGGGAGCAAACCCTCAGGAACATGAGAGAAACAATTTTAATGGAAAGATGGAAGGACGAGGACTGGCAGGCGTCGCAAATGGAGGAGAAAATCCTGAAGAGACTAGAGGTAAACCAGAGTATGGTAAGCGGGGGTGTCCAAAGAAAAGCCCAAGTCAGAGAGGTGGCAGAAATTACACAGTACAGACACCCCCCACAGGGATTTACAAAACTAAATTTCGATGGTGCTGCCAAACACAACCCAGGAGAAGCAGGTATCGGGGGAGTCTTTAGGAATGACTGTGGAAACACCTTGAGAATCTTTGCGATGGACTACGGGGAGGTGACTAATAATGAAGCAGAACTGCATGCTCTGAAGTGAGGCCTGGAAATTGCGATACAGGTAAAAATTAAGAGTCTCCAAATTGAGGGAGACTCAAAATTGGTGGTGGACATGGTAAGGAAATTACAACAGCAAAAACCAGTGGAAAAAATCAGCAAGAGCTGGCGAACGGCATGGCTCATCGGAGAAATAGGGAAACTCCTGACCAAAATAGACTATCTAATCCCTTCCCATGTAAGGCGCTCGGGCAATAAACCAGCTGACTGGTTAGCGAACTGGGGCAGTCGGAATAGGGGCAAGTCGATTGACAATGAAGGAATGGATCCGCTGCTCCCAGAGGAGCGCGACCGATTACAACAACTACTCGACGTCGATAAGGGTGGTAATGGTAATTCCGAGGCGAATGGCCAGAATCAGATGGGACGTAACAGTTGCGGGGAAAGATTGCAGCGGGTGGGGACGGACATCATAGTCATGAGAAAGGACAGGAGTAAAATAAGTGATGGAGCAAGGCAGATGATGGGGCAAGGGCCACATAACGGGGAAGAAGAGAGAACCGAGGCATCATTAAGGAAAGATCTGGAGGGAGTGTGGGAAGTCGGGATAAATGGCAGAGGAAGGACGACAGGTGGCATCAGGGATACAGGAGGAGCAACTAGGAGAATGTAGGAGTTATGAAGAATAAAGGAGGACAGACAGGTATCGCCAAATCCCGAGGAAGGGATGCGGGGATGAGAGTCGAGCAATTAATTGGCCAAGTGGAGGTCAGGATGAAAGGACAAAGGGGAGTTTATAAGCAAAGGCCTGAGGTGGTAGCTATAATGTTCATGCAGTATAGCACGAAGCATGAAGGATCGATGAAAGGTGGCAGCAAGGCTTAGCGACCAGCCCTCATCTCAGGTCTCGGTGAAGAAAGGTGGTATGCTTCCTTAAGCCCCCATCTTTCAGGCCTTGTGTTGGATAGAGGTAGAATCATCTGTTCTTTCTCGGAAATGCCCAAAAAAGGGAATTCGTTAACCAGTAAACGGATAGGAGGAGGCCATCCTAGTAACGGGACAAATAACCTTTACCCCATCAAAGCAGATGAGGTTTATGGTGGAGAAAATCGTGGCCCCCAAAGGTGGGTTCAACTCATGTCCAGAAAGGAGAGGTGGGAGGGGAGGGTGGCCTTGTAGGGTCTTGTCGAGCTCCGTGATAGACACTAGAGCCTTAACCTTGCCTGCTGTCCGGATAATTCCCGAAAGGCTAAGACTAGAAATCCTCTGGGTCATTGGGGGGTAAGAAGCCTTCCCCATCAGATGGGGAGCTGAGGGAGGATTTTTTTGTTTGCCGAGACCAGCCAAGTTGGTCAGCGCGGGGATTCCAGGGAAGTAGAGAAAGGGGGGAGGGTCTCAGGCTGCAAAGTAGGAAAAGTCGTGAGGTGGCCCAAGCTTGCGAGCCAAAAGCACCTGCGGGACCTTCATGCTAAGGCTGGGGGGGTAAGCGATTGGATTTTAGCATAGTTACAAATTAAAGGCACTAACGTGTGATTTGTTGTCTTGATAGGTAGGCAAGCCCCAATAATTTCTAGGCTTTAGGACTGCAACAAGATGGCTCCGAAGAAGGTGAAACAAGCTCGGACCCGGGAAGAAGGCACAAGCAGCAATCCGAAGCGGAGAGGAAGGCAGCCAGAATCAGAAAAAAGCATGTTCATGATAAACGCATATATGGCCGGGAATTCCCCGGAAATCTGAGCTCAAATCAATGGGTGGGAACGGGAGTTGAGGTCCATTAGCGAGAACAAGGAAATTCCCCGAGGGGAATGGGAGGATCTGATTCTAGACCCAGGAAACACTAGGAGCAGAAACTCTCTGTTTAATAAGACATTACAACAGTATTGGATAATGAAACACGTGGTCGCTCGTGCTATGGAAATGAACCAGGCAATCCGAGAAGAAGAGGAGGAGGAAAGAAAGAAGAGAGAGGAACAGGAAAAAAGCCACACAATGGAGGAAACATAAAATCTAAAGGCTACCCTCCTGAAAGAGATTGCGGCCATCCAAGTCCAAACAGCGAGAAACCACATGATGTTGTGGAAGATGGAACAAATGCTGCAGGAAATGAAATGGGCTATGGAACAGAAGAAGGTGAAACCTGGGTTTAGCGCCATGGCGCTCGCCTCGGTCAACTCGTCAGATGAGGAATGACAGAGATGAGTCTTTGGATATTTTGTTTAAAATGTTGTTAAAAAGGAATTGTGCCTGGTTGTTATGTTATGGTCTTGTAGTTAGTTTAGTTAGCAGTATTCAAAAACACGGATATGACAGTATGAAGGAGAAAAACATTTTTAAATTTTGATCTGGTTATAATGCTGATAGGTGGCGGTCTGGTTTCCTATGGGAAAACTCGCCACCTAAACATTAATCTGTTGTAAGATTCTGCTATCGTAATATAGAAAGAGGAATGCCTAAGTTTACAATATATATATATATATATATATATATATATATATATATATATATATATATTAAAAATAAATAAATAAATAAATAAATATATATATATATATATATATATATATATATATTTCTATATATTTTTATTAAATTGTAAAAAATATCATTTTTAATCTATCATCACTACATCACAACAAAATAACATGGATCATCTCAAATTAAATTCTTATTTACAATTATTTTCGCAAAAATATCCTACCCCTCTAAATATCTTCACATACCAATATACAATTAATATATTTTAATTGATAAATTGATTATATTTTCAAGTCTAAAATAATTGATAATATAAATGTAAAACTTACCCTCTTATGGATGTAATATGTGAAATGTATAACGTATATAAAAATAAAAACGCTTTCTTCGAAATTTTCGGTATTAATTAACATGCAAGCTTAAAAGATAAAGAAATAGTTTTTAAGTTAGTTGGGAGTCAAAAAAATATAATATTAGAATAGTTATATAAATTAAATAGTTGTTAAGTTGAGAAGTATTAAATCATTTAATTGTACTTTATCACGGAAACTTTTAAGCTGTAAATAAACTTTCTTACCATACTATGGATTATGAATACCACATGCCTAAAACTATAACTTATTTCATATGACACTTGTTTCTATGACATTTTTTTAATAAATATATTTTTTTACTAAATGATTTCTATTCTGGTCCACAAGTGGGGAAACTACACCACATACAAAATTTGAACTATTTCAAAATCCCCAAGGTCATATATCTTAGTAAACTCATGATAATGAAAAATTTAGCATCTATTTTTAGGCCTCTAGGGCCTGTGGAACATAAATAAGAGAAAACTAAAAAGTCTACAAGACCAACAAGTGAACGTCTGAGTGTATTTGACTTCAAAATGAATGGGCTTCTTATTGCTACTTGGAACAACGAGGATTAGGGGGAATGCCTAATTGATTTTCAATATAATTGAGCCTTTGTTCCATTTATTTTATGTGCCTCTACATCTGGTTCAAGGTCGAGAGGATGTCTTCCTTAATCTCATTTCTACCGACAAGAACTTTTGCAAGAAAAAATTCCTTCTGCTAGAAACTTTTCACCATGTACATGTATTGGTTGTAGTTTCCTCTATTGTTACTTACATATGGAAGGCTATTTGCCAAGTCCATTAGGACTTAAGTATCCATTAATTTGTTTTCATTTAATAATTTACTTTCTACTCGAGTGATTTCCCGTTGAACTGTTGGCCTAAACCTGTAGTCTAGGCCGAGCTCATTCTTATTAATATGCAAAGCCTTGATGTTCTCAAGCTCACTAACTAGGCATGTTACATGTTAGCTCATAGAGAGGGTTAGATATGTTTATTAAAAGCCACATGAAGTTTTTGGTGACAAGTGTGATTATCCCTAAGGGGCACACAAGTCTAGCATTGGCTAGGACTCCGACTTCTGAAGAATTGGCAAAGTCTTTGCATGGTAATATAATATTTTCTTCTTGGCAGTCCCGGGGAACCAAAACTAGGGATACTTGCCACAAGCACATGATGATGATGGAAATCATGGAAGGAAGAAGAGTGTGAGAGTAAGAACTATGATAGACTTCACCACCTTGTTGAGAAAAAACAAATTAGAAACTAATAGTCTTTCTGAGGCCTCATGTCTCTACATTCTATTGGAGACAGCCCTCTAGGGAGTTTCAAGAGCTTGTAAATATTTCCCCTTTATAGTGTTCTCACTCTCACCAGATCTAACCAGAAACACTCTCCCAAATTACTCTAGCTTAGCGAAATCTTTGGGTAAGTCAAGGGAAACAACCAGAATCACATGGTTATATCCCAGAATTGCTTTAAAGAGGGTTTCAAAATTATCAAGAGCCTTCACAGAATGCATGATGAAGAATGAATGAAGACGAGAATCCAAGTGACCGGGATGACTTAATTAAATCATCCCGAGGAGATGTCCTAGGGTTTAGCCAAATACATATAGAAAAATGGGTTCTTGGCTTTATGATGGTGGAATTAATCCACATGCCTTCCCACAAGTACCTATTATGGATGTCCCTAATGCAAGATTGTGAGTTTACATGCTTGCCTTGTGGCTTGGTATGCCTCCTCTTGAATTCGTTCTAGTTGATCACACCTTTTGGCAAATGCAATAACATCTCTTGCACTCCCACATTATTTGTTGATCAGGCCAAGTGTTGTAAACTAGCATCATTCACTAAGCTCTGTAGGGTGGGTAATGGCACTTTAATGGAGTGTGGACCATGTTCCTTCGGCTTATGAGTTGTTTGGGTGGTAGCATCACATCCCTCCCTCCTTGCTCGCATCCCTGCCACCATATTCAGAAATAAGTAATCAATTCAATTAAAAGAGAGGAAATGACATAACTACTTTTGAAATAAGTTTTAATTTTTTTATTTGTGATTATTATGAACAAAAAAATTCTCAAAATTATTATCCATCTCATAATTATTCATAATTAATCTTAAATTTTCAAAACATTATACAAATACTT
The DNA here is from genome assembly GCA_031772625.1 of Pinus tabuliformis. Classification (NCBI taxonomy): domain Eukaryota; kingdom Viridiplantae; phylum Streptophyta; class Pinopsida; order Pinales; family Pinaceae; genus Pinus; species Pinus tabuliformis. The sequence continues at coordinate 924,137,637 of CM062813.1, forward strand.
CTAAATTTATTTTATTAAACTTAATTAAAATAAAACTACAATAAATAAATCAATATTCTATAAAGCATTCGATGATTCAAAGGATAAAGCCTCTGCGATTGGAGCGAAATGCCAATCAGATACATAGAGTTATCTTTAAAATATTGCTTTTCAAAAAATGATGAGCCAATTTTAAAAACTTTAAAAAGAGTGTAATTGCATCGATTTTAGTGTAAAATATCAAATATTTCATAAAATAGTATATAATTTTAATTTCAAAATTATTAAAAAAATGGTACAGTTAAAATGTTGAGTTATGGTCAAAGATATATATGGAAATTTTATAATAATGATTATGTTGTAGAGGTGGTTTATATTGTAATTGGGTTTGAAAAATTTCAATTTTTTATAATGAAAATTTGTTTAGATAATCTAGATTTGATATTTTTAGAATATTTTTTTTTGTCTAAATCATATTAGCAATAAATTATATTGAGAATTTGAAAATTAAAAAAACACAAATTTTAATTACACATATAAAAATAATATATATATACATATATATATATATATATAATTTCTTTTCCCACTTGTTAAAATACATTGCTTTCACTATTTGCTCAGCCTTATTGCAAGTTGAACAATTCCACTTAATAACTTTATCACATTGGCATAATGTAAATACATGTACCTATTTGATGTTGGAAAAAAATAGCGCAATTGAAAATCTTTATTGCTTTTTAAATTCAAGGTTGGATGAACTACTTTTGTTTGGAGTTTTTTTTTTAACTTTACAAATTATTTTCATTGTATTCCATTGGTGGTTCACGTGAATAAAAATATGTAGCCTCTAGCTCACAAATGCAATCCATTATTCACAGAGAAACACGTTGTAAATACACCACACTACACTAGTATTAATAATATTTTACATTTTACGTAGTTATTGTTTTCATAGAGAAAAATTTGAAAGATCAAGGTTTATCTATTAGTTATTAAGATTAAGGTTTTGGTTATATATGAATAGTTTTAGTTATCTTCACCTTCATTAATCAAATATTATATTACCTATATACAGGAGTATTGTTTCAAGATAGGAAAATTATTTTGGACATACAATCTGTTGGTTGAGAGAATGTCTCAACCACACATCAAATTAGGGAAACCACTCTTATAGAATAGGAACAGACTCTTTACATAGATAGTCACAACTAAGACAAGTGAAATTACTTTTTCCAACACTCCCCCTTAATGACTACTTGTCTCGTTATCAATCTGTAAGATCTACATCTGGTCGAGTCTCACAATTATACCTTGTACCTTGTTCATGCAATTGTCGATGTCCATATAAAGGAACAACCATCTACGAGAATGTATGGGTTCCCAACCACTGCAACCGCCAGTCTACTAGGAATTCCATCACATACATGGTTCATCCAACCTCGATGAACTCCGCATAGCTATAAAATTTCACCTCATGGTGTCTAAAACCAATATGGCCCACCCAAGTGTATCCACCATGCATGGCACACTCTTCCAGGGTGTTAGAACTCTCTAACAGATGGGACACATAAGAAAGGGTATGCATGCCTCTCTGGGTCTTACAACAGGTACATAAAACATTTCAAGGACCACAACTAACCATTACAAAACAATATATGACATGTAGATTTGCTCTAATTACAATATGTGACTCATAATACACCATGAGTCTATTCTACAAACCCACACAAACTTTCAACTAGTTGTCCATCATCCCAAATTTTCACAAAATCAATATTTGTTGCACTTCAACCTTATTATCCACCACGGAGTGTCTTTGCATCCTCTTTCTTTTTCTTCTTTAATTGTTGTCTTGGATTCAGCTGCGCGATTTGTTAGAGTAGCTAATTCTAACAAAACCACTCCATTGAGTTAGCTAAGCTCAATGTAAAAAATTCTAAAACATTTACAAATACCACTATTTTTTCTCCTTTGGAGTTTCTAAACATGCAATTATAATTATTTCTAACCAATTGCATTTCTGCATTGAGTTGACCAGGTTCAATGAATTTATATTTCCAAACACCAAGTAAATTCACAAATTTTTTATTTTACCAGGGCAGGATTTCCATAATCTAATCACTGTTGGTGGAGTCGAGAAATGCACCTCCATGTCAATTCCATGGCAATGTGAACCGGCTTGCTTCGCTGGTGGTGAACTTGGAGAATTCCAAAGTCCACAATCCAATAAAATCACTATGAGTTTCAAGAAGCCAAGGATGATGCTCATGATATTCATCATGTGCCTCCTCTTCCTACAACGCCGCCACAACACCATCATTCACACGATTTTCTCCTCGTTGTTTCAAGTGGCACTTATTCTGTCAAATAATTGATACCAAGTGCTAGTTGTCGCACTGTTGTTTGTGCCAAGCCAAACTTTGGTTGGACCATTTCTCCCTGATCTGTCCATAGGAGAGTTCCATGACAGAACTAGGCGGTTGACATTGAATGGCAAGATATGTAGGTCCACCACCACGCCAACTACTTCCTCCACGTCTAGCACCTCTCAAATCTTTGACAGTCTCAAATAGGGGCACAACACACAAGATGTTATCAAGGCAAGGTCGTCCTAGTTCTCCGCTTATGGCTAGACTTGCAACTTTCTATAACAGGTCCATAGCTAGAATATCAGTAGCCTTTGAAGCCATTGAAATAACATAAGGTCCAAGTGATTCACAACCTAATTCTGCAGCTATGCGGAATGTATCTAGAACCTCCCTTACTTCAACTTTTGAGGCACCACCAAGCAGTTGACCACTCTACATAGATATCCTCACTTAGTTTTGCCTCCACTGTGCCACCGCTTGTCCAACGGTCTTCACACACCGCAGACCCAATGCTCCATGCAACACACTAACATGCAACTCCAACACACAGACCACACCTCGCACCTCCACGCTCCTCCGCAGTATGCACAACTTCACACCACCTACATACAACAAAATACTGATCGGAGTCTCCACATGAATTCAACCACCTCCAATCAGCACTTCAATTGAGCTATCCACAGGTTGCCATAGTTGACCACTCTCAGGTCCAAAAATGCTTGCGTAGATCAACCAAATCTCATTAACGACAGCTCGACATCTGTGCAGTCAATCCGATGGCTTGACCTCTGCTGCTACGATCTCAGTAGCGATCCTCCCGGATCCTACAGATCCTACGATCGGTGCCACACTTCTAGACCTCCGGCTCAATGAACTTATGAGCACCTCCCCAACCTTCGTTCTAAGTCGAGTTGTCACCCTATCTCCACACAAGCCGCTCCCATGGAGTGCAAGCTGTTGCAACCATTGTACTGATTGTTGCCTCCACACCAACTCCAAATCCATGATGTGTATCTGTTGGGTCCCTATAATACTAGTGATTACTCCATTACTATTGTAGTTGTACCCCTTATTAATATTGTTGTGCCCCTATTGTCCCCATATTGTTATTAATGTGCCCCATAGAATCCCTCTATTGTTATTTTTGTGGCTTTATATTATTATTGTTAGGTCGGTTGGGTTATATTGTGACTCCTTAGACTCTTATTTATAGAAAAGAGGGTTTTTCATTTGAATCATCGAAAAATTGTTCATTTATGTAATGTAAAGGAGGTTGCCCCCTCGAAGAGGCTGAATTCTAAGGTGTTGATCTATCTTTTTCTTGAGCTGGTTTCATAACAGTATCTCAGCGGTCACACCAGATCCGCTACTACACCATGGCAGCCACGCTTCACACCGGGTTGAAAGATCGGCTTGTGAAACTACGAAGGAGGAGCTCTTCTGGTAACAGTAACAGAAACGGTCACGTTTGCATGTCCCACACGGCCGCACACTAACTACGCCAGCTAATCCCACTAGTTGTGCTCACCAACAGGAAAGTCTCACCACCAGACAAACTCCTTGGTCGACGCTCGATTGTGACCTCCGTTGCACTGATTGACAAAAAAAAATCCATCCACTGATCCGCGACAACACCGATTCGGATCCATCGATGCTCTCGCTACTTCACGACACACAGAGTTGAATCGCTCCTCTGGCGGGCCTAAATAAATGGACAAACCAAAAATAAAATATATTCTTTTATTTCCTTAGACTAGGACAAGCCAAGCTTCCTCACCCCAGGACGAGCCAAGCCTAGGAGGGGCTAGGCCCTCGAAGCTCTGATACCATGATAAAACTTGATAGTACCAACTATCTTCACATTCATTAATCAAATATCATATTACATATATACAAGAGTATTGTCTCAAGATAGGAAAACTATTTTGGACATATAATCTGTTGGTTGAGAGAATATCTCAACCACACACCAAACTAGGGAAACCACTACTATAGAATAGGAATATCTCTTCCTACTTCAAAACATTGTATGGTATGCAATTGCATTTTCTAATTATAACCGTGGTAGTCAGCTTGAACATCCGAATTATATTGAAATTCTTGTCACCTTGTTTATATCTTACATAATAAGTAATCGAAATATATTAATTTCGTTTTCTAATTCGTATCATCATTATTCAATCTTTTCACTTTCCATGTAGAAATTGAAAATGGAAGAGTATATATTATTTCTTTTCTCACACAAAAATTGGGTTAAGAGTTTTATTATATATATGAATGTTGTTTATGTTATCTTAATAATATTTTAATTATTTGAGATAATATATCTACTACACACTAAACTAGGAGTTAAGTAGTTGGAAAGAATCTCTTAAACTTAATATTGTCTTATAATCTCTAAAATCTTGGAAACAAACATTTTCGGTAGAGATGAAATCTAACCAATAATGATAATATTTATAATAACAAATATCATGGCACATGAGACTAGAGCAACCATATAAATTAAATGGGTGGTAATTGCCTAAACACATAAGATTAGAGCAGCCATATAAATTAAATGGGTGTAATTGCCTAACACATCAAAACACTTGCCTCATCATACAAATCAAATGGGTGGAGCTTCTTAATCATGGAGATTCACCCTCACATAACCATGGAGATGCTTAACTTGTAAATAGGCTTTGTTACAATAACATGGGTCAATATAATGGCATACTAGTATCAAATTCCCAGAAAACCATCACTCTTGTTCATATGGCACATGTTCATGACATTTTTTTAATTAATCAATTTTATTAAAAAGGTAGAAAGGGGATATAGGCATGTCTATTTTAGAAAAGGACTTCCATAATTTTAATTTAAGTACCAGTAATCACTAGGTCAACTATATATATTAAATGGTTGGTAAATGTTGGTAGGCATCAAAACACTTATTATCCTTGCCATCAGCATAGGATATTGCATTGAGTTTTTTTTCAAACTCATATTAGTTTGAATTTGACCAAAAAAATTTGCAAAGTTTCCATAGTTTAACTTTGGAAATTGAAATTTGATATTATTTGACTATATATATATATATATATATATATATATATATATATATATATATATATATATATCTTTGGCTATCACATTTAACATGTTATTGGTCATTTTATCAATTAATGAGCCAAAATACACATGTCCTATCATGGGATTGTATGTTAGTAGTCACTAACATGTCATAATATTATAAATTTATTTTATCCGCACTACCTCTCACACTAAGTCTCACATTAATTGACCATTAATGCATTTTAAGGACCTTCATTTTTACTGATCTCCATTATATCAAATTCATTTATTTTCTAATGCCAGTGGCGGGGTCGTTTTGCAAGTGGTGTGTTGTTGTTGTGATTGTTGACTTGTACATGTTGTATCTGTGACGATTACTCATTAAGATTACAATTTTGTTATGACATGGTGGTTTACAGTTCTGACATGGTGGGTTTTCAGACTGCCTCGTTTTGATTTGATTTGATGTCTAGGAACACATATTAAAAATCTCGGTGCATCTTATGAGTCAAACAGTCTACTTAATACTTCCTCACTTCACTAATTCAAATATAACCCTATAAATAGAAGTGTACGTAAAGATTTGAATGGTGAAAAAAAAAATTATGAAACAATTTAGACATTTCACTACATGTCGGATTTCGGAAGAACCATTTCTAAATATCACGATATTATTGTAATTTATTTTTTTAACGAGATGTGACACAATTACATTTATATCTAATGATTTGGAATATATTGATTTTTTAAAATATATTTTAATTTTAAAATATTAATCTTCTAATATATTATATTTTAAATTTTAATGTTGCAATATTTAGAATTTTAATATTACAATTTTAGATATAAATATTTCTTAACATTTTATAATTTGAAATACATTAATTTTCTAATGTTATATATATATATATATATATATATATAGTTCTTCCAGGCTTGACTTGTGGCTTGAGAAACTGCAACCCAGGGGTATCTAAGTCGTCAAAGTCTCCCGAGGATTGCACCCAGCCTGGGCCATACTAGCCCTAAGCTGACTAGATTTTAGCATGTCTTCTCAACCTCACACAGGCGCAACAACATCCATGAAGTTTGATTTTGGGTCGCCTTGCTAACGAGGTTCATCCTCAACTGGTTGTGCTAATGAGACTTGACTAATTAATATAATTTTAAATAACATATGCCTCTTCACCTCTTTATGAAATTTGACATGGATATTCTTTTACACAATTATTTATTTCTTCATTGTTCTAGTTTAATTTAACTATATTAAATCTAACACAAAATGTACATAACTTTAGGAATTGTGCAATTAATATTATGACATCATTCAACCATATATGTTAATATAAAGTGCAAAAAAACTTTCAATAAGATGTCTAGGATTGCACATTTTACAACTATATTTATAAAGCATAATAACTAAATCTTTTAATATATATCATAGTGATCAAATAATTTTACAACTCTTTTACTAAGCAACAAGGAGGAGCTACTATGTAGCACTTGTTTCACCATAGAATATGATTTTATTTTATAATAATATTATCATTATATTATTAATTATAAAATAAATCAAACTATGTATCCCTTATTTTATCATAGAATATGATTTATTTTTATAATAATATTATCATTATATTATTAAATATAAAAGAAATATATATATATATATATATAACACAAGATTCTTAACCATGGAGATTCCACCCCCACTTTATCATGGAAATTCTTAATCTCTAAATAGATTTTGTTATAATACCATGGGCCAATGCCATGACTTATTAATATCACAAACTCATTTCCTATGGCAATTGTTCAAATGATATTTTTTAATTAATTAATTTAATTAAAAGAGTTAAAGGACATAATTGCATTGAGATAACCAACATAGATCCATCTCAACTCTCTATTTTATAATAATATTATCATTATATTATTAAATATAAAAGAAATATATATATATATATATATATATATATATATATATATATATATATATATATATATATATATATAACACAAGATTCTTAACCATGGAGATTCCACCCCCACTTTATCATGGAAATTCTTAATTTCTAAATAGATTTTGTTATAATACCATGGGCCAATGCCATGACTTATTAATATCACAAACTCATTTCCTATGGCAATTGTTCATATGAGTTAAAGGACATAATTACATTGAGATAACCAACATAGATCCATCTCAACTCTCTATTTTGTAATAATATTATCATTATATTATTAATTATAAAAGAAATATGTATATATATATATATATATATATATATATATATATATATATATATATATATATATATAACACAAGATTCTTAACCATGGAGATTCCACCCCCACTTTATCATGGAAATTCTTAATCTCTAAATAGATTTTGTTATAATACCATTGGCCAATGCCATGGCTTATTAATATCACAAACTCATTTCCTATGGCAATTGTTCATATGATATTTTTTAATTAATTAATTTAATTAAAAGAGTTAAAGGACATAATTACATTGAGATAACCAACATAAATCCATCTCAACTCTCTATTTTGTAATAATATTATCATTATATTATTAAATATAAAAGAAATATATATATATATATATATATATATATATATATATATATATATATATAACACAAGATTCTTAACCATGGAGATTCCACCCCCACTTTATCATGGAAATTCTTAATCTCTAAATAGATTTTGTTATAATACCATGGGCCAATGCCATGACTTATTAATATCACAAACGCATTTCCTATGGCAATTGTTCATATGATATTTTTTAATTAATTAATTTAATTAAAAGAGTTAAAGGACATAATTACATTGAGATAACCAACATAGATCCATCTCAACTCTCTATCTACCAGGTGCCTAGAGGGATCAAATCTCTTGCCTCTTTTATAATGAAAAGAGATATGATCTCTCTGAGCTTGCTAGATCTAGAGTTAAGATGGATCTAGGTTAGTTAGATCAAGAGTTAAGATGGAGCTAGGTTAGTCATAGTTACTAATTATAATTAATTATAGTTATAGGTATAAATTTTGTGTTTTAAATTTCATTTTATTTTTACTTTTATTTTTGTGTAAGTCAAAATATTTTATTAATAATTATAATTAATTATTTTATTTTATTTTTATTTTTATGTAATTTCATTGAGTCAAAATGTTTAACAGCACAAGAGAGGATAGGACATTACAACATCTCTTCCATATTGGGCTGGAGAGGCAAATATCAACCTTTGATTTGTTAATTCTACTAGGTAGCCATATAAATTAAATGGCTAGTAAACTCCAATAGACATCAATCCATGATAATCATCAAGACACTTACCCCCACGTTAAAAAAATCATTAAAATAATTTATATATGAATTAAACAATATTTTAACCATTGAGATTTAGCCTCACTCTACCATGCAAATTCTTAACTTGTAAACAACTTTTGTTATAATACCATTGGTTAATATCAATACGATGACTTATCAATACCACATGCCCAATATGGAAAGCATTGATGTGACATTTTCTAAAAATAATTAATTTGAGATCAATTTGTTTGAGGAGCGTAACTAATTTGGAGATAAATATTAACTCTTGATCTACGAATACTACTATGAGTATTTTAACATATTCCATGGATGTTAAATCTCTATCATTCACCTAATAATTACTGATAATTAAATTAAATTTTTGAAATACTTATTTGGATATAAACATGCCAATAAGAATATATGGGTGGATGGTAGATATTTATCCTCCATGGAATATGCTAGAGTATTCATAGATCAAGGATTGAAATTTATCTCCAAGTAATCACCTACAAAAAATATTCTTTTGGATAGGATTAAAAATCCTTCACAGAGTTTCACCTACAAAATTTCTCTCAATATGAATAATTGTGCAAAATATACACTCTCTTAAAAAAATTTAATATCAACATGTATTATTAGGCATTAGTATTGATAATCCACGGTAAAGTGGTCATCACTGGTCATGGTTAAAAATCTTGTTATGTGTTTTTTTAAATGTATATATGTTTAAACAAAATGTTAGCTCTTTTTATAATTAATATTAATGATTTAAAATAAAATTTGATTTATTCAATTTTTAGGATTTTTTTTAATGTGCTCAATGTAAGATGTTGAAGATGAAAAACACTCTCTTAAAGATTTTCCATCCTTTTACCCCATTGTATAATGGATTAAGTGTTTTGATGCTTATCATTACCATTTAAGTTATATTTCTACAGTGTATCTTAAAGATTTTCCATCTTTTTACGCCATTGTATAATGGCTTAAGTGTTTTGATGCTTATCATTGTTTGTCCCATATCCCTATTTACCATTTAAGTTATATTTCTACAGTGTAGCTTCTACTAAAAATATTCTACACTATTATGTTAGAAGTAAAATCCCTACCCTTCAACTAATAATTATTGATAATTAAATTAAAATTTTGGAAGCCCCATTCCAAAATAGACATGCAAATAATTATTAAATTAAATTAAATGAAAGCCCCATTCCAAAAGTATGAATTACATATTCCAACTTTATGCCTTAATGACTACTTGTCTTAATATTTCTTAAGTGAGGTATTCATCTTCATTTAGTCTACTACAATGAATATTCCACAATGACTTGAAAAACTACTTGATTAAAAATGTATATACTTGGTATTTCACAGTGCTTTCATTGTGTACTTCAATCATGTAGGAATCACCAAAGTTTCAAAGTCTATATAGAGAAACAACCATCTACCAAATGCATGGTTACTCAACTACTGCAATTTTTGATCTAATCATATGTCCTTTGAGCACATGATTCAATCAACTCCTTGATGAGTTATTTGTGAATGTACATCAATCCTATTACAAGATTTTAAGATATAGCCTATCCAACTAATATAAACACTATTTGTTGACACCTCTTAGAGTCTAGAACTAGCATGGACCACTCAAAGTATCCAATTGACACATAACCTTCTATTCCACGTTTTCAACAATTGTAACACAAATTTTTTAAATACAAATCATCAAAAACACATTAAAAAAAATAGATATGCATGACTATTTGAGTCTTATAACAATATTTCCTTTATATGTTAAATAGATATAGTGACATACAATTAACATACTCCATCTCATATCTCATAATAACACCCAGTAAAACCTCAATCATTTCAAAGATTATTACATTAAATGAAAACATGACATCATAGACTTGATACAAATACAAAATGTGAATCACATTATCATATGCTCAATATTGTTTTTGTCAGTGTTGCGGGGGAGCGCGACCCCCCTCGATCCCGATCCCAATCCATGCTTCGAGCGAGAGTGACTCAGGAGTGGGTCGGGAGCGCGCTTCAGAAAAAAAATGCTCCTTGCCTTTTCGTGAGCGTTTAACATTTTTTGCAATTTTTTTTTTGCAGTGATGTTCCAAATGCAATTTTTTGAAAAAGAAACAAATAAGTTTTGAGTGGGGTAACTTATTGATCAAGCCTATGACCCTAGTATTGATATGCAATTCATGGTAATGTTAAATTCTTAAAGTAAAAATGACATTCTCCTTAATATTCATTTTCATCCTTTTATTTAAATTTTTAACATTACCATGAAATGACTCAGGATGTTTGGGAGTGGTTCTGACCTCATTGGATTTCATATAGAGAAAGTAGAATTTTAGATTTCATTCAAAATCCAGCAAACTTATCAGTTTTTCACGATTTCAGGATTGCAATGTTTCCATTGAATTTTGTCATGTATTAGGGTATGGACCTCGTATTTAATCAAGAGCACCAATCCCTCTATGTACCTTGATGTTAGTGACATTGGTTGTCGAACTCCTCTATCATGACCCTCCTAAAAATGTACGCATCACTCAAACAATTTCTTGACTTGACATGCTATGCTTTTTCTATCTTTTGTTAATGCTTAGAGGGTGATATTGATGACAAAGATCCCTATACAAATACAGAGGTAATGACAAAGATACCTCTGGATATTAATGCTTAGAGGGTGATATTAATGACAAAGATCATGATTTTCCAACAAGACTAAAAAATTAGACATTTATCGTGGTGGCAAGAGGCCCAAGCATAAGCAATAGATAATAGATTTACTTGTCTTTTCTAGTTTCTAGTAGTTTTTATAACTATTGACTCTTTCATATTTATTATGATATTTTTTTAAACAATATATGACAATTTAAGTTTGAAGTTGGCAATTATAACTCATTAGTAATGAATTATGAATATGATGCTTCATGAAAGTTGAAAGTTGTTTCATTTCATTTTATAACATTTCATTTCATGTTAGATATTATTTGTTGTAATGATTACACTTGGCTTACAAGTACAACTTTCGTGATCAGAGATGATAAATGTTATATATTGAATTTTGAAAGCTTGAAACTTTAAGATTGATGAATCACGAGACTCAATATGTTGTATGTTACTATGCTACTAACTTGTGGACGTAGTTGATGAAGAGTATAACTTCTAGATGATTGTTGTTATATGGTTCAATCTATGTTTTTTCATGTTTTTTATATCTAATTCATAATTCTACATGTTTTTGTTCACATATATGTATCAAAATATAAAAAAATAAATATATATATTATATAAAAAACGCTCTGAGATTCACTTCCAAACCAGGACCTTTTGAAAATGTCGCGTTTTTACTCTTGCTCCCACTCCCAAATAACACTGAGATTTCTCTTCAAACTTTAAGAAAGATTAAAAAAAAAATCACCACTAAATTTAATCCAAAAAACCTGAGTGTGATGAGAAGGGAGTTGACCATCCCCTTCAACTAAACTAACGTTGTCTTGGAGCCATGAAACTAGAAATACCCCATGAACACACTCATTTAGTGACCCAAAGCAAAAGACGATTATTTTTTAACCAGAAGTAACATTATTTTTTAAAATAAAATGTTTATATAAAACATACAATCACGTTACAACGTTTTGAATATGATGTACTCCCTTTTTTAAAATATACTTATTTAATTCAATACTATCTTTTATTTAAAATTCTTCGCTCTCTATTCACTCTGTACATCTTGGATTACTTATTCCTTTAATTAAAATAATTAATTAACACATTTATAAAACTGTCTGTTTCATACATTTAATATACTTATTTAATTCAATACTATATTTTATTTAAAATTCTCCACTCTCTATTCACTTTGTACATCTTGGATTACTTATTCCTTTAATTAAAATAATTAATTAACACATTTATAAAACTTTTTGTTTCATACATTTATCATACCTTCAGTTTTGATGAATTAACAATCACCATATATAACAATCAAATTAAAAAGTATACTCCGAATCAGGTAATAAGGCTGTGTGATCCCTTGGGGATTGAAGAGCCTTCTTAATTTTCGAGGGAATAACACGCTAATGATAGAGAAATGAAAATAACAATAATAATCATTTCACCTGTGATAGAACATGGAACATTACATATTTGTTTAACATTTTTTTGTAAGCTTAGTAGGATTATATTTTCATATATTGCTAACTTTTCACCTCTATTGAGGGATAGCACAAGATTTGAACCGAAGTCTTCAGGTTCAGTAAGACTTCATTTTCAGGGCCATTTCCAATTGAGCTACTCCAAATAGACAATTTACCTAACTTATTAGATAAGAAAATATATGAAATTGTTAATAATATTAATATTAAGAAAATGAGTCATTTCATTTCTGATTTGCAGGGGAGAGAAGAGCTGGATCAAGGGGAAACATCGTTCTTCAGATCCTTGCCATACTTCTAAGCATAGAAAGTATGTTTATTCCTTGTCAAAACTCCAGAATGGTCGCAAGTTGAAATAGTAATTTAAAGCTTGCCTAATGTTGTATTATTGTATTCTAGCATGTTTTAAATATGTTGGTTCACTCCTTGGATTGCAATAATAATCTTGAATCGAGAGTTCTCAAGGCTAAGGGTTTTGGCCATTGTCTGCATTATTGACATAATGTTATGATGAGAGAATCAAGGTTAAGCTTAGGCTTTGGGACTTGTATGTTGAGTTTCAGTGGAGAGTGAGTTGGGGTTGTTGAGGGCTATACATAATGTCAATTTCCTCTTTGTAGTTGGAGAGAAGACGTGGAGCAAGAGACAATATCATTCTTCACATCCTTTGTTAGCAAGTGAGATAAGTTTGTTAGTTAATTAATTGCAAAAATATGGTTGCATGTTGAAAGAATGTTGCAGTTTGTTAATTAATTGCAAAAACATAGTTGCAGGTTGAAAGCATGCAACCATAATGTATGTGAATGTAGATTAATGATAGAGAAATGAAAATAACAATAATAATCATTTTACTTGTGATATTACATGGAACATTGTATATTTGTTTAACATTTTTTTTGTAAGCTTAGTAGGACTATATCTTCATATATTGCCAACTTTTCACCTCTATCGAGGGATAGAACAAGATTTGAACCAAAGTCTTCGGGTTCAGTGAGACTTCATTTTCACAGCCATTGCCAAGTGAGCTACCACAAGCAGACAGTTTACCTAACCTATTAGATAAGAAAATATGTGAAATTGTTAATAATGAAATATTAAGAAAATGACAATAATGGTCATTTCATTTCTGATTTGTAGGGGAGAGGAGTTGGATCAAGGGGCAACATCGTCCTTCAGATCCTTGCCATACTTCTAAACATAGAAAGTATATTTATTCCTTGTAAAAATTCCAGAATGGTCGCAAGTTGAAATAGTAATTGAAAGCTTGCCTAATGTTGTATTATTGTATTCTAGTATGTTTTAAGTATTTTGGTTCACTCCTTGGATTGCAATAATAATCTTGAAACAGGAGTTCTCAATGCTAAGGGTTTTGGCCATTGTCTGCATTATTGACATAATGTTATGATGAGAGAATCAAGGTTAAGCTTAGTCTTTGGGACTTGTATGTTGAGTTTCAGTGGAGAGTGAGTTCGGGTTGTTGAGGACTATGCATAATGTCAATTTGAGAGGTCCTATGTTTTAATGGATGACATACATTTCAGCACGATTTTCCAAATGATTTATTTCTGGCAATAATTGACTTTGGATGGCAGGGGATTAATTCAGAAATACTTTATGGAATATCTAATGTATTTATATATGGAATATCATGTGCACGACCGACATATGAACATATCGAGCTATCTACCGGGGCATCCTTTTTTGAAGAAAAATCTCAAGAATTACTCCAACTTCCATCATATATTGTTAGTTGGAGAAGGGGACCTTTCTTTTTCTTTATCTCTGGGTAATGCATTTGGGTCTGCAGAAAACATGGTTTCCACCTCTCTTAACAGTAGAGGTCTCAAACGTTTCCTCCAATTTTTCTATATGTTTTTTTGTTGTGTTTATGATTGTAATTGTTTACGTTTTGTGTTATGCTTTAGTTTCTATATTTATGCCCTTGATGCAGAGAAGCTGCTACAGCTTTATAATTCATCCCATGAGACACTCTCAAAGTTGGAAAGGCTTGGATCACTAGTATTGCATGGCGTTGATGTAACCACAATGGAGAAGCACCATATCATAAGGAAGATGAAGTTCCATAGAATTGTCTACAACTTCCCTCATGTAGGATTTTGTGGATAGGAATACCATTCAACAATTATCAAGTAAGTTTTCTTTAGACCTTATATAATTTCCTGTTCCAACAACATTTATGAAAGTGATATAATCCTTCTGTTAAATCAAGGTATTTATTTTGTAAGTGGAGATTAGAGCATCTGACCACAAATGCATGGAAAAATATTATAGTTGGTCAAATTTGTTTTTCTGTACTTTGCAGCCAGCACCGCCACTTGTTGAAGATGTTTTTCAAAAATGCAAAGACTATGGTAAGCGAAATTGGAGAAATTCATGTTACTCACAAAGAAAAAGACCCATACAATAAGTGGGAGTTAGTGAAACAAGCAAAAGAATGTGGCTTTCTTTTGAAAGAGTCAGTTAACTTTACAAAAGAATATTATCCTGGCTACGTTTATAGAAGGGGAGCTCCACCCAAAGCTGGTGGAACATTCTTCTTGGGAGAGTGTCGAACTTATAAGTTTGTCCTATGGTAAAAGCATTCTGGAACAAGCTTTTTGTATAAGACATCTTCCTTTGTAGGATAGCATTGTTACATACTTTTTCTTATTTGAAATTTCCATTTTGCAGTCCAGACATTCTTTATGATGGAAATTTCTGTTCATTTCAAACACAAAATAAATAACACACAGAGAACAACGCTCTGGTTTTCTACGGGATCTTTATTATAAAACAATAATAAAAACTGTTACAGAATTTGTCTTCCTCGACTCAGAGGGATTTACAACAGGAACTTCAGTTCTGGAATATGATTCCACTATCTCATAAAATTATAAAAGTCCAGCACTGCTGTGCGTTGCAGAGAAGAAAAATAACTCTACTTGCTAATATTCTCTACGCTCTACTCGTCTCTGCTCTTGCATTTTATATTGAACAACACACAAATATCTTTCAATACGTGTTGCTTTTGCATACTTCCGTGAAAATAAAAAATAGTAAAATTTAAGATTTCACCTACATTTACCGACCCTAGTAAATATCATTAATTTCACGCCTCAAAATATCTTGCTGGAATTTAATGCATGGCTTATCACACCATCGCATCGCAGCAAGAGAAAGGATGTGCCACCGTCTCTATAACCTTTAAGTCATCCGATCTGCGATCGCATCGCAGATAATCAAAGGACACGGTAAAGGTTGACAAGAAGGGAAGTGCGATATGCGATCTGCGATCGCATCGCAGAGAAAAATCTGCAAGTTGAAATTACCATTCCAACACTCCCCCTTAATTTCAACTGCTGGGTTTTTTCTGCATACCCAAGCATTTCCTGAAATGATCAAAGCTTTTCTTTGCCAATGGTTTTGTCAGGATGTCAGCTAACTGTTCCTCTGTTCTGCAGTGCTGCAAAACAATCTCACCATTGTTAACCAATTCACGTATGAAGTGAAATTTGGTGTCTATATGCTTTGTTCTTTTATGAAAAGCAGAATTTTTAGACAATGCTATTGCTGAGCTATTGTCGCAGTAAATGGTTGTGCCCTTTTCCTGTTCATGACACAAATCTCTAAGAACTCTTCTTAGCCATACTGCTTGGCATGCTGCTGTTGTTGCTGCCACATATTCTGCCTCTGCTGTTGACAAAGCTACGACTGGTTTCTTCTTGGAAGCCCATGAGATGGCTCCCGATCCCATATGAAACACATATCCTGATGTGCTTTTCCTATCATCAACACTTCCATCCCAATCACTGTCAGTGTAACCTGTCAACATGAAACTTTCAGAAGAGGAGTATAAAATACCAAACCCCTTCGTTCCATTCACATACCTTAGAATCCTCTTGGCTGCCTCCCAATGAGTCTCTTTCGGTCTTTCCATAAATCTGGAGATTAAACTCACAGCGTGCATAATGTCTGGCCTAGTTGCAGTCAAGTACATAAGGCTGCCAACTATGCTCTTGTACAATTTTGGATCAAAATTTTTGCTGCTGTCTTCTTTGGTCAATTTCAACCCCATTACAGTTGGAGTCACCACTGCCTTGTGTAGGAATTTACAGGGTAAGTTCCACAGAAAGAATACCAAAAGGACACCGCTCACAACCAGATCTCAAATCAATACACCAGTATTTTTGACGTGGTTAAAACCCTCAGAGTGCAAGGAGGGAAACAGTCCACGGCCTGTCCCAACGTGGGTACTACAGGCAATTTATTAATCAAAGAATGAAAATTTACATAAGCTTCTCTCATGCACGGATTACCCGAACAATGACCCTCCATGCGCTTTAAATAGAACTCATGGACCAATCGGGTGTCAAGCCACGGATCAAGTGTCGGTAATACCGAGGTGAGAGTGAACCGTCGGATCACTACATATCGTGACCGTCGGATTGTAAGTTACAAAATGTACAACGGTAAAGAAACACACTTTACCTAACTCTAACCTAACTCTATACTAGACCAAGTTGAACTTAACTATATCCTATGTGTCGGAATATCCTAACATCCCCCCTTAAGAACAACTTGGGATAGGATTGAAGGATTTACAAATATGACACAATAGGAGAAGGAAGGAGGCACTAGAGCCTATCCCCCCTTAGTGACAACTTCCTGAACTCCAAGCATATATCGAAGTTTAGTGAACTTCGCCTCTGTGAGAGCCTTTGTGAAGATGTCTGCAACCTGATCATCTGTTGGACAATATTGCACTTCAAGAACATGGTCATGAATGAGCTTTCTGATGAAGTGCATGTGTAGTTCAATGTGTTTGCTGCGCTGATGCTGGACTGGATCTTTGCATAGCTGAATGGCACTTTGATTATCACACCAAAGTGTGGTTGGATGCTGCTGCTCAAAGCCAAACTCTGATAGGATCTGACGAAGCCACAAGGCTTCCTTACTAGCTTCCACGGCACCACGATACTCTGCTTCTGCTGACGAAAGAGAAATGGCAGCCTGTTTCTTACAAGCCCATGTAATAGGTCCTGAACCAAGAGTGAAGACATAACCGGCAGTAGACTTCCGATCATCAAGGTCACCAGCCCAATCAGAATCAGTGAAACCAACTAACAGAGGAGCTGCTTTGGCACTGTAATGAATCCCAAACTGTACTGTACCTCGAACATAACGAAGTATTCTTTTAGCTGCTTTCACGGGGGTTTTGCATAAAACGAGCAACAAGGCCAACAGCAAAGGAAAGATCAGGACGAGTATGGGTTAAATACAAGAGTTTTCCGACAAGTTGACGGTATAAGGTAGCATCAACTTCAGGAGAAGTACAAGAGACTGAAAGTTTGACTCCAGACTGAAAGGGAGAAGGGGCTGGCTTACAGTCTTCCATGTGAAAATGACGAAGAATATCACAAGCATACTTGGACTGGGAAAGGAAAATACCCTCTTGGGATTGCAAGACTTGAAGACCGAGAAAATAGTGTAAGTGTCCTAAGTCTGTCATTTCAAATTTCTTTTTAAGGCTGGACTTCACATGGTTTATAAGGTTGGGATCACTACCAGTAAGAATAAGATCATCAACATAAAGAACAAGGATGATAAGAGAGTTGCCCACTTTCTTGGTGTAGACAGTATTGTCAGAATGACACCTAGAAAAGCCAGATTCTAAAAGAAAGCTATCCATTTTGGCATACCAAGCCCGAGGAGCTTGCTTGAGGCCATAAAGGGATTTCTTAAGTCGACAAACGAGGCTGGAGTCTGTTTGTATGAAGCCAATGGGTTGTTCCATATAGATTTCTTCCTGCAAGTCCCCATGCAAGAAGGCAGATTTAACATCCATTTGATGGACTTCCCATTTTAAAGAGGCAGCAAGGGAAAGAACAAGGCGGATAGAGTTCATTTTGGCAACTGGAGAGAAGGTTTCAGTGTAGTCAATGCCTTCAACCTGTGAAAAGCCCTTAGCAACTAGACGAGCTTTATGTTTATCAACTTTCCCATCTGGTCCATACTTGGTTCTGTAAACCCATTTGCATCTAACAAGTTTGCGTCCCTTTGGTAGAGGAACAAGATCCCATGTATCATTTGTCATCAATGAATGATATTCTTCATTCATAGCTGCTTCCCAATGTGGATGGCCTGAAGCTTCTGCAAAAGTGTCAGGATCATGATTTACTGGAGCTTGAGCCAGTAAAGAAGAGGCTCTTTCAAACTGAGAACGTGTACGTCGCTGATCTGTAGGATCACCGGCAAGATCACCTGCTGCATCCCGAGTAGCACGGACCCATCTTGGAAGTTGAGGATCCTGAGAAGGTGGGGGAGGATTATCATCCTCGCTTTCATCATCTGAAGAAGAAATGTTTTCAAAGATAGAAGAGATAGGAAGAGGTGGCACATCCGCCGGACTAGGCTCGCAGGCCGATTTATTTTCATCAAATTTTACATCTCTTCTAATGATAACATTTTTGGACTTAAATGGAATAAGTCTATAACCTTTTACATCTTCAGAATATCCAACAAAAGTACATTTCTCACTCTTAGGTTCTAAAGCTTTATGCTTTTCATCTGGAATATGGGCCCATGCTTCACTTCCAAACACACGAAAGTGACTTACATCTGGTTTAATGGAACTCCAAGCTTCTTCTGGAGTGATATTCTCTAGAACCTTAGTAGGAGTGCGATTGATTATATAATTTGCACAATTAATTGCTTCGGCCCAAAAACTAAGACTGAGTCCTTTAGATTGCAGCATACAATTAGCCATTTCCTTTAAGGTGCGATTTTTCCTTTCAGCTACACCATTTTGTTGTGGAGTGTATGGAACAGTATGTTGCATTTGAATTCCATTTTCGGTGCAAAAGTTGATGAATGTGTTTTTAACATATTCTCCACCATTATCAGTTCTTAGCTTAAGAATTTGATGTCCAGATTGTTTTTCAACAAATGCTTTGAAGGCCAAAAAAGTGGTAAATACTTCGCTCTTGAGTTTTAAGAAGTATACCCAAGTGCGTCTGGAGAAATCATCAATGAAAGTTAAGAAGTACTTGCAGCCAGAGAATGAAGCAACAGGAAGAGGACCACATAAATCACTGTGCACAAGCTGTAAAGGGGCTGAGGCGTGCCAAGAGGCACGTTTGTCAAAACTGTCCCGATGATGTTTTCCGAGTACACATCCGGAACAAACACCATCTTTGCAAGATACCATAGGAAGACCTGTCACCATATTTTCTTTACATAGATGCTGAAGGGAGCGATAGTTTAAGTGACCAAACCGCTCATGCCAAAGTTTGCTCACTTCATCATTATGAGCAACAAATACTGAGGGAAGATGGGATGACCCAAAGTTGTGAAACTTATACAACCTTTTGGAATCATCAGCAAGACCAGTAGCTAGAATCTGTTTAGGATCTTTTAGATCCTTGATTACAACATCATGAGGTGAAAATTCAACAATTTTACCTTCACCTGAATGAGTTATCTGATAGACAGATAGAAGGTTGCAGGATAAGTTTGGAACACATAATACATCATTGAACTGACCATTGTCTAGATGAACAGTTCCAGTCCCTACAACATTAAGAGATCTATCATCACCAATATATATATTTTTGGTGTTACAATCATTTAAAGAAGAAAACATGGCTTGGTTTTTGGCCATGTGACAAGAGGCTCCAGAATCAATGAGCCACTCATGAGAATGAGAAGAAGAAGAAGATACATTTAATGCATAACCAGACTGAGATGATTGACGATGACATGCAGAAAGTGCCGTTCCGGAAGTTGAAGTTGAAGTAGGCTCCAGATGGATGTTATGTTTCTTCATTGCGGCTTCCAAGGCTTCCATCTTCTTAAAGCATTTAGATTCTAAGTGGCCATCTCGATTACAAAAGTTACAATGTCTATCAGTCTTCTTCCATTTGTTTTTATTGGTCTTATCATTTTGCTGAAATGATCTTTCATTTTGAGGCTGAGATGGTTTAGGACCATTCTTTTGAGGATATGACTTCTTAGGATTCTTTGAATTTGGTTGCTGCTGGGCGGCTAACGCTTTCGTGGAAGAGTTTCCAAGATTAAGAAGACCAAGGTGTAAGAGTTTTTCTTGTTCTCTTATTAAGGAATCACAAAAGGAGTCAAAGGAAGGGGCCTTGTAGTCTTGTCCTTGACAAATGAAAGCTTCCCTTGTAGAATGGAAAGTGGAAACAAATACAGAGTAGGCTGGTCCCAACTTAGTAAGGATGGAATAAATAAGGTTACCATCTTCTTTCTTAACTTTAACACCTTCCAAGAGATATCTAAGGGTCTTGAATTTGGACAAGAAATCTTCAATGCAAGAAAAATTATTAGGATCCAAAGTAAGCAGCTCATTTTCAAGTTGATGGGCTCTAATTTCATTTTTAATCCCAAAAACTTTAGCAAGTTTTTCTAATGCTTCATGAGGAGTCTCAAGTCTGCAATGTGGAATCTAAGATCAGGAGAAATAGACATCCCTATCAAACCACGTGCTTGATCTTGTCTATTTTCCCATTTTGCCGCCTTGTCTTCATCTTTGGTTTCTTCTCTTGGTCTGTGGCTATTCTGAAGAGACCTTTACTTCTAAGTAAATCTTCCATGTAGGCTACCCATTGGAAGTAGTTAGTGCTGTCAAGAATGACTTGGCATGGACTTTCCATTTTTTTTAAAAAAACTGAAGCTGAAGATGCTGAAAGTAAGTGTTCCAATGGATAGATCTCGAAAAAATAGGCGGTTTTAAAAAAAACGGCTCTGAAAAAGGCTTCCGGATGAAGAAGTTATGGCTTTTTGAAAAAAACTTGTTGACGTTGCCGGCAAAGTGCGCGAATGTGCGGGAATGAAAAATCCGCCCCCACAAAATGGAGACTTGAACCCAAGACCTCTACTCTCTTAAAATAGCTTTGAACCAATTGATCTATACAAAAAATTTGAGAGAGAGAGAGAGAGAGGGGGGGGGGGGGGGGGGGGCCTCGGTTTGCGTGCTTGCCTTGAGAAAGCTCTTTTTCCCTACAAAACACAAAACCCAACACGAATATGCAAAGAAAAACGAACCTTGCGGCTCGAAGTTAGCTTTAGCCAAAAAACTAGAAATTTTAAAAAAAAATCTCAAAGTTAGCTTTAGCCGAAAAACTAAATATTTTTCTCAATGTTTCTGATTTTCCGAGATCACACTAAGGTGCAGGGAAAAGAGCATACGCATGAGAAAAATCCTTCCTTTCTGTTTCTGATTTGCCCAGATCGCACAGAGTCGCAGGGCAAAGAGCATACGCAGAAATGAAAGGTATAGATCCGGTTAAAAAAAAAGGCTAAATAAACTGAGACCGAAATAAGCAGAGAGAAATTAACAGTAAACTGCAAAAAAAACACTGTATACCTCCCGATCTGAAAAATGACGCAGCTAGGGCTACCGGAAACCTTTTCGCGTGAAACGAAAGGGGTTCCTCACTGGAACAGATGCTCCGAACGCAACAGAGCAGTCCTCTCGGCCCGAAAGCAGTCAGAAACAACAGATCTAGGAAACGACAGCCGCATGCAGTTCTACCGGCTTCAGATTTGGATCACCAACGGACGCGGCCCTCAAATAGCTCTGATACCATGTAGGAATTTACAGGGTAAGTTCCACAGAAAGAATACCAAAAGGACACCGCTCACAACCAGATCTCAAATCAATACACCAGTATTTTTGACGTGGTTAAAACCCTCAGAGTGCAAGGAGGGAAACAGTCCACGGCCTGTCCCAACGTGGGTACTACAGGCAATTTATTAATCAAAGAATGAAAATTTACATAAGCTTCTCTCATGCACGGATTACCCGAACAATGACCCTCCATGCGCTTTAAATAGAACTCATGGACCAATCGGGTGTCAAGCCACGGATCAAGTGTCGGTAATACCGAGGTGAGAGTGAACCGTCGGATCACTACATATCGTGACCGTCGGATTGTAAGTTACAAAATGTACAACGGTAAAGAAACACACTTTACCTAACTCTAACCTAACTCTATGCTAGACCAAGTTGAACTTAACTATATCCTATGTGTCGGAATATCCTAACACCTTGCTGTTCTGCATGTTAAATCTCTTCAACACTGCTTCTACATATTTAGCTTGAGAAATGAAAACGCCATTTTCACTTTGGTCTACTTCAATTCCAAGAAAATATCTTAAGAAGCCCAAGTCAGTCATTTCAAATTCACTTTTCATGACTACTTTAAAATCAGCAATGAGAGAAGCATCATTGCTTGTAAAAATCAAATCATCTACATATAAAACAACGATAAGAATCTTACCGTCATTCTCCTTTATGTAGAGTGTGGGTTCACCATCACACTTGTCAAACCCATTCTCAATCAGGTAAGCATCTATTCTGCTGTACCATGCTCTTGGAGCTTGCTTCAGCCCATAAAGAGCCTTCTTCAGTTTACAGACTTTATGCTCTTGGCCTTCAACTTCATAGCCCGGAGGTTGATCAACATAAACCTCTTCTTTTAATACTCCATTCAGGAATGCAGATTTAACATCCATCTGATAAATCTTCCATTTGTGTTGTGCTGCGATAGACAACACTGTTCTGACTGTTTCCATCCTTGCTACTGGTGCAAAGGTTTCATCATAGTCTTTGCCATGATACCATGATGGAAATTTCTGTTCATTTCAAACACAAAATAAATAACACATAGAGAACAACGCTCTGGTTTTCTACAGGATCTTTATTATAAAACAATAATAAAAACTGTTACAGAATTTGTCTTCCTCGACTCAGAGGGATTTACAACAAGAACTTCAGTTCCGGAATATGATTCCACTATCTCATAAAATTATAAAAGTCCAGCACTGCTGTGCGTTGCAGAGAAGAAAAATAACTCTACTTGCTAATATTCTCTACGCTCTACTCGTCTCTGCTCTTGCATTTTATATTGAACAACACACAAATATCTTTCAATACGTGTTGCTTTTGCATACTTCCGTGAAAATAAAAAATAGTAAAATTTAAGATTTCACCTACATTTACCGACCCTAGTAAATATCATTAATTTCACGCCTCAAAATATCTTGCTGGAATTTAATGCATGGCTTATCACACCATCGCATCGCAGCAAGAGAAAGGATGTGCCACCGCCTCTATAACCTTTAAGTCATGCGATCTGCGATCGCATCGCAAATATTGCATCGCAGATAATCAAAGGACACGGTAAAGGTTGACAAGAAGGGAAGTGCGATATGCGATCTGCGATCGCATCGCAGAGAAAAAATCTGCAAGTTGAAATTACCATTCCAACACTTTACAAGTGCGAAATAATGGCCATACAAGCAATATTCCCAAACATTTCTTACAAAATCTCTGCAGAAAACTTTCAGATAGCTATTTTGGAATCGGAACTTCGAACGCAAGTGAGGATGTCAGGTGAAATGGCAAAGGCATATGCAGAGACTTCAGTTAACTACTTGAAGATGCTTGCAGACAAAGAATTTGCAAGGCAAAGGATTGACACCCTCGATCAAATTGCACAAGCTTGGAGAGTAAAAGCAATTGCTGAGCAATTAGATGTAGCTTTGGAGTTGAAAGAAATGCATTTAAGAGAAACGAGACAATCCTTGAGGAGGCTATTTTGGAACTTCAATCTGCAAGACAAGCCAAGAAAAACGCTGAAATAGACAAAGCCCATTTGGAAGCATGTTAAACCACTTGCAGGTAGTTTTAGTTGAGGAACTCAACGAAAAATATGAATTAAAGAGGCAGAGGGATGCGGCCCTTTTGAAAGAAGATGCAATTCTGAGAAAAGAGGCACGCCTTAAAGAAACTATTTTGGAGCTTGAATATGAAAGGCGAGCGAGGGACGATGCTGAAATAGAAAAAGCAGAATTAGAGACATCGTTAAACCACTTGAAGATGATTTTAATCAAGGAACTCAACAAAAATAACGAACTAACAAAGCAAAGGGATGAGGCCCTCTGTCAAAGCGAAGAAGCTGGCAGACTAAAAAGAAACACTGCTATACAAATGCAGAAAGGAATGATGCCCTCATTTGCGTCTTCTTCTGTGGCTTTTGCATTATTTTTATTTCATAAATGTAGAAATAAAATTAAAGCAGCCTCCAAGAATGAGCAATATTGTAGCAATGGCAATTATATAGTATAACCTGCTTTACATTCCTCTGTATATTATTGTGGAGCTAGTGTGCTTTTTTAGCATTTATAAGTTGCTCTATAATGACAAACTCTGGCCAAAGAGCTACTACAGTGAGTTATTTTTCAGGCATGTATGCTCTATGTAGCTTGGCCTCAGGGCTCCTTCTTGTTTGGGATTACTAATTCTTGTTTTGTTTGTAATCATATTAAAACATGTAATTGCTACTTATTGCTCAATGGGAGGGAGGTAGAAATAGTCTCTAAGTGAATAGAATTGTGTGTCTTAAAACAAAGTTTGATGTACTTATATGTTACAATTATTTTGTTAAATAAAATATATAAACAAAATGTTGATATGTGTACACATGTTTATCTTCCAATTTTTATGATAAAATCTTGATGATCTCCCAATTTTTCTACATGGTATTAGAGCTGGTACAACGGTCAACCCCGATGTGAGACCCTGATGCTCTCACAGAGGAACTGTGATCATGCAAATTCTACATTATGCTCTCACAATAGGAACTGTGATCGTGCAAATTCTACATTGTAAATCCACGATAAACGAGTGGATTGTTTTTATAAATTATTTCTATGATGTGTTCGTGATAATTTGTTTAACCATAGAGGCTATGAGATCATGTGCATGGTGGGTTGCTGAATTTGTCATAATGGAAGACAACATTAAGATTTAATTTTGTTTTTTTTGTTTTTTAATTGAATAAATTGTGTTAGAAACAACTTTAAGCATAAATAATCTTGTCTAGATTAGACCATATTTTATGTAGGGACTAAACCTCCCCACCTAATCATTAAACTACATCTTCAAAAAAATTTGTCATTTGTGTTACACGGATGGCTTGCTAAGATACAAATATGAGTGTTCGTCTGCCCAAAGTGCAGATTGTTAAATTGACCCAACAAGGATGACATTAATCTGCTATTAGTGTTGATGATGATTGAGATCTAGTGATAGTAAACTACCCGTGATGATCTTGCTTGAGCGGTCGCCCGATGCCTAGTTCATGAATGGAGCTGCACGTGGTAGCCGTAATTGAGCAGAGATGCATGGGCCTGTATTTCTAGATATCTCGAAATCAATGAGGTATTGAGATGTCGTTGATGGGAGCATGTTCCATTACATTTTATGTGTTCAATGGTTGTGTGAGGAAAACACATGGGAAATCCTTAATATGACATAGATTTTATTGGTGTCACAGAGTTGAATTGATGTGACATTGAACTTATGAAGAATGTATGTTAGGTGAAGGGAAATGTGTTTTTTAATATGTCACTATAAAGTTCATTAAAATTGAGTAGTTGAACAATTATAGTTTTTTTGAGGAGATTATTGAATAGAAATGTCAAAGATGTGGATGAAGATTCCAGATAATTCAACAACTGAAAAGGAAAGATAGGCCTAGAAAGTAGAACTTTTATGTACGTTCAAGGGGAGTTTATCAAGAAGTATGAATCATGTATACGAAGGATGCCATACTAGATCAGTGATTGCAATGGTTAGGTACCCATGTAATAAGATGGACGGTTGTTCATTTATATAAATTTTGAAAATTTATTGATGTCTACATGAATGAAGTATAAGATGCAAGTACGAGGTTGGACTAGATATAGACTTTGCAAATTAGAAGTGTCATCATGATATGTGAAGCATTTGATGCATTAAATCAATGGCAGTTGATGATGAAGACTTGGCCTCATAAAAATTGAGACAAGTACTAGTTAAGGGGGAGTGTTAGAATGAGTGACTCCTACTTGTCTAATGTGTGATATATTAGAGGTTTTGATTGTTATTGTATTTCTTAATGCAAGGTAGAGTTTGCATCTATGTGAATAGTTTACTTCTAAGTTTTAGGAGGTTGTTAGATCTGGTTGGATATAAGAGATTATTTTCAGTGAGATAACTCCTATTTTTATGTGTGGTGGAGATATTATTTCAACAGTTTGTTAGTGTGTCTACCTTAAAAAAAAGGTTTGATGTCTTCAAATGTCTAGAATTATTTTGTTGAATAGAGCACAATGACAAAGTTTTGATGTGTGGAAACAACACCTAATCTCTCATTTCTCTACAACTCTGTAATGCCTTTAATAACATTATTTATGAATTCCTAATTTGTTATAAATTTGATATCCAATAATTTATTTTTTCCTTGTTAACAATTTTCCATCTTGATTCATGTCAATAGAGGAGACCTAGAGTAAAGAGTGAAGTGTACAGTTTAAAAAACTTGTTATGTTTGAAAGGTGAGAAAGTAGAGGATTTGAGAGGGAAAAGTGCAGCTCAAATGTTGTTCAACC
This sequence comes from Pinus tabuliformis, assembly GCA_031772625.1. Classification (NCBI taxonomy): domain Eukaryota; kingdom Viridiplantae; phylum Streptophyta; class Pinopsida; order Pinales; family Pinaceae; genus Pinus; species Pinus tabuliformis. Next base: position 924,165,007 of record CM062813.1, read on the forward strand.
TCTCCTTCCCTGACACTTGTTACTCCTTGTTTAAAATTTGACTTTCAATATCTGGGAGAACTGATTGAACTATATTGTTCTCTTCATTTTATTTCTCATTATGTACAATTTCTTCTTCCATTGATTTATTGTCCACAAAAAAATGAACAATTTCATTGTTTGATTATGTTGGTTGTGAAGGCATGTTTATGCTTTTTTCATTGGTTCTTGAGACATTATGTTTATTCATATTCATCATGTTTTTTCATATTCATCGTGGTTTCTACCAGCCATGGTGGTGGGGTTACTTGGCTTGGCAATATCAATTAGTTAATGTTGCTTCGTAGTGAAATATAAATAATGTTATTTTTAAACACATTCTCATTGTTAGTGGCATGATCAACAGAGTAATTAAGAATATCACATGCAAAAGTTGCATGTGCTTCAATTGGTGGAACAAATTCCATGTTATTGTCAATTGGTTCATGATTATATTGTGTTTAACAGACATATTCGTCATCATCACCATATAAGTGTTATTGAGGGAGGGAAACCATATTATCAGTTGCAACTGCCTCTTCATGTTCTCATCTATTTATTTTTGTGCATAAACATGTGCTTGAACATTCCCTTCTTGACCGTCCACATGAAATGCCTCATTACAACTAGTATCATGCATAAGAGAATCATAAGTGGTCAGATTCTAGTCTTCCTAAAGCCAACCATGATATTTGATGGTGTGAGATCCCTTTGATAGGCTTTATTTGCAATCTCATTTAGCTCAAACCTTTTCACCTCAACCCTTGGATTCTTTTCCATCCATGAACCTCACTCTACCGAAAATAGTTCTTGAAATGCCCAAACACACTCACATCAAGGGATTGCAATCTATGAGTGGTATGAGCATGTAATGTTAATAGGTTTATGCCCAAATTATTAGCCTCCTCAATTGTTTGCATAGCAATATGGCTTCCAAGGATATCTAAAACTAGTGATTGTTTGTTTTTAGGTAATACACCACTTAGTATAGGTGCAACAAAGTGACAAAGCCAATTCAAAAAAAAATATTTAGTCATTCATGCATGGGGATGTGCATCCATGCATGCACCTAATTCACAATTTTGTATATAGTTTTTCAGTTGAGTTTTACTCTTGAATAGATAAAATCTTGGGATTGAAGTACAATTGCATTGACACAACATTGAATAGTGATCCACTTCCTTCTTTTAAGAAAAATATTTGGCATATTTTGACTCCTCTTGGAAATTACCCGCATGCCACAACTCCTTCTCTCCTATAAACTTGTTTCGTCAAAGCTCCATATATGGTTTGGAGGATAAGAGTGTTTCTCATATGCACTAGAAAGAGTGGCATGGAACTTAGACATAATTTAAGGGCATAGATTTAAAGCTTTGTCTCTATCAAGGCTCTCAGTTGTACACAATACATGGTCTGTATGTTTTTTTTCAAATCCAAACCACCATGATTTACCAAGAAACACATCTCTGAATGGGTTTGGCCTCCTCTAACAGATTTGAGCAATTGTGGATTCAAGTTGTATCAACTCTAATCCATGTGCAATTCGTGTCATCTCCTTGCACCACTGAACCACCTCAACTTCTTCCTCTTCAATCATAATTACAAGAGACCCTCTACATTTTGTAGGAGTGAGCTCATTTATCCAATAATGTATTGATGAGGGAGCAATACAGTACTTTTTTGTAGCTACCCGAATTTAATATCCATTAAACTCTATATCGTCAATTACAGCTAACATGTCTTCATTTTCCCGTCTTCCCGTCTTTTTTATAGTGTTGATATTCTTAGTTGAACTTGCACATTGAACTGTGGTTGATGGTGGAACAACATCATCTTTTGCCACATAGTCATTCTCAACAACATTGTTGGGATCATTGTTGACATTGACATGATTCACTCTGTCCTCATACGATGAAGTGCATCATAGTTGGACGCCCTTGGTCACTCGTCTCCTTGTTTTCCTGATACCAACATTAGAACTAACTCTTGCCATAACTACAACTATCTACAAATTTATTACATGCAATTAGTTTAAACAATAATATATTATAAAGGCTTATAGATAAGTTGAATTTATGCTTTCCTACAAGAAATTAACGACATGTTAGTTTATTCAGAATTTCTAGGAGATTTCAATAAAAAATTTGCAATAACATGGATTATAATAGAGACACAATTGGAAATAAAAAAAGTCACATATTATGTTCGAGGGGGGCAGCTCAATTGGTGATCACAATAATGGGAAATTCGTGAAAACTAAGAGATCCAAGGTTTAAATACCCCCAATTGTGACTTGATTTACAAGGAGGAGGACAGGTCATAGACCCCCAGTGCTTTTCTAGTAGCTACGTGTTAGGCGTGTTGTTGGGTTCTTAAGATACAAAAAAAATAAGAAGAAGAAGCATCAACTTAATATATTTTCATACATATGCCTTTTTGACAATATCTTGTACAATCAAATCTGTAGGACAATGAATACATGATGTGCACTAGAGATTAGGGCTCGAATCCAAATCCTATGTCTCTGTCATTTCAAATGGAAAATCATTGCTAATGTACTTTGTTGTATGTCTTCAAATATATCAGTTTGATAACTTGTTTTTTCCACTTAAAATAAAATGATTGTATTTCAAATGCAAAATTACTCTCAACATGTTGAAATTGACCTAGACTTGGTTATATGTCTTCAATTTTATTAGTACATGTTTTTGATAACTTGTTTTATGTCTTAAAATAAAATGATGTAGACATTGGAGAATTTCAAATAAAAGAAGTGGAACATAGTCCTTTTTTTTGTTAAGATGTTGGTTATGTTGCTAGGACTGGATCTTATACTTATTATAGGATTGGACACTAGTTTTTCTAAAACTCGGAAAGAAAATTGCTAAACTTGGACATTACTAAAATTAGAACTACAACCCTTTATAATACATAACTTCATTCTATAATCAATGTGGCACACAAAGTTGTTTTACAGACCATAACCTTAGTCTATGGTCAACTACAAGTTGGTGATGATCACAAGAGCTGGCAAGTGCATCCAAGTGTCTTTGTGATCCATTAGGAGAGGAGGTTAGGAAGACCATGTCATAAAAAATGAGAAGTAATGAGACGAAGGCATGGTGTAAGATACACCCATCACCAACTTTTGTATTCTTTCTATGAAACCTTTCAAGTTAAAAATTTAGATCCTAGATAATGTTGAAGAGAGAGGACAATCTTGTTTGACTCTGGTAATGCTCTTAATATTATTAGAAATACCATGTGCCATGTGGAAATGGTCCACTATTGTCTTGTAGAGCCTCGTGATAACAATGACCAAGTTCGGTACTTCAATGACAAAGCCTCTCAAACAAAATGTGCATGCCAAGAATGGAGTCAAAGGTCTTTTTTCTAGAGTTTTCCTTAGCACCGTGAGTGTCATTATCCCTAATGCTCAAATAGACATGAGGAATGTAGTCCATGTTTTGAATGAGAAGCTAAAGGAGGTCGATCAAATTATACAAAATTTGAATTCCATTGATGAAAGTGTTATAATATATCCACGCAAGGCCTTATTGTTGTAATCTTCTCATTAATCATGTCCCAATTCTTATTTCTTGCTTAAGCTGTCGTAGCTCTTCCCAATGTATCATTGTGTATAAACTTCCTTAAAGATTTTAACTCCTCGTTTACTCTTTAGGAAGGATTGGATTCCTTTAGTAACATTTTTTTTTTCTTATTGATTTCTATAGTCCAAATTTCTATGAGTTATTTTTATAATTTTAGATTCTTTATTTTCTCTTCTAGATCAGTAACCTTTAGTTAAAATAATTTAATCTTATCGGAGCTATAATCTCCAGCTACATCTAGTTTAAGAATAGAGTCAATTTTAATCATATATTCATTGATTTTGTCTTAATATTGTTTCTCCTCAGTCTCTAATCTCTAATTTGTTTTCTTGTTTTCTCCTTCAATTATTTAAGTTGTGAGTCCTTTACATTGAGGGTTCTCTATAGTTCTTGTACTTTCTACTCCTCTTCTTCCCTATGTTGATAGCCTGTAACCAAATATGAAAAGTCAAGTTCATAAGTTTTGAAGGTCACTTTTAAGTTTCGTATTTCTCTATCTTTGGACTCCAATAATTGTTTGGTGTCATTCCCGCCTTTGGGAAAACCTAACAAACTGACTATTTGACTCCAATTCTTTGATCATGTTTGCTTTAGTCTTTATTTTTGTTCTAGAATTCATTGATTGTGCTTCTACTCTAGCAAATACAATTTGTCATTTTTTAACACTAAAGGTGGATTCAATCAACCTCAAGAGAGAGACACTTCTTCACTCTTTCATCCAGGTTTGAGTCCTTAATGGCTTTTTTAACAATTCTGGTAATTTTGGAAATTGGGTTATCTTTGAGCTTCTTGTAACTTCCACTATTCTGAAGGCGGTCTTTCATTTTGGTGATGTATTCATCTCTATCCATAAGCGGCTCTTTCCTAACAGTGAAATCACCCAATGAATTTATGGAGCCCCAAAAATCCATAAAGCAGGTGCCCCTCTCAGACCTATTGTCAACACTATTCGGGCTCCCACATATGAATTGGAAAAATATGTTGCTAGCACCTTGGCCCCTCTTGTTGGAAAGAGCAACTCATTCATAAAAGGTTCCAACCATTATGTTGAATTCATTATAAAATAGAAGCTGGATGTTGGTGATAAAATTGCAAGTTTTGATGTTGTCCAACTATTCACTAAGATCCCTTTAGAGGAAGTTGTACATGTTGTAAAATAGGTCACAGATCCCCAAACTGCAAAACTTGTAGAAATGTGTCTTCGTTCCACTTTCTTTACCTTCCAAGGAGAATTATTTGAGAAAACATCTGGAGTAGCTATGGGGTCTCCACTATACCCTATAGTAGCCAACCTCTTTATGGAAAAATTTGAAAATAAAGCACTTGACACTTTCCCGTTGAAACCAAAATTATGGATTAGGTTCGTCGATGACACTAGTGTCAATTGGCCACATGGGGAAAACGAGTTGAGTTACTTTCTAGATCACCTCAACAGTATATCTAAAAATATCAAGTTCACTATGGAGGTTGAAGAAAATAATAATATCTCGTTCTTAGACATTCTCCTCATAAGAAATGAAGATGGTACTCTTGGACATAAGGTATTAAAAAAGAAAGCACACACTGATAACTACCTACATGCAGACTCACACCATCACCTGACACAAAAGATGGGGGTACTCAGGACTCTTTTCACAAGAGATGTCAGAATATCGAACACCTCTCATGTTGATGAAGAAATTGAATATTCAAGAAAGGTCTTTGCAAACATCAGATATAAAAATATGGACATCATCAAGACCATCAAAAGAGCTAGATCCAAAAATAAAGACAAACCACCTATAACAAGCACCCAAATTGCTAGCAGGAGAGTGTATCTTCCATACATTGAGGGAGTCACAGGCAAACTAACAAGGGTTCTCAAAAATAAATATATTGAAACCTATTTCAAGCCCATATCAACCATTAGACAAAAGATGAGATCAGTTAAAGATAACCTTGGTCAACTCCAACAAAAGGGTGTTTATAAAGTCATATGTTCATGTGGAAATTGTTGCATTGGAGAAACTGGAAGGTCTTTCAGAATTAGATTAAAAAAACATGACGCAAACATAAAAAATGGCAGAACTTGATCTTCAACACTGGTAGAACATTCAACAAAGACTTGTCACCATATCTGTCTTAAAGACACTAAGGACATTGCCAAAGAAAACAATAAGTATAAGCGAAAAATGTGTGAAGCCCTTGAAATTATTAAGCCTCTTCACAATATCAATAGGGATGGGGGTTTGGAAGTAAGCAAAAACTGGATTCTCTTACTCCCCCACTTAACTGAAATTCATAGACCATTACCTTCCTCTCCCCATCGACTCTTTTTTGTCCACATGAATGTTCTTTCCTGACCCTCCCGCATTTTGTACCCTCCTCATTTTCAATCCTCCCGCTTCCATCATTCCTTTATCTAATCATTAGCAACCTTAACAATTAATTCTGATCTATAATATTTTAACTGCCCCTTTCTATCCTTATGTCTCCCTTCCATGTTATTCCTTAACAAGATTTTACCTTTTCATGATCCCCCTTTATCCTATACAATATGATTTTGTTCCTAGATCATTATTATTATCACTCATTTTTATCAATTATAATTATTATAAGCCCATAAAATTAATAATAATAAGCTTTATTATTGGTATTATTAATTAACACCATTATTGGTAATAAGAACATTATTATTAATAACATTATAATTAATACTAATAATAAAATATTATTATTTATTTTTGTTTTTAATAATTATTCTTAATAAAATTTCCCATAATAAAAATGATTTTATTCTAACATTATAATTAAATTAAAATTTATGAAATTATAATAAATTAAAAAAAAATTGATGATTTTTTTGTTTTCTTATCATTTTCTTTAATTTAGGTCAGGGTTTGTTGGTCGGCCTCCCTTTCTCTATCTTTTTCTTGCTTCCATCCATTATTTATTTCCTTCATGCTCTTCTCTTCTTTGCAAATTTGTCCTAATGATGAGTCTTGTTGTAGACTTGAAATGTTGACTCAAAAAATGAATATTGTGGATAGTTCGAGTTCTCAAAGCCCTCTAAATTATCACCACAAGAATTCTCCAAACTCTCATCTAAAATATTTTTAATGAAGGGTAAATCATGGGTTGAGCATTAATTAGAAAAAAAATAAAATAAAATTCCAACCCATATAATACCAGCAATTGCACTGGGAGATGTAAAGGAACACCAATAAGAGAAGTGGCAGGAATGTGGAATGCAAAGGAATGCTTTAGGAAATATTGTTGAAGCTCTCTAAAAGACCCTAAATGGTTCTAATTTTAAGATTTCCATGTTCATATAGCCAAGGTATTACAACTACCTTCCAACTATTTGGGAACACCATTTTAATCAATGTCTATTGTAGTTTCTCCCTATAGATGCCATTGAAAGTTGTTTTGAGATTGACAAAAAATCCTCATAGTTCTTTAGCTTCAGTGTCATAATTCTTTTCTATCCGTGTGTGCATGCATGCCCAAGTGTGAGGTGATGGACAACTTTGGTAAGGACAAATTGTTCCTTTCAAGCTCTTTCGTCCTTTTTCTTTTTCTTTTTCTTTTAATTTGTAATTCCTATTATGAGTTTGGAAAACATTGGGTTGATGATAATAGTTTTATAGTTCCTTGCAATGTTTTGGTTTCCTCTTTTAAATATGTAAAGACCCATATAAAAATAAAATATCTTACATGTTGAAATACTCTCTTCCACATACTATCTATGCTTCTCATGCATCAATGATATTCTCTCAAATTATCCTTTTGCTGCTACAGAGATGAATGATTTTTCTCATATAATCATGTTACCAAACCATGAAACGACATTTCCATAAACCAAATGCCTCACCAGTCAATAAACAATACACCCTAAATGAATTTTGATTTGAAAAAATTGTAGTTAGTAATGTGTTGTGGTGGGTGATAATGCTTACTGCAAGCTTTGTTGAGATAATGTGAGTAGCATATATGTAAATGATGAGAAGCCAATCTATGAAATATGGTTAGTGGAAAGATCATTACCCTTAATGTGCCCTCTTCACCATGGACAATAGTTTATTAACAAGGGCATGTTCGCAATTGATGATGATAGGAGGCCTTGAATTCAATTGTATTTGAGTTGTGTTTATGAGGGAGAACATGAAAATGGCAGGGAGAAACATTAGTAGAGAAAACACGGAAATGTTCCACGTATGGTTGCAATTCATAATTGAGTAATCAAGTAGTTCTTCTAGCGCTTAGGTCTGCCCACATGTTTTCTTACTAACCTCTATTGACTGATTCGTTACAAAATCTGTATTTATATTGTTTTGACTGAATGTTGCAGAGGGTACTCTTTCTAAGAAAAAAATTCTCAAATTAAACACCAAAGTGCCTCCTTGTTAGCGCATTATATCTTCAATAGATTTCTTAGAAGAATTATTTTCTACTCTGTTGAATCACTATTGAATCTGCGTTAAGTGTACTTCTGATCAGTATAATCTTTGTCATTAAATTGCAACCTAGCACTATTGGATTGTTTAGCAAGCATAAGTAAAATAGGTTGTGATCCAATTGATGCGGGGATGCAGGTCATGTTTGAGGTTGACGGGACCCTCCTCTAGAATTCCTAAATGCTTCTGTTATCCCTCCTCTCACTCGTCATCGAGCCATGATGCTTCCATTGTTCCCACCTAGCCATGATAGGTTTCAAGAAAGGTTCATCTGCTCCACCATGAAAATCGCTTTTATCTGACCTTTGTCCCCTACTTTTTTTATTCATAGGGAAGTAGGGATCTCATGCATAAGAGTTAATCTAAGATAACTGCTATTGGGTTGGGGAAACTATAGAGCATTTCTCTATGGAGATGGTTATATGGTGGAATAAGCTCATTGATAGAGTCCCTTTTCCATCTAGAGTGGGTTGGGGTGGGCTTCTCCTCAAACTCAATATTTGAATCCAGGCCTTTAGCCAACAGTTGGCTTCCACCTTACACTAATTAGCAAAACACACTGAATTAAGGCCTATCAGATTGCTCTCAATTTCCTTAGTCTTCCTATGTAGAGGAACTACCTGGTGTTACAAAGAAGATAAAGAATCTTACTGTGAGATTGCCCTAGTAACTACCCAATTCCTGCCTTTCGTGGGGTACGTGTCTCTAAAATCTCAATACCGAATCCAAACTTGTGTGTTAGGTCGACTTCTCTTTTATTTCCGTTCAAAGGGAGGGAACAACTAGTTCTCCAATTAGAGCTTGATCTGTAACTATTTCAACTGTCTCTACTCCTATTTACTTTGCTGATTTCCCCTCTCCTTACAGTGGAGTGACTTCACTCCTTTACTATCAATTTTGCAGGTCATCATGGCATTCCGTAAGTTTTTGTTGTTCTTGCTAGTTTTCATTGTTCTGGATAGTTGTTGTCCTCCGTCTGATGCCGGTCATCAACTCTAATGCAATCTGACATGACAGATCATATTCTGAAGAGGAAGAAAACTTGGTTGGAATACTCGTTTCAAAGTACAGACTCGACAACGAGAGAAGAAGATGAATAGAAAAAACGAGAAATGAAAACCAACCACGTGTCAAACTTGGATAGGTGCGAGGAGTACGAAAATTAAGCTCTATGATTCATTGGAGTGAACAATGTTTGCACACCGGAAGCCCACAGAGAAAAACATCTTTCAGTATAATTAATAACATATTTCTCTATTCACAAATATTTAGAAACAAAATACGAAAAATTAGCAATATTTTAAATTTTTTACATATTAGCTTTTCTCACATTTATTTTTAAACTTTTTAAATATTACACCCCCCCCCCCCCCCCACACACACACATATATTATTAATAACATATTTTCTATTCATAATTTAGAAACATAATATCAAAAATCAATAATATTTTTAAATTTTACATTTTCATATATATATATATATATATGGGTTATTTTGATAAACGTGACATTTATTGGGTAATTTTGATAAAAGTACAATAATAAAAATGATATATCAAAAAAATTGTCCACATAACATTATTTTATTAATTTCTTAATTTTTTACTATGAGCTATTTTTGAGTTAAAAATTCTTTTAATTGATACTTTCATATTTTTTCAAAAATTCTTTTAATTGATACTTTCGTATTTTTGAAATCCAATTTGATTTTTGATAAACTTTAATATAAATATAAACTTGTAATGTAATGATGTGATATCTAACGATTCGAATGATTTTTATTTTATTGATTTAGTCAAATATCATGATACATATATAATTGAGAAAATTATATCGGGATTGTGTTCATATGCTAGAATTTATATTGATATATACCTTAATAAGGGTCTTTTTTGACAAAATGTTTCTCAAATGAATTTTGTTTAAATGTACCCAAGTCTTGGATTATGGGAGTACAGTATTCAGAGGTTGGATATGTCGATTTCCGTGACATCTGCAAGCTACTTTCCATGCTTGAGCTCTTAGTCAAAAGATAAAATTGGGACAAAATCAAAGCCAAAGTGTTAGAATTATTCAAAAAATCCAATGTCGAATAATGACACTAATAAGAATGAGGTAAATACGTTGATTGAGTATCCACTCCTTCCTCATGAGATAGAGTAAAAGACATGGATAGGGTTGTACATGAAGCCTTTTAAGTGGAATAAAGAAACTTTGCAAAACTAATACTTTTATCTAGACGAAGAATTTGTCCTCTTTATGTTAATGTGGTTCATTTTTTAAAAGAGTGTGAAGTTGTTTTAAAAATAGAATAAAATGGAAAAACAAAATGATTCTTATGACTTATAGTGAGTTATTGTAAAAAAAAATTCACTATGCCAATAAGTTAAAGAAAAAAAGAAAGATGAATGATTAATTCTATGTATATTAATATGGTTCATTTTTTAAAAGGGTATAATAAAAATAGAATAAAATGGAAAAACAAAATGATTCTTATGATTTATAGTGAATTATTGTAAAAAAAATTCAAGGTAGCAATAAGCTAAAGAAAAAAAAAGATGAATGTTTAATTAAAAAAAATAATGTCCATTAATTATGTAATTTTGACGTTGTAAAAAAATATCGATGTGTATTTTAATAATTTAAACACATGAATATTTTCTAATTAAATAAAAATTGTAATTTTATTTTTCAAAAATATTCAAAAAATTATTTTTAAATATAATATAAATTTATGTTTTTTAATAATATTTAAAAATTTAAAAATACATTAATTTTCATTTTTTAATAAAACAAAATTTATAATTTTATTATGTAAACACAAAAAAAGATTCAAATATAATATTTATATATAAAACTAGCATCAATTTTATTTAATAAAAAATTAGAAATATATTTTAAATATTAAAATTTTCTAAAATTTTCAATTATTTTAGATAATAAATTTCCAAAATTCTGAACACTTTAATTTATATTATTTTACTTAATTAATATATAAGATTCTCAAAATTGCTTTCGGAAACCACTCATAAAGTTTCTCAAGATTGCTTTCTAAATCCACTCATATATATTTTCTTCACATTCACACATCATATGATATAATATAGGATACTTTCTTCTTACCCACACATCATTCCTTCCTTGTAATAATATACTATACCTGTAAAGTTTCCTAAGATTCTTCAATACCCATACTTATACTAGCTTCTCTCACACACAATTAATTACTTCATTAATATCACACACTAATGCTTTATATATTGTAATTTAACACCACTTTAACTTCACAGATTAATGCACGTCTTCTCATACTAGTGTATTTTCTGAGCTGCTGGATTACCATACATATTCATTCCACTTCACATTTACTGTCACTTCATTGTACGCACAGGGACCAGCGATGACATAAATTATAATAGAACTTGACATGGGCCTACGAAAAGCACGTTACTTTTTAAAACCTGGAGAAGAATTTCCCTTTTAGTCATCTGAAGAATTCCCTTAGTCACCTGGCCATCAACATGAAAGATATTTGTAAATTATAGAAACCTTAAAAACTTGGTACTGATTGATTGACATGGGTGTACGAGAAATACCTTCCAGTGTGGCAAAGATTTCAATGGCCTCCGTATTAAATGATACTGTAAATTAATGAAACCTTAAAAAATACTGACTGATTATTGACTGCAATGAATGGATGAGTAGTGATGGGGGGTTGTTAACGCGGCATTAAAGTAACTATCTACAATGAATTTCTGCGAACTGGGCTTCACTTTACCTTCTGGTATTTCTTCTGGGCAATAAGTGAGTGACCCTGTTTCCTTGGTGTTTCTAAGACCGGCCTCTTTTCGTTGTAATTTCCATGATGTTGCGTTCGAACTAATCGATCATTTCTGTAAGTAATATTAATGTCTATATTCATTTTGGTTTTCTGCAGGCCTGGTGCGCAACTCTCCCATTTACTTCCTCTTCCTGTTCCTGTTCCTCGCGCTTAGAGTACTTCTGGATACCAGAGAAGCTGCCCCTAACATCGGTGGTTTGGGATCTTCACAAGATTGGCTTTCAAATCCCCTGCAAAAGGAAGAAAGCTCCCACCGAGTAAAGGTAAGCAAATTTGCAATTGCTTTCTTTGGGGTTTTGCAGGGTTATATAAATAGCAAAAGGTTGTGTGGGTTCATCTTTTACAGATTGAGTTTTCTTCTCAAAATATTTTGATTACAGATTTCCATGAAAAACCTCCTGAAATTTTGAACATAAGGAATGAAACCTTGAATGCAGTTGATGAAACATTCCTTCAGAAAACTTATTATCAGACTTGCATCGGTGATTACAACTTGCACAGTAACACATTTTGAATTTGTGGGGTTGATAGAAACTGTACTGATACTTTTATGTAAATTACTCATTTATCATTCACCGCCTTAACTTAGTTTTTAAAATGTAGCTTTTCCATAGTTTTGGATATAAACTTTATATTTTATGTTTTCGTTGTAAATTCAAATTGTATGTTTGAATTACAATTTGAATTTTTATATTTTATGTTTTCATTGTAAATTCAAATTGTATGTTTGAATTTATTTATTTATTGATTTTAAATCATATATTTGAACTGATATTACCGCATTTTTTCAAATTTTTGCAACAAAATTACAAACTGTATATGCCATATGGCATTCGCCATGGAGCTTATCAATAATTTTTCTGTCTGACTATTCCTTCTTTTGTGGGGGAGGATAATAACTGCCCACCTTTTACAAAATTTACAATTATCCCGTTTTAAAGAATATTATATACATCCCAAAATATCGTTACAGAAAGCTAAAAGAAATTCTAGAAACGAGATACATAATGCAGCAATAAATATTCATGTGTGATTTCAGAAAAATTGTTGAAAAAATGTTTTTGTTTTTGTTTTTCTTTAGTTTAGGTTATTCTAAATGTGCGTCTATCCAATCTTGCATTGAATATGCAGATTCTAAATGTGCTTCTATCTATATCCAATGTAGATACAATCTTGCATTGGATAGGGCATCTGCTTCTGTATTCCTGTACCTCTATAGGTGATCAAACGAAATCTGAGTAAAGTGAATAATCTAATGTTGTATTTTTTAAATATTCGGAGAAAAAGTATAATTGTGGATTCTTGCAGTTATTTTAATTCAATTAATGATATTTTGAGAGTCCCCATAAATATGAGTAGAGGGGATTCCCTGTGAGATAATGATTTGAAGTAATAGTTTAAGAACACAAATTGAGCTAAATTGGTTGAAACAGAGCTAATATTTGTATAGAAAGATATGGAAATTATGGAGAAAGATTAAGAATTCCACTTGCGTCTCCTAATGAGGGGGTACTTGTGCAGCCTCATCGAAGAATACCAAGTTGTGTCTGTTTGTATATCAGTAACAGGAGGATGATGAGAATGTAAAACAGGTTTCTGGAAAGAAACAATTTGTGCAATGGCCAGGTTTTGAATAGCAATCTTGGTTGTAGAAAGAGCCTTATCTTTGAAAATGGTGAAAATGTAAAATAGGTTTTTCGAAAGAATAATTTGTGCAATGGCTACGCTTTCAATAGCAATCTCTTGGTTGTAGAAAGAGCCTTATCTTTGAAGATGGTGAGAATGTAAGACAGGTTTCTAGAAAGAAATAATTTTTGCAATGGCTAGGCTTTGAATAGCAATCTTGGTTGTAGAAGGAGTCCAACCATATTCCCCAAACCACAATTAGCAAAAGCGCCTTGTGATGGGGTTTTGTCTAAGATGCAAACCATAAAGAAAGGCTTTCATCAATACTTTTAATTTTGATTTATTAATTATTTGAAAAAATATGTTTATTTAAAGGTTAAAGTAAGTTATAAAATTTTTGCCTTACAAAGTTTGATATTTCTGTACTTTGATAAATTTAAGATATAGTCTTAATAAGCTGAAATATTAAAATTGTGTGTTTCCTTTTGGAAGATTATGTACACCTTAATAAATAAGGTGTTTTGTCTTGTAAAGGAAATGGCCTCGTATTTAGATTTGGTATTTAACTAAATTTTAACTTTGAAATTAAATTATTATTATTATTATTTACATGGACTAGGTATCTCTGCATGCACTCAAAATGGTGGAGTAGCTCTAGCAATGAGTCCACCTCCTTGCAACTCAAAGGGAAGGTGGAGATCCAAGTTAATGATTATCCTTTGTAGTGGAAGGATGACAATAAATCATCCAAGGACATTCTATCTACATAGCGGCTCAATCCATTACTTGTATAGGTTTATGAGAGCCCCTATGATTATGCGAAATACAAGTATGCAACATTTTAAATCTAGGCTCATTTTTAGAGATGACAATGCTTTAGCTATGCATGGATACCATTGGGTTAGAGCACAAAATACTCAGTTTGACTAGAACTTAATTGGTTAGCATCTCAAACTCTTGTTCTTATCTTTATGTTTGTTGAATTAATAATTTCAACTGCAAGTTTATTTGATTTGCGATGCGATGAGATCGCAGATCGCATATCGCATGTGTGCTTGGATCCTCCGCTTTGTTCACTTGATTTCCCCGATTGCGATGGTGCGATGCGATCCGATCGCATATCGCAGATCGCACCATAAGCCTGTGCTCCATTTTTGTGTTCCGCCAAATGGGATTTCGCGATGCGACCTAAATAAAGTCAATGGTTGAAGTACAGGCGAGCAGCAAAAGAATTTGACGTGAAGTAAAAGTTCCTTTACCGCCAGTAAATGTCAGTAAAACAATAAATGCAATTTACTGTGGGTTGTTAAGTTTTTGGTGAAGTTTTTAATTTTATTTCAGCGGGAGTATGGGCACAAGTAAAAGCTGGTAAAAGCATTTAATTTTTATTATTTCTTTTACGGAAGCATGGCAAGTGAAAACGTGAAGTAATTTCCTTTTGTTGTCATATATATATGTAATGTTTTTTTTGTGTTTTCGTAATGAAATTGAAGAGTGAGGCACAACAGTGCGATGTAAAGAAGGAGCACGCAGCAGCCGTGAATGAAACAAGCAATAAATGTAAATGTAAAGTTTTTTTAAAACAGTGAATGTAAAAGAGATCTTTACACAGCAGTGTAAAATCTCAGGAGAAGACAGAGTAATTTCTGTTAAATGTTCTTGGTGAATCCCTCTGAGAGAGAGGAAGAAATTTGTAACAGCAGTTGCTTTTATTAATGAATAGGAATTTGTTGATGTGTGGAAATCTCTGTCTGCTCAGAAATTTTAAAGCTTCCCTGTGCTCAGATCCTGTGGAGAAAACAGAGCATTGTCTCTGTGTTTAGTCATTTTGTTTTTGGGATTTTGACAGAAAAATCTCCAACAGTGGTATCGGAGCTTTCTAGGCTCTTTGAAGGTGTCAAAGAAGCTGAAGGAAGGATTCTTACTGCAGCAACTTCTCCAGCAAAGTGAAGTCTCAGGCAAAGGAATCCAAGGTATTTCTCTTAAATACTTGACTATACTTGGAAGCATAGTTTAGAATGCAAGGAATGGCAAGCACCAGCAATAGCATGGGTATGCAGCTCCCACTATTTGATGGCAAAAACTATGATTATTGGGCAATAACCATGAAAGCCTTGTTTGCCTCACAAGATTTATGGGAAATAGTTGAAGATGGTTTTAGAGAACCAGCAGATGAAAATGAGTTCAATGCATTAACTGAGGGAGAGAAAGATCTGTTAAAGAGCTACAAGAAGAAGGATTCAAAAGCCCTCTTCTTCTTGTATCAAGCAGTGCATGGAAGCGTGTTTCCAAGGATAGCAGCAGCTAAGACATCCAAAGAAATATGGCAAACTCTCAAGACATCATATCAAGGCATGGAGAAAGTGAAGACAACAAAACTACAATTGCTGAGAAAAGATTTTGAGAATCTGTGCATGAAAGAGTCAGACAATATTGACTCATTCTTCGCTCAAGTAATTGGTCTGGTCACACAAATAAGATCTCATGGAGAGATACTTGAAGAAAGGAGGATTGTGGAGAAACTATTGAGGTGCCTACCCTCAAGGTTCCATGTGATTGTCACCACCATAGAAGAGACAAAGGATCTCTCAAACTTTTCAGTTGATGAGCTTCATGCATCACTGATCACACATGAGCAGAGGTTGAGTAGAAATGAAAACTCATCTCTAGAGCAAGCCTTCAAGACCCAGATGTCCTTTGGAAGAGGAAGAGGTCAAGGCAGAGCAAACAAGAGAGGAAAAGGCAGAAGCCAGAACAGAGGAGGAAGGAACAGTCCAGCAAATGCTCAAGGAAGAGGCAGCAATCCAAATCAGAACCAAGGTCAAGGCAGCAGCCAACAAGGAGGACAACATCATGCTCAAGGACAAAGGTATGAAAATCCAATGTCCAATGTTATTATTGTAAAAAATATGGGCATTATGCCAGTGAATTTGTAGGAAGAAGCAGCATGATGTGAATAATAGTTCTAGTGCAAATATCACTAGAGAAAATGTCAGCCATGATAATGTTTTGTTAGCTTGTAATATGGCTGAAACAAACAGTGAAGATATATGGTTTCTAGACTCTGGTTGCAGCAACCATATGACAGGAAACTTAGCCTTGTTTTATGCTTTAGATCAAAGTGTGAAGTCACAAGTCACACTTGGGACTAATAGCAAAATTTCTGTTATGGGTAAAGGAGAAGTTAAAATATTTACAAAGAAAGGAGAAAGGAAAACCATAACAGATGTCTATTATGTTCCTGGAATGAGATGTAACTTCTTGAGTATTGGACAGCTTGTTCGAAAGGGTTACAATGTCTTCTTTGAGAATGATGTATGCACCATCATGGATATAGCACCCAGCAAGCGATGCATTGCTGAAGTGAAGATGACAAGGAACAGGATGTTCCCTCTCAGAATAAGAGCAGAATTGAAAAACAAAGAAGTAATTGCAGCAGTTTCCCAAGAGGCTCTCCAAAGTGTGCCAAAGGATGAAAATTGGTTGTGCCACTTGAGATTTGGACATCTCAACTTTGGAGGTCTTAACTTGTTGAGCAGAAAAGGGATGGTAAGAGGATTACCATTGATAGAGAAACCAGACAGCCTTTGTGAA
The DNA here is from genome assembly GCA_031772625.1 of Pinus tabuliformis. Taxonomy (NCBI): domain Eukaryota; kingdom Viridiplantae; phylum Streptophyta; class Pinopsida; order Pinales; family Pinaceae; genus Pinus; species Pinus tabuliformis. The sequence goes on from CM062813.1 coordinate 924,182,135, forward strand.
GGCAGCATATTGGGAAAACAACACAGAGAAAGTTTTCCAAGCGGGAAAAACATAAGGGCAAAAGCACCCTTAGAGATTGTCCACTCAGATTTATGTGGACCAATGCAAACCCCATCTTTAGCAGGCAGCCAATATTTTCTAACATTCATTGATGATTTTACAAGAAAAACTTGGGTTTATTTATTGAAGAATAAAAGTGAAGTGTTTGAAAAATTCTGAAATTTCAAAGCACTCGTGGAAAATGAAAGTGGGCTGCGCATCAAAGTTTTGAGAACAGACAGAGGAGGTGAGCATATCTCCAAGGAATTCCTACGGTTTTGCAGAGAAAATGGAATTCACAAGCAATTTACAGCGAGGTACACCCCACAGCAAAATGGAGTTGCTGAAAGGAAGAACAGGACCATCATGGATATGGCGAGGAGCATGTTGAAGGAAAAGCATTTGCCAAATGATTATTGGGCTGAAGCCGTAAACTGTCCAACATATATTTTGAATAGGTGTCCTACAAAAGTTGTGATGAACAAAGTGCCAGAAGAGGCATGGAGTGGGAGAAAGCAAGGAGTCACCCACACGAAAGTTTTTGGTTGTGTGGCTTATGCACACATTCCAGATCAGCTAAGGAAGAAGTTGGACAACAAAGGGGAGAAATGTATCTTCATTGGATACAGTGAGGAATCCAAAGATTACAGATTGTATATCCCATCCACCAAGAAGTTTTTTGTGAGCAGAGATGTTCAGTTTATTGAGGAGGAAGCTTGGGATGGAAGCATAGAGAAAACAATTAATGTTAAAAACTGTTTGTCTCATGATGAAGATGATGAGGAAATGGTAGAAATACATCCCCAAACAACAGCGCCAACATAAGGACAGCAATGAACACCTTTGAGGAGAAATGAGAGTGTTTCTCCAAGCACACCACAAGGAGGAAATTCAAGTGCATCTTCAAGCACTTGCACACCAAGTGAAAGAGGTAAGAAATTCAGAAACTTAAGTGACATTTATAATGAAGGAATGAATTCCTTATTTGCCTTGTATTGTCATGTTGATGATCCTATTCATTTCGAAGATGCTATTAAAGATAAGAAATGGATAGAAGCTATGGATGAGGAGATGAAAGCCATAGAAAGAAACAAGACATGGGATTTGGTTGAGCTACCAAAAGGTAAAGAAGTCATTGGAGTCAAATGGGTCTATAAGACCAAATGCAATGCTGAAGGCAAAATTGAAAGACACAAGGCAAGGCTGGTTGTTAAGGGATACAAGCAGCAATATGGAAGAGACTATGAGGAAACTTTCGCACCGGTTGCAAGAATGGAAATCGTGAGAGCAGTGTTGTCCATAGCAGCACAAAACAAATGGAAAGTCTACCAAATGGATGTGAAGTCGGCATTCCTAAATGGAGTGTTAAAGGAGGAGGTTTATATTGAGCAACCTCTAAGCTATGAGAAGAAAGGCCAAGAACACAAAGTTTGCAGATTGAAGAAAGCTCTTTATGGGCTGAAACAAGCGCCAAGAGCGTGGTACAGTAGGATAGATTCCTATCTACTGGAAAATGAATTTGACAAATGTGAGGGAGAACCCACTGTCTACATCAAAGAAAAGGATGGTAAAATTTTAATTGTTGTGTTGTATGTTGATGATGTGATTTTTACAGGTAATGATGACTACCTCATTGAAAATTTCAAATCAGTCATGAAAGAGGAATTTGAGATGACTGGCATGCGTTTGCTGAGATACTTCTTAGGAATAGAAGTAGATCAAAATGAAAATGGAATTTTCATCTCTCAAGCAAGATATGTAAATGAAGTGTTGGGCAGGTTTAATATGCAAGAGTGCAAAGCAGCAATCACTCCCACGGTAATGGGACTAACACTCAGCAAAGAGGACAGCAGCAAGGATTTTGATCCTAGCTTGTATAAGAGCATAGTTGGCAGCCTTATGTATTTAACTGCAACTAGGCCTGACATAATGTTTGTTGTTAGTTTGATTTCCAGATTCATGGAGAAGCCAAAAGAAGCACATTGGCAGGCAGCAAAAAGAATTCTGAGGTATGTCAAAGGTACAAAAAGATTTGGCATTTTGTATACTTTTTCAGAAAATTCAGATTTGGTTGGCTACACTGATAGCGATTGGGCTGGAAGTGGAGATGGTCGGAAAAGCACATCCGTTTATGTCCTTCACATGGGTTCAGGAGCAATTTCATGGGCTTTCAAGAAACAACCAATTGTGGCGTTGTCTACAGCAGAAGCAGAGTACGTGGCAGCTACAGCAGCATCGTGTCAAGCGGTTTGGATGAGGAGACCGTTAAGAAGTATATGCCAAAAGCAGGCAACAACAACAGTGATTTTTTGCGACAATAGTTCAACTATTGCGTTGTCCAAGAATTCTGTGTTTCACAAGCGAACGAAACACATTGATACAAGGTTTCACTACAACAGAGAATTGGTGAACAATGGAGAAATTGTTCTACAACATTGCAGGACTCAGGAACAGGTTGCAGACATTATGACAAAGCCATTAGACCATAAAAGTTTTGAGTTTTTAAGGAAGCGTCTGGGTATGATTAATAACCCAGCAGTTGAAATTAAAGTGGAGTGTTGAATTAATAATTTCAACTGCAAGTTTATTTGATTTGCGATGCGATGAGATCGCATATCGCATGTGTGCTTGGATCCTCCGCTTTGTTCACTTGATTTCCCCGATTGCGATGGTGCGATGCGATCCGATCGCATATCGTAGATCGCACCATAAGCCTGTGCTCCATTTTTGTGTTCTGCCAAATGGGATTTCGCGATGCGACCTAAATAAAGTCAATGGTTGAAGTACAGGCTAGCAGCAAAAGAATTTGACGTGAAGTAAAAGTTCCTTTACCGCCAGTAAATGTCAGTAAAACAGTAAATGCAATTTACTGTGGGTTGGTAAGTTTTTGGTGAAGTTTTTAATTTTATTTCAGCGGGAGTATGGGCACAAGTAAAAGCTGGTAAAAGCATTTAATTTTTATTATTTCTTTTACGGAAGCATGGAAAGTGAAAATGTGAAGTAATTTCCTTTTGTTGTCATATATATATGTAATGTTTTTTTTTTGTTTTCGTAATGAAATTGAAGAGTGAGGCACAGCAGTGCGATGTAAAGAAGGAGCACGCAGCAGCCGTGAATGAAACAAGCAGTAAATGTAAATGTAAAGTTTTTTTTAAAACAACGAATGTAAAAGAGATCTTTACACACAACAGTGTAAAATCTCAGGAGAAGACAGAGTAATTTCTGTTAAATGTTCTTGGTGAATCCCTCTGAGAGAGAGGAAGAAATTTGTAACAGCAGTTGCTTTTATTAATGAATAGGAATTTGTTGATGTGTGGAAATCTCTGTCTGCTCAGAAATTTTAAAGCTTCCCTGTGCTAAGATCTTGTGGAGAAAACAGAGCATTGTCTCTTTGTTTAGTCATTTTGTTTTTGGGATTTTGACAGAAAAATCTCCAACAATGTTTACGGTTTTCTATGGGTTAACATGATTAGAATAGCTAGTTTTTAGTGGAGTGACGGTGATTCGACTTAGAATTGTGTTGTTGACAAGCCAAAGTTGTGGAGGTATCCCATTGCCTTATTCATCTTATTTTCAATATCTTTGTATAACCTCCTTAATTTAATCACTCATAAGGCAATTTTGTTTTTTCTATATAATCATTAACTTGGCTCTCCGCCTTCCTGTCATTTAATGGTTACTCTAGTTTGTGGTGACATTTATTTTTATTAATGTTGGCCTCTACCCTTTTCAATGGAGTGACGGTGATTCGACTTAGAATTGCGTTGTTGACAAGCCAAAGTTGTGGAGGTATCCCATTGCCTTATTCATCTTATTTTCAATATCTTTGTATAACCTCCTTAATTTAATCACTCATAAGGCAATTTTGTTTTTTCATATAATCATTAACTTGGCTCTCCGCCTTCCTCGCATTTAATGGTTACTCTAGTTTGTGGTGACATTTATTTTTATTAATGTTGGCCTCTACCCTTTAATTTCTTAGAGTTGCCAAGTGCATAGTCCTTGATTTACTCTTCAAATTGTAATTGATCTTTAACTTTTGCGATCCCTTTTGGCCATAGTGGAGATCCCCTTACACTCCCACTATGGTTGACAGGTTGATTGTTCCCTCATTTGTCAGGTGGTCCCAAACCTCTCTTGTCTAGTGCAAAGCCTAAAACCATGCCAAAGACTTTTCATTTGAAAATAGTGAACCTGGAGTTGTAAAAAACAACAAACTATTGGTCTGAAAGCACATGTCACAGTGGCATCGCATACTCAAACTCATCAATGCTTACCACATATATAGATATATGATGCGAATGAAACAAAGGACTTTCATAGTCAATTCTTAGCAAAAAGCAAAGGCGAGAAGTTAAAAATGGAAAAAAGTTATCAATAGAAAACAGACAACAAATGCCCAAAGATCATGTGGAAGTAGAGTTTGAAGGATGGATCCTTGACCTAGGTGTTGGGTGCTAAAAGGGGTCTTTAAAACACCTAATTGCCTCACATTAGTCATCAACCTGGGCAAGTCCTTTTATTCCAAGAGTGTACACAATATGTTCATGCTATGAATCCAGAGAGTAATTTTTCTTCAAAATGAAATATAAAACTTTGATACAAGACTAAGTGGATGCATTATACAACTCAAAAACTACAACTGTTAATGGAAATATTACATCAAGACTTAATCTTCAAATAAAACCGTAATTAGATCTCAAACTGGAAATTCAAATGGAAATGATGTCAATCGAGACTTCGGTAGTAGTAACCAATCTCTTCTAGTTGATTCTATCTAAATCACATTCAATCCCAATTAAGCAATTTATATGGAGATGAGGTCAACCGAGAGTTCAGTAGTGGTAACCAAACTCTTTCAGCTGATTAGATACTAACCACACTCTTATTGTAATCAACAAGGTTCACTGTCTTAACTGCTAATTAATTTAATCTACAATAAGCATAAATAGAATCAAATGACAATGCTGCGAAGCATGTAAAGAAAATTTACTAACTTTAATATAGGAAATCAGTAAATAACAAACAAGATAAACTCACAGAAAATGGAAAAAATATCAAACCAATCGAACTTGTGTGAATTAGAAAGATATAGCACAAAGGATATCAATTTGATTCACCAGAGGCCGAGCCGTTACCCACCAGTGAATACTGTTGAGCTACTTCAGAGAATACGAATGAACAACAAAGTAAATTATATATTAACCATTGAACTCAATTCTCATTACAATATGGTCGTGTTCCTCCAAAACAAGAGTCTGTACTTTAAAATTACAATTGAAATGAACGGAAAGTCGATCCCCTTTCCTCCTATAGTTTTTACTTTTATAGTCAGAAAGAGGTAAAAGATAAATGTGATCCCTTGGGATCGAGAGATACTGAGGGATTCACAACTGAATGCTATCTTCTGACACCCATCATATTTAGTGTTGATCTTCCTGATTTGTCCTCCGACTTGACCGCAACCAACCCGCATCATTCTTCCTTTGTTGGTTTATGTTGTTCCGTCTCTAGGGAACAACAACTGTTCCTTTTGTCGTTTCTCTGCATAAAAAGGAATAAGAGTTAGTTATGTGGCTAAATCTTAATCAAAAGTAGTTCATTCGTTTCTTATCATAATCCATCAATATGTTAGCATATCAAGATATGAAAGAGATAAGAATAGAGGAAAAAGGTGATGGAATTAAGAGTAAATACATACCCATTGTGTAACTCAACACTACGGTATTCTATAACATGTGTTAAAAAGGTATTTATGCTAACATATTTATACTGGTAGAATAAAGCCTTCATTGCTCAAATAATAAAGGAGAAAAGTAGCTATCACCAAAATATTCTACATAAGATGAATGCGATGGAAAGAAAATTTGATACCCTATGCAAACAAATTCTTGAATTTTGATATTATAATGCATATTCATTTAGAGAATCAAATTAAAAACGAAAAGGAAAATGACCAAGTTCTAGTTCATGAAAGACCCTCGTTGAAACCCAAGTTCTAATTCATAAAAGACCCTCATTGAAACCCAATTTCATACATGAAGACGATGAAAGACATGAAACCTACATGGATTAGCAACGATGGCAAGCTCAAGGACACGAGTTATTAGATTAATTCCTACCATTTGCTGTGAGCTTGAAAGAAAAGAATTTGGAGTCCCTTCGATACCATGTTATATGGTTTTTGTCCTCTTGCTTTAAATAGCTTACAAAAGCATACATATAAACTCCCACATTTTATGATTTATGGTTAGACCTGTGATGAGGCAAAGCCATGACTTACTTTAACTTTTAATGGTCCTCGTTTATTTATAAGGTGGTAATTCCTATTATTTTTGTAAGCTTGAATGTAAGATTGAAAGAAAAGTTGAAGTCCCCTTGATACCATATTATATGCTTTTTTTTCCTCTTGTTTTGAATAGATTACAAAATCATAGATATAAATTCTCAATTTTATGATTTAATATTAGACTTGTGACAAGGCCAAGGCATGAGTTTCTTTAACTTATAATGGTCATAGTTTATTTATAAGGTGGCGGGTCATTAATAAAATTAAGGGTACTCATTTTTTTATATTATATTCATAAAAAGAGATATTAGCTTAAAAATATTATTATTATTTTAAAATGAATTATATTTTTATTAATATTTTTATACTATTTTATAGCATACATTTATCCTTGGATGGGGTGTTTCGCATGCGAGATGGTGGGGGTCAAGTTATCGCCATCCGTTTGGTCATTCGACCGAGGACGTAATAGCATACCCCCTTAGCTATTCATTCAACCACACCAGCTTCAGCATGGGGAACGACATAATTCTATGGTCCAATACCATGCAACTAAAACGCCACCCTTTCCCTTTGAACCTATATCAAATTTGCTTCACCTCGCAGATAAATTATTGCAAGATTGCTTGATCTCCTCGCCTTGTGCGACTGAGTAGACTTTGTTGCCACTAAGTATGGCATTCAATGTAACAGTCCACCTGACAAACAATCTTCTTGTCTAATTGCTTGATCTCCTAACCTCGTGTGACCAAGCAGACTCTATCGCTACCAAGTATGGAATTTTCCGTCATAGTCTTGATAATTCATAGCTCCACTATCACCAAAAAGCTTGGACAAAAGGATATTAGGCAGGGAAAAATTTAAGGATGGAATTTTATCATAAAGTTTAGAAACCTTGGTGAATCTTACTAGTCCCTAATATGCAAATTGTAAAATTTTTGGTAAAATTTTTTGTAGAAATATTTAGATTTACAATGATTTTATATTAGTCAATATAATATTTTGGCGATTTTTAAGGTAAAATAATGTTGTACTATAAAATTTGGGCAAATCATTTTTGAAAGAAATGGAAACTGGCGATTTTTTTTTTTTTTTTGGAAAAAGCATGGAAAATTAGCCCACCTACGAATATTAGCCCCTATAATTTTCCCTAATATTAGGCAAGATGGGGCAATTCCAAAAGGATAATTCAGGTGCTTTGATAGTTCAGTTCTCGTCTAAACGAGGAAGCCTAGCTCTTGAGGGATAGATTATATTGGCTTAGTCCTCTGAGCCATGCTTGCAATGATCCAATGTTCATATATTTCTAGAAAAAAATCAGGGAAAGGAAAGCTAGCTCATTAGCAAGCTTTACTCCATGAAGCTGGAATTTTCCCTCCTTAACTTCAGCTGGAAACCCGACTCTCTTTGCAACAACATTTACTGTATAACGGTCTATCGAGCATCTCAGAACTGGCCTAAGCATTCTACAACGGTGAAAATGTATTACAAATTTACAATAGTCAGGTGGCTTTTCACCTAGGCATGTCTACCCTCCTCCTAGCTCTTTATTGCATCCTCTTTCATTGGTGTTCTTGCCTTGACTTTCACTCCTGGCAATAACATGGCCTTCTATTCTTAACTGTTGATGGCTAATCCCCTTCACTTCCATGGAGACTTCTCCCTCTCATGGCTCTTGGCTCTTTGTGGAGCTCTTTCTTGTTGGTTCTTTCGTTTGCTAGCACCCTCCCAGCGAATTTGTCTCTTGTTTGACGACTTACCTTTGTTTGTGTCATGGACTTGGCTTTGCTTTATTGTTATTGCCTTTACACATGTCAATATTTGTCTCTTCCTTGACACATAAGTATTGTTCCTTGGCCTTTCTCTCCTCCTCGTGTAGCCTCCATGTTATGCAAGTGAGTCTATGTCCATATGGCACAACATACTTTCAAGAATGGGCTCGTTGAGACAACATAGACAGACGAATTCCTCACAGGGTGGAGGAAGCATCAACTCGCTTTCAAGGACTTACCCTGTCTCCTATTAAGGAAGAACTCACTCATGTTGAACAAAAAGGAACCAACCTGAGGCACCTTTTCTCAAACATCGAGGTAATGATAGATTTGGTTGATTGGGTGCTTGATATAGGGCACACATGTGGGCGCTTCACTCAATATATGTGCATGATGGACTTGTACTAGCACATGAAATTCCTATTTAGCAAGGTTCTCCTTGATTGACATGCAAAGGGAGAGGACCTCCACCTCTCCATGGAACATTTAGATCGATACATGACAAACTTGAATCAATGATTGGTGTCCATAGAGAAGCACCTTGGCATCCCTCCTACTACTAGCTACTCACCGGGAAGAAACAAGGAGCGATCCAGGTTGCAACAACATATTCAATCCCCTCTTCGTAGTCTCCTCACTCTTGTTATGTCTTTGGTTTTCCAATTTCTTGTTTACATGTCTTTCTCTTATGGCCCTGAGGGCCCCCATATTAGCATAGGTATGGTATATTTTGAATTTTTGGGCAGTTTTTTGTCTATTGCCTCTCTTATGCATGTACATTTTTGGATATGGTTAGGTTCTCCTAGTGACCAGCCAATATAAAACCGAGTGTATTGTTTAAAAGGCAATACAAATATTTATTCCACAAAATAAATTAGTATACATTTAAAAATTTATTTGAATTATAATCATTTATAGATTATAAGCTTTATAATAAAATATTTTTGCTAAAAGGTTACTTATTGTAAAAATAATTTTCTTTTTCAAGTGGAAACTATACTTATATTTTATATAGAGATTATACATGTTTTAGTCCTTTGGGAACTATTTCTTAGCAATTCCCATTTCTTAACAACAAAGCGCAAAGCCATTAGATCAAAACTTAGCCTCAACAAAAGGACTCAAACCCATTACATCAAAACTTATCATGTAACATCATATGACTCGTGGAAATAGAACTTGGGTGAAAAAAATCCCAATCATTCCTTGCACCACCCAACTAAACTCAATTATTCTATATATATACTTATAAATTATAATTTTTTTATAATTACATATTTATAATAAAAAATTATTTATAATAAAAACAATTAAAATTATACCGAGTAAAATCATTTTTAACATCTCTAAATTTGAGATAGAGATTCATTTAATACCCACGACTTTAACTTTTTACAATGACACTTCGAAGGAGGTAGAACCCTCATCTTTTATTTTTAATCATTATCTTTTAACTTTATTCAAATAGGATTCTAACTTTGCCTTTGCTCAATCATATGTATACAATAGAGATTGGAGAAATTTAATACTAATAAATAACTTTTTCAAATATCATAAATTATACATATTTTATAATAAAAAAAATCATTTTTGACCTTTATGATTTTAAATAAATAATAACTTTCATCATCACATTACAATGATTTAATAACTAACTTTTACTATTATGTTTTAGATTATATATTCGATTGTGTTTTCGGCAATAATGGAATAAATTTCTAAAACTTGGTCTTTTTTAGTCGATCAATATCGTTTTCAGTATACGGAGGGATATAAACATGGGACAGATTAGGTTATTCCCTTTTTCTACATGGTTTACCAAATATTTTTAAAATAATTATTAATCAACTATTTTAATATCTAAATTATTATTTAATCATACTTTTATAATATTATTAATATAATTATTAATTAATAAATATTTAATTATAAATTAAAATTTAAATAAATTGTGAAATTAAAGCTTTAGGTTTTTATTCATTAAATAAGAAAAGTAAATATTTTAATATTTTTATTCATTAAAATAAGAAAAATGAATATTTTAGTGTTATAAATTTATCTTAAATCTAAATTTATCAAGTGAAAATAAATCCAATTTTTTAAAGTGTATTTTTCTTATAAAATATAAAAAAGATGTTTACACTTGAAGAGCTCTGTTCTATGAATATCATTTTCACTATACCTAGGGATATAAACATGGGACAAATTAGATTAATCCTTTTTTCTATATGGTTTACCAAACATTTTTAAAATAATTATTAATCAACTATTATTTAATCGTATATTAATATCTAAATTATTATTTAATCATATTTTAATAATATTATTAATATACTTATTATTTAATTAATATTTAATTATAAATTAAAATCGAAATAAATTTTGAAATTAAAGATTTATGTTTTTATTCCTTAAAATAAGAAAAATAAATATTTTAATGTTATAGATTTATCTTAAGTCTAGATTTATCAAGTGAGGATAAATCCAATCTTTTAAGGTGCAAATTTCTTTTAAAATATAAAATATAAAAAAAATGTTTACACTTGGAGAACTTTGTTCTATCTTTACATTTAATAAATTAGAATTAAGATAGATGTATGTTGGCTCACCATTTGTTAACTCCTTGCTAAGCATGAAAAGAATTCAGCATCTCTTTAATTTTGACAATTACCCCAAAAAATGTGTTAGATCATAAGGATACGAAATCTCTTTCTCTACACACAGATATCTTTGATATTGAAACACACACACATGTATATACAGATACATGATATTGAAATATTTTATTTAATGTGCATATTTAAATATATGCACCTCTAGCATATTGAGAAGTAAGAAATAATTAAAATTTTCAATGAAAGAACTACACATCTCATTCATTCTAAAAAATAAAAAGTACTTGTAGAAGAAATATCAATTATTTTATCTCTATATATAAAGTTGATGTAAGGTTATGTTATTTAAAGTAGATATAGATATTGAACTAATCACACATTTCTCATACTAGAAAGTAAAAAGCACTTATGGAACAAATTATTATTTTTTAGCTATCATTTACTTTATCTCTCTTTATATGTGAAATTCATGTAAAACAATGTTACCTAAGGTGGACATTGAAGGTTTTATTTCTAGTGGATATTGATTTATTTATTTTTGTGGAGTTTTCAAGATTTTATCTTCGTTAACTTTTAAAATTTTTTTAAATATAGGTATTTTTTATTTCTTTTAATGTAATATTATTATAAAACATCTACCTATCTCATACTTTGTTGTATTCACATTTTTTTATGTAATATTTTTTTGTGAGTTAAGTTTTGTATTACCTTCGAAATTCAAGATAGATCATTGATAAACCTTTGTTCAAAAATAAATTGGCCTAGATCCACCACAAAGGAAACCATATTTCTTGGTTGATAATAAGAGAGACATAGAATCAACAGAAAGAAATGACAAACAACCAAAACGGTGCCATATCATAACATGATTATAAGATAAAACAAAAAAACTACAAAACAACATACTCAAGAATCTAATGATTTCATAGGAGCAAGGTCCCCTGCACTTGTACCAGCTGGTGCAAAGGGCTTGAGCTCACATTGGAGGTGACTCTCCAAGTGAACCAAGCAAGCACCTAATCCCTCCAGACAATACCATTAATAATGTTGCACCATTTGGATCTCGTTCAGGGATGAAATGATATCATTCCTATCTTTATGTTTCTCTTTCATAACTCAGCTTAATAAAGTTTTTAGCTGCTAGAATAGGGTGATAGAATGTAGGCATTGGTTCCTTCTTCCTGTGGTATGACTAGGGTTAGGGAGAAAATTAGAGACCTCCTTGATAACTTTTGAAGCTAAATAGGCCTAGCGATCACTAATGGCATAGGTCTCCAACTGATGAATCTCCTCTGAAATGTTGGGAGAAGTCGATGAGTAATAAATGGAAGCCACTTCCTAGGCCTGGGTCTGAGCACGTGGTTGACATTGTTGGCTACTCCAACTAGCCCCGCTATGACTACCCATCATCTCACGAGGCATATAGGTCAAATAAAAAGGATACGAGACCTAAAACCAAGGCCTTACTTGACTCCCCCAAAGAGATAAAAATCCAACCAAGCTCCCCTTGACTACGAACTAATGAAAGTAGAGACAACAGAGTCCCACGAGCCACCCAAAAGAAACAACAAACCAATATAGAATTGACTTAGGAAATGATTCCTTGCATCAACTCCAAATAACCATGCAACGATAGGGTGCAAGGTGTAGGACAGGGCTAGACAAAAGAGTAGGAAACCAACAATATTAAGCCATAAAATCCCCAAAAGGAGAGGGAAAGGACCAAAAATTGAAGATATCACAGGAACCACCAAATACCTTGAGATCCAAAAGAGAAGGAGACTTCAGGGGTACTGTAGGAGGACTATTGGAAAGGAACCACTCACAAATATAAAAACGAAGATAAAATTCATAAAGTACGAGGAAACCAGTACCCAAAAACTACTACCTACGATTGTCGGGGTGGACAGAATCCTTAGTGTTGGTGTTTGATTGATGGTGCCAACAAAATATTCTTTAAGATGTTGTAGACTCCATGGAATTTCCGCTGACAACTTCAAGATTTAGTACTGAGTTGCCACCCACTCCTTTGAATGGACAAAGTGAGCGCCCGAAATTCGAAAGAAGAAGAATTTGTATGCAGTCGTGGGTTACGACTATTGTTGTACCATAGGCATGCGACCCTCGCATTGAGAAAGATAGAAAATTACTCCGTGACTTAGCCAAGTTGTCCTCGGCTTCAAAATCCATTGTCTTGAGCAGATGAAAATATAATCCCTGCAGCGACGGGGGTGGAATCCAAACCAAACATGAATACCATAATATATGCAATAAGAAATCAATTCGTGGGCCTTACAAAGAATGAACCATCACACCAAAGGAAATAAAGCCTCACATGCTTTGTGCATGGGAGGGGTTGGCCATGCAACACTCCCCCACCTTAACGCAGTGGGAGGTGGTGGGGTGGCGAGCACCCTTCTCAACCTATGCTAACACTTGTCCTTGTGCCATATATTTTTTAAGTAATATGAAATGATATATAAAATAATTTTAAATTATTGAAATAAGAAAAAGGAGATTCCTCACATCTGAATATAGTTTTTTTCGTAGGCCAAAATATTTTATTAATTCATAAAAAAAGTTACAACATATAGACACGAAGCTCACTGCTCTCCCGACTTCACTCTAACCGGATTTGTTAGCTAGGAGAGCGGTACAAAAATTGAGTAGTAAGTGTCATTTTTTACATGATCTCCAGAGACAAAAAAGGTAGATTGCCTAAAATACATGATGAACGATAAAACAACCAACATACAACATAAGTCAAAGGTGAATGTTTGGTGCTTGACTAGCACCCGAAGCTGCAATAGGGCTAGGATCCCTCTGAGCATGAAATTCAATGTAAGTTAGTCGTGCCTTCATCTCTTCCAATAGTTCATTATTTTGGCGCTGGCACTGAGACAAGTACACTAGATGGTCCAACATGTCCGATTATACTAAATCTCATTGAGGAATGCAATCACTTCATTCTTGTCATCATAACATTGCTTCCAAAGGTCTTCTACAAAAATCGATATGTTGTGCACCTACTCAACGATAGATTCTATTGTGGGTGGCTGCTCTACTCGACTTGATGATTGGGCTTGAACCTAAGCCACTTCCCCCACCATATCCATGCCACCAGTCGCATTCGCATTCGCCACTCCCGCCCTACCAGTGCGCTTGCCTGGTTGGCCTCGAGGTCTTGCTCCCTGCTAGGCTCGACCTCATTAGCACAAAATGGACATTGTATCTCCAAGACACCAGGAAGGGGTATTCAAATTAGAGGTAAGCAAACCACTTCTCTAGTTCTCACTACTCCACATCTCCAAATAAGGCTAAGCCACACTATGGTTCCAATGTCTCCTGACATGTCCAACGCACCAAGATTGACACTAGCCCTTGCAGAATCCAATTAACACCAATGTCGAGAAGGGAATTCTCTGTGGAATCACTAAGACGACAATTCCATTCAATCGTGTTCCTCGAATACCCAAATTCAAAGCTTCGTAGTAAAACTCACGTTCCCATTGCAAAGACTGAACTAAGCATACCAACCACGTTCCAACCCCAGGACCAAAATGGGAATTGAAATAAACAGGAGGTACCAAACTTACCACTACACCACTAAGGGTTCAAAAGTCTATCCAAGAATTGAGCTTTTCATAATGAAGTTGCACAACAAGAGCTCCCACCAATGATTCAAGAGGGCATTTCAAGCATCCACGAACCCGCTCCCCTGGATCCCACACTGCCTTGAAATGCACTCAACCATGCACATAGCCAAGATACATACGCTAGCGACAATCACCAACCAAGACAAAGCTTCCAAAACCAATGAACATGCATAGGTGTTCTTGTGCATACTCGACATTTGTAAATCCTCCCTCCCTATCGTCCATACCAAGAGATAAAAAACATGTGCAATTGTAGATCATCCAAGGCTTTAAACGAGCATTCACCTTCTCGATAGTTCGACCATTTCAGCACCACTTGGCATGGCTACCCTGCCACTTCGAAACATGCGTAATTCCCCATTAATCCGCCCATTGTGAACCATACGTTGTCCCCTCCGTTCATCCACCCCGTGAGGGTCACGTCCTAACAAATTTTAATATTATTAATTTTTCTATTTTTATTCAATTCAAATATTATTTGAAATGCTATATAAAATAGTCAAAGGATATTTAGCTTAAGTGTTTGGTGAACAATTGATTTGTCGAGTTGTGAGTTCAAATCTCGAGAGATTAAGTGATTTTTAGTTAGCATATTTATGACAATTATGAAATAATTATATTTAGTGTAATAGTGAGGATCCATCTTTTCAAATTATAAATTCCCCCAAAATATTTTATAATACAAATGTAAATAACTATAATATATTAAAAAATTAACAATCACAGTGAAAATTGTCCACAATTATTTAAAAATTAATTAATGAAAAACTAATAATTATAATATTTATTATTTTTTAATTATTTTAATTTTATAACAAATTATTTTAATTTCAATTAATTATTAAAAAACTAATATCTAATTATTTTATTTTAATTTCTGCAAAAAGTAATATTTAAATAAACTGATATCAGTGAAAGTTTATGTGAAACTATTTATAATATATTAAAAAATAAACTGATATCATTAAAAGTTTATACGAAACTACTATTTATAATATATTAAAAAATTAACCATCACAGTAAAAAAATTGTCCACAATTATTTAAAAATTAATTAATGGAAAACTAATAATTATAATATTTATTTATTTTTTGATTATTTTAATTTTATAACAAATTATTTTAATTTCAATTAATTAAAAAAAACTAATTATTTTTATTTTAATTTCGAGAAAAATAATATTTAAATGAACTGATATCATTAAAAGTTTATGTGAAACTACTTTGAATTTTTAAATGGATAATTTTGAAATCTCAGCGGAGAAGTTGAGAAGGGAGCCATCTTTGAAGTTCAAAGGTAAGCGAATTGATATCATTAAAAGTCTATGAGAAACTACTTTGATTTTTTAAATAGATAAAAGAGAGAAGTTGAGGAGAGAGCTATCTTTGAGGTTCAACATTGATAACAAATTATTTTAAATTGTGAGAAAAAGTGACATCATTGAAACTTTACAAGAAATTATTTTTATTTTTAAATAAATATATTTGAAATTTTATGTGAGGAGTTATTTTTATTTCTAAACAAATATATTTGAAATTTTATAGGAATTAAGGATGAGAATTAAATTATCTTAGAAATCAATTAAGTTAAACTAAATTTTACAAAATCTTGATAATTTACTCTTCTAATAAGTTAACCCCAATCTAAATTTAATTTTATGATAACTTCAAATTTTTTATTTAATTTAATATATTTTAATTTTTTAATGAATTAAATACTACTAAATATAAACTTTCTGCACAATGTATTTTAATTTTTTATTTTTTCTAATAAAATACATTTTAATTTTTTTTCCCTTCTAATAATTAATATGATCTATATGATGTAATTTGATCTCTCTAATAATTTTTTTGAATTCCTGTAAATGATTTTTATTATAATGAAAAGAGATTATATTGAGACTTGCAAAAAGAGACTTGCCAAAATGACACTAGTACAAGAGTCAAGACGAAAAGTAGATTGCAGTTATGTATTTCTTTCATCACGGCATAATTGTGTTTTCAGTTGAAGGAACATAGAAAAAATAGAGTTACAATATTTTTACTTGACAGCCAAAAAAAAATTGTAAATAGTTACTATTTCTATTCAAAAAGACAGGAGTCACCATATATGCCACAAAGAGTTACATGCCATATAACTATACTAAAAAAAAGACGAGGAACTACAAAATTGATGTTGCCAGGGGATCAACAGAAAACGATGCCAAGAGTGCAACTAGAACAAGAGTCGGGAATGCCATGGCTACCAAGGAGAACAAAATCCAAGAGTGCAACAGGTAGTAGCCAACCAGACCAACGACATCATCATCATTTGCAAAATGAGAGTGATTAAAGGAGGCTAGTAAAAAATGAGAACCAGTGAAGGAGGTGTTGAATTTTGTTGAAAAGGGGTAGTGATGGGGGGTGCCCTAACCAAAGGCACTTCATTTATAACCGTAGGAGCCTCACAATCCTCCACATGGTCCTCCATTGATTCAGTGTCCGAAGTAGAGGTTACGTATTTCTCCACTCTAGCGATTCTAGTGTCAATTCCATTAACGTTGAAGCAAAGATTCCTTAGTATCCTTTTGATGTTTTCCTATCTTACAAACAATCGCTAATTATCGACCTATTTGTCCTTTATATCCACGAGTAAAAAGATGTCAAGTTATGAGAGTGAAGAAAGTGTAGGCCGCATTTTTTGAACCGCCTTTGGTGATTCAATGTCCAGAGACTTCAAAATCAGAAAAATAAAATACCCTCCAAACTCTTTCGACTCTAATAATAGGATGTCAGTCAATAGATAAATTTGAGGTGTTACTAATCTAGAAGCTCATTTTATAGAGCGATAAAGTAAATGATTTTTTTAATTATAGCCTACTTGGGTTGAGTTTTCCAGCTTCAAGTTTGGCGGCACGAATTTAGAGGTATAGTACAAGACAGTGTTGCGCGAGAGCGCCCCCTCCCCCGAACCCGTTCCCAATCTGCGCTTCGGGCGAGAGCGAGTCGGGAGCATGCTCCCGAAAAAATATTTGCGCTCCCTACCAAAACAAGGAGAGACATTGGGAGCGTTGCTCTCGGAGCAGCGAAAAATAAAGCCCAGGAGCGATTGCTCCCGATCGCTCTCGGAGCGATGCGCACTACTGCCGGGAGCGAAAAGTGCGGAAAAAAAATCCAGATGTGAAAAAAATTGTTCTAAATTTTTTTTTGGTTATATAAGGGCTTGGAGGGAATTTTTATGTCATTGTGACTTGAGAGAGTTGGAGGAGAGCTAAGGAGCTTGTGCAAAGGAGCGAGGAGGAGCAAGAAGCGAGCGCTAAGGAGCAAGGAGCAAGCTTGCAAGGAGGTTAGTAACTTAGTAATTTAGTAGGTTAGTAAAGTTATAACTTATTTCTAGACACTAGAGTAATGAATGATGAATCTAAATAAATAAAATTAATAAATAGTAAATAGTAAATACATTTTTAATTTTCTCATTCCCATTCCTATTAGATTTTGCAGATTCAAAACTACAAATTTCAAACATCATGGACCTCGTTATATTTCTTGGCATTTTTTTCTTCTTGGTCCCTTTTCTGGTTATTATGGTGCTAGAGAGTGGGAAAAGGATGGGTCAAAATGAAAAGGGGGATGAAGAAGGGGGACAAAGTGGATTTGATGAAAACCTCGGTGAGGAGGAGCTGGAGGAGGGTGAACATGACTCTCAAAAAACTAAACAAGACCAAACCCCATTGCAGGCTTGAAGCAGGGAAAGCGGGTGGAACCACTAAATTTCATTGCCCCCATTGCAACAATAATTACATAGGTTCATACACCCGTGCTAGAAAACACCTCTGTGGGAAAAGACCATGGGATGGAGATAAACAAATAGGAATCAAAACTTGTGTAGCTGTGTCAGCAACAGATAGAGCCAAATACATAAGAGAAGAGGAGGAAGCCCAATACAAATCTAAAAAATCAGGGGGTTTCTTTGAACCAAGCTCACAATCACAAGCACAAAGAACTCCTTTAACATCCTCCCAAGGCAGTGGATACGGAGACATAGGGTCAACACCTTCAAGGCATAGAACCATATGAGATTTCCTTGATGAGGGGTGTAGGAATGATGTGGATTCAACAATTTACAAGTTTCTCTATGCATGTGGGATACCATTCAATGTTCTTCGCTCACCTTATTGGCACGAAATGGTTTCTGCCATAAATGATGCCCCTAAAGGATACAAGAGCCTTGGGTATGACAAGGTAAGAACCGTTGGACTTGATCATGAAAAATAAAAAATATCACATTCTTTGAATAGAATGACAAGTTTTTGCACTGACCATGGGGTGTCCATTGTATCTGATGGATGGACAAATGTAAAAGGCAAGCCATTGATAAGTGTTCTTGTTGTGTCTGTTAGTGGTGCCATCTTTCTAAATGCATATGATTACTCAGAGAAGTGCAAGACCGGCATCAACATTGCAGAAGCATTACTTGAAACAATTGACCGTATTGGGCCATACAATGTCATCTAAGTCATCACTGATAATGCTCCTAACTGTAAGGCAGCGAGAGCAACTATTGAGGATAAATACCCCAACATATTTTGGTTTGGGTGTTTGGTTCACACATTGAACCTTTTGATGCATGATGTTGTTAAGAACAAAAATGAACAATACAAATGGATTGGTGATTTGTACAAGAATGGCAAACAAATGATAATTTTTTTTACAAATCATAGCAATACCCATGGCCTTTTCCGTAGTCACTCAAGATTGGAGTTGTTGAAGATTGCGAGGATTAGATTTGGTAGCTATTACCTCACCTTCAGGCGCCTTTTGAAGGTAAGAGAGTCATTGGTTAGCATGGTAGCAAGTCCACACTGGCAGGTATTAAAGGAAAGGGCTACAAATGCAGCTGACAGGTGAGGTTTTGAACTGGTGGAGGAGGCTTCTCTTGATGGTAATTTTCGGTCAAGTGTGAGGCAAGTATTGGATTTCACCAAGCCCATTTATCACATGATTTGGTTTGCAGATGCAGATAAACCAGTGATTGGCGAGGTGTATGAGCAGATGGATACCATGTTGGGGCAAATAAAAGATATTGTTCATAACAATGATCCCGACTTGTACAAACTTATTCATGATTGTGTGTGTGTACCGTGGAATAAACTTAATCTTCCACTACATTGCTTGGCGTATATCCTTACGCCAAAATACTACTCTACATCTTGGTTGGGCCAACCTGCACGAGGGGATGGGGTTAGGACCAAACCCCATTTAGATGAAGAGGTAACTAGAGAATTTTTGGATGCATTAGAAAAGTTGATACCTGACAGGGAGGAATGTGCAGCTGTGCGCCTTGAAATAGGCAAATACTTTAGTGGCACTGGTTTGTTTGGTGTCTTCCATGCAATGGAAGACAATGGAAGACAGAGACATATTTGATTCTCTCGCATGGTGGGAATCATATGGCGGCTAGGGACTTTTGCCAAAATTGGAAAAAAAATTTCTATCACAGGTTGTAAATACTTCTTCTGCAGAGGTGTTGGAGCACCTACAACTTTATACATAATGTGAAAAGAACAGACTCAATGAAGACCAGGCAGAAAGCTTGGTTTATGTGCACTACAACTTGAGGTTGTTGAGTCATTATTGTGACCAGGTTTATGAGGATCCAACATACAAAATTTGGGACAACCACCGAGAGGATGACAATTCGGAGGATGGCACTATACATCTTGAAGAACTGGAAGAGGAACTTATAAGGGATGAAGATGAAGTAGCTGTAGCAGCCATGCCACTTCCACCATCCAGTAGCAGCACTCGAGTTCCGAGTCTTGTTCCTTTGCTATCGCCACCTCCATCTACGCCCTCACGTGGAGAGCACGTGCCTTCTAGTTCTAGTCGTCGGTCTGTGCGGGAGACTCCTAGAAGACCACCACGACCTGCTCATACATGAGACTCTCGTGGCAAGGGCCACATGTAGTAGTAGATAATAGATTTACAGTTTACTTGTCTTTTCTAGTTTCTATTAGTTTTCATAATTGTTGAGTCTCGAGTCCTTGACTCTTGACTCTTGACTCTTTCATATCATAATGATATTTTTTGTAAACAATATATGACTGTGACAATGAAAGTTTGAAGTTTGAAATTGGCAATTATAATTCATTGGTAATGATTGTGAATTATGAATATGATGCTTCGTGAAAGACTAAAGTTGTTTCATTTCATTTCATTATTTATAATTCATTTTATAAAATTTCATTTCATGTTAATAGTTATAACTTAGACTTAGCTTACAAGTTTGTAATGGTTAAACTTAGCTTACAAGTACAACTTTGGTGATCAATGATGATAAATGTTATATATTGAATTTTCAATTTTGAAAGCTTGAAGTTGAAACTTTAAGATTGAATTTGATGATCATGATTCACGAGACTCAATATGTTGCAGTGGTAATATGTATGTTACTAACTTGTGGACGTGGTTGATGAAGATTATAACTTCTAGATGATTGATGTGATATGGTTCAATGGTCAATCTATGTTTTTTTTTATGTTTTTTATATCTGATTCATCATTCTACATGTTTTTGTTGACATATATGTATCAAAATATAAAAATAATAAAAATATATATATATTTTTAAAAAATCTCTCCGGGATTCGCTCCCAAACCGGGAGGTTTTGAAAATGTCGCTCCCACACCCGTTTTCGCTCCGGCTCCCGCTCCCCGCTTTTGCTCATACTCCCAAGTAACACTGGTACAAGACAAGGAATATTTCTCTTCTTCAGTCTACCTGTTTATGTAATTGTTTCATGCTGAGTTAGATAAAGCTTTTATGTTTTCAATATACGTGGCAAGAGATGTTTTCTACGATTGCTTCTTTGGAAGAGTAGAATTAAGGAAGTATAATGTGCCAGTCGCAAGGGACATGAATTTTATCTCAAGAACAGAGGTAGCGGGTGAAGTTGATTGAATAGGTTGCTTAGTAGATTTCCTTCTCTGGAAGGTTGATCACATGGGTTTTTGTGATATTGAGCCTATAGCTTTGAACTTTAATGGGAGGAAAAGTAAGACTAGGAATAGATCTGTCTCAAAGAGATTATTCAAGCTCATAGTTGTAGAGAAAATAGTTGATATTTTGGGAAGCATGATATCGTAGATAAGTGACGTGAGGCACGTTTGACCATGTTCCAATTCTTTTATAAGTGGGGTAGCATTTGATCATGTTCCAATTCTTTTATAAATGGGGTAGTTTCTACCAAAATAGTCAGTGCTGAAAATTCAATCTCGATGGCATAAGATGTGGAGTTCAAGGAAATGGTTCAAAATAAGTGGAGAAAACATAATATGCAGTAGATCATTGTGATATTAGAATAGTGAAAATCTAAAGAGGATCAAAGGAATTATTATAGGGTGAGTGATAAGCAAACCTTGTATTTCACATAAAATAATATTTAAAGAGTAGCAGCAAATGGAGAAGAAGGAATAGAATAATATTGATAGATAAAAATAACGCACAACATAGTTATTGATAGATAAAAATAACGCACAACATAGTTATTTCATAA